>WEKX01016308.1:130786-200032 GCA_013390025.1 Pitta sordida | reverse complement strand
CCTTCGCCCCGCCCGCCCGGCGCGCTTTGCGGCAGCGGCTGGAGCGGCCCCGGGACGCCCGTGTGGGGCGGCGGGAGCGGCTGTGCCCGATTGCTGTCAGGGACACAACCGCAAAACAGATCGCGGGGGGGCTCCTGCTGTATAGGGAGCTGTGGATGCCGTGGAAGGCGTGTTACCTTCGCCGTTGGAGCCTCCTGAGGACGCAGCAATACAGAGTTCACAGCTTTTACAACTGCACAGTCTGGTAAACGAAGCATCAAACCCTTGCTCTGGTCTGGCAGTGTGCGCTGAGGCACATCCAGGCAGTGCCTTACGCCCACTGGAGTATTCAGCGACCTCTAAGATCAAGAGTTCTCAGATTCAGTGCAGTCAGAGCCCCATCACATTTAGCTTCTACCTCCTTTTTTGCCTTGTATAATATCTGTCATAAACATGGAATTTAAGTCCCTTTCAGCCAAAATATTTCACTTAAAATGCTTTAGTATATAAAATCTAGACGGACAAAAGCAGAATCTGTCATGAAGCAGGGTCATGCTTCTGAGATATTTTAGATGATAAGAGATTTAAATTACTATGATGAATTAGAAAATTGAGTACTTAAATGAAACAATCAGTTCCTTTGTCTTTGAACAGGATTTTAAATACTACTGAACATTAGTCATCAGTCATGTGAGGATTTAAACAAGCACTTGGCTTTATGCAACTTGAGTGATTAGTTCTATTCAAGTGAATAGTACTGTGCAGAACGTAAGATTTAGCACATCTCAAACCCTCAATTGTACAAAGCTTTAACATGTGATCCAAGAAGTGATTTATTTTTTAAGGCTGTTTCCTAAGGAACAGTGTTTGTGCAGCCACACAAGTCTATCATCCAGTCTTTCCCCGCCAGCAGAGGAAGGGTAATGGTCACCCCCTTGTTGGCCAATGTCAGTTTTCACAGATGAATGGAAATTTCAAAACCAATTTCACTTGTACATATTTGGTGAAAATAGGTGGCCCTGTATAAGAGAGATCTTTAACTTGTGCAGTGAGAGCAACTGCAGGACCTGAAATATTAAGACACTCTAAAACCTTTATTTTGGGTGGAAAAGTGAAAACGTGATACCTAATTAACCCAGTTAGACAAAAAGATTCAGCGAAGATTTACAATCAACCCAAAGGTGATCCGTTAGGTATTTCGGGCACTTTTAAAGGACAAGAAAGCAAATCTGAATCTATTCCCTATGGGGGCATTATATAAGGTCTGCTACTGAAGACCCGTGTTTTGATATGAAGTACTATAATATTAATAACTAGGGGGTTTTCAAACATATAAATCTTACATTTTGGGACCATGCTTTCCTAGGCCTTTTTAAATTTATCCTTATTTGTGTGTTTCTCTGCTGCATGCTCTTCCTGGAACTAAAAGCAATCATCCTGGAGGAGACTGTGTGTAAAACCAAGGACATGCCTACATACATGTCTCTTTCTGTCTTCTGTTAGCAAAGTAAGACAACCAATGCATAGTGATAGTGTTGCCTGGATGATGAGGTTAAAGGTATTTCTCTGCTTTTGCTCTCCCTTTGCTTTCTAGCATAAAATCAGGAATAGGAGCTAAAAGGTATTTAGAAACCACGTACCACAGAAATTAGGCTGTAACACTGTAAGAATGAATTATATCATAAATATCACCATATTCAAAAGAAGCAAAAAGGTTCTAAAATAGAGAAAATCCTCAGGTGAGATACTGTACTTTTACAAAAAGTCCAAGTACTAACAATATCCCTATTTAGTTTTACTGAGCACAGAGTACTTTAAAATGGTAATGTATCTCAGACTTCAAAAGGAATACATGGTAAGAATCTCCAAGCTCCTTCTACAAACTCTTCTGTTCACTACTTTATTTTTTGAAATAATTACACCTGTGGAATGTAAGGCGTTTGTTTGGTGGCCTTTTGTTTAACCTTATTTTGTACCAGTGTGAAGAGTTAGACAGCGTATGAAGCAGTCTTTAGACAGCATATAAAGCAGGCCCAGAGAAATTAAGGTGTGTTTGATGGTAAACCACTCACAGAATCACAGAATCAGTAAGGTTGGAAAAGACCATAGAGATCATCAAGTCCAACCTATCACCTATTACCTAACCTAGCCAAACCTGTTACCTCACCTGTTGCCATCCTGCTACCAACACACCGTCCTACCTATAACACACTCTTAGTAGAAAGCATCTCATTAAAAAGCTCACAGTTTTGTACCCATCTAGATAGGGCATTTTTATTATTTCCTAACAGAAGAAAAACTATTTGGATTTTACTCGAGTGTAAGCCCTTGATTTCACAGTGGTCCTGCATTCTACTAACAGATGATTTGTTGTGCAGCTTTGTATAACAGGTATCTTACAACTACTAAATCTTTTACGTGGGCATTTAGTGAAGCTTTAAGGGATTGAAGGCCTGACCTCTTCAACTGAAGCTCCTTTGACGGTATTGCAGGCTGTGATGTAAGCTGCTGCTGTGGCCTCCTCACCTCCCACACACCGGCCACATGCACTGCTGCTCTTTCAGCTTCCTGGGAGCACCGTAAGGGAATGTCTCTGGCAATGTCTCCAACTGTTGCTTCGCTTCCTGACAGGAGCACAAACCCTGTGTGGGAAACAGGGCTCCAATAAAGAGGAGGGCAGGAAGAGAATGGCAGGAGGTGGACAAAGGTGAGCTAAGCAGAACCCGTGAGCTGGGTTGAGCAGAGCAGCTAACAGAGGTGGTGTGGAACATATGGAATATATGCAGCACAAAACCTGCCTGTCAGTCCACTGCCCCCCAGTACTGTCAGGTGGTGAAACCCGGGAATTTTAAATCTATACTGATTTGTTACTTGAATGCTAACCGATTTTATTTGGGATCCCTATGCAGGAGCCAAATTTATTAAAGATTTGTGTGATTTATGTATTTGTGTGGAGTGTGGGTTTTCTGCGATTTTATGTAGTTTGGCATTTAAAACAGCAAGTGACCGTACTTCCATGTGAAGTCGTAATGATGGTTCTCCACTTAGAGATCTTTCAAATTAAATTCACATGCAATTTCAAAAGGTAAACATTCAAAGAGGATGGCATTTTAGCTTCCACTTAGCACAGAAGTATGTAGCTGCTGAGAGCATAAGGCAGCAGTCAAGGTCAATATGTTAACAAGGCCAGATGTAATGTGACTCTGAATTTCCTCCTCTTCTAAAAAGAGAGAAAATGCTCTCAGTGGAAAAATAATGGGAGAATTAGTGACATTATCTTCCTCGTGTATTATCTGAAACATTAAGAGAAAGGTGAGAGCTGTGGCAAAATACAGTTGCTTCTACATGTATTGTCATAGAAAATAAAATTATTGTGAAATTAAAGGAGTATTTAGGGGAAATACAAAGAAATATCCTTCTACATAGTCCATAATCACGTTTTTAGCAGGACAGATAATTTTTACCAGGGAACAGATTTGTTCATATTTCATGCATGATAAACAAAGCATATTCTCTGAAGTTTTTACTTCTGACAACAAAATCATCTCTGAACATTTCAGGAGTCAGTGTTAGTCTTGTACAGTTTTGCATCTTTTGAAATTTTGTGGATTTCTTCACTGAGAGTTATGAAGTGTGTATTTCAGGAAAGAAGATATGATACTGATGTGCTTTTTTAATGGCAGCTTACAATCTGAAAGGTCGGGGGTACCAGAATATAGTTCTCATATTACATTTTGCAACTGATGCATGTTTGATGATAAACTGTAATTAGCTAATGGATCCCATTATTTTTGAGGCTTGCTTTTCACAGATTGTATTCAGGCAGCAGCTGAAGAGTTTTCTAAACTCAATTAGTGCAAGAATGCTGTGGCCAATGGAAAAATGTTTGATGCATGCCAGAAAACAAATCTTCCCAGCTCTTAGAAATATGTTCTGAAAACAAATAAGGATCACACAAGATTTTCATAGCAATAAATACTTTCTTTTCTAAGAAAATATTAAAAATCTAAAGAAAAAAATTGATTTAATTATCCTTCTCTAATGAACTCTGTAGCATAAATTCTGGAACATAAGTTATAGATTGCCCTGATTGGTATGAATACTGACTCCCATTTGCACGTTATAAGTGTTAATGTCACATTGAGCTTGAAAACAGAAGCCACTTTGTAATGTAGAAATTGATACAGTGATAGGCTGACTGAAATTCAATGCGTGTAAATAATTAGCAATACAATAGTTTACTCAGGACCCGTGCTTAGCATTGCTTCTTGGGAAAAAACACAATTTATGGTTGTCTTGACTTTCATTTTGAATGAACAAGCTAGCTCTTTCAGTACAATAAACAAAAGAAACACAAAGCCCATCTTGTATTGGAAGTATAGACAGACATTCAGGCTCATGGTTTTAGCTCTGTTACCTGGCTTGTTGCTCAAGTCTGAAAAAAAGTTATGGCTTAAATTTGCAACATGCATCCTATTTACAGCGTCTGGAAATTTGTATCACTAGTTTACATACTTCAGCTGGAAAGTTATTGCTCATTTTAGAATCTGTCTCTGTGTTAAAGGCTAATATCTAATGATCTAGGACTCAGGCTTGGAATATGACTTCATCTATGCTCTCGCAGAATACGCAGCTTTAGTGAAATCTATTGACAGCAAATTAGAATTACTTAAAACTCTTCTCCTGTACATTCACAGAAGCTGCTCCTAAGAATGTGTGTGTGAGCTCACGCACTTGCACTTTTTGTCTCAACAGGAATCAAAGCTGTAAGAAGCTGACTGGGCAACAACCCAGTACCCCCAAGCTGCACAAATAAGCCAAGAAGTAAATAGAATCATGAAACTTTTTTGAGGTTTTTTTTGTTTTTTTTTTTTTTTAAGGACAGAACAGCATCTCCAAGGTTCCTGCTGTATTTTGCTGCCCCTGGAGGCTGCTCCTCAGTTTAGTTCCCATTTTTAGAAACCAAACACAGCAGGGTCCAGTGGGATCCATCTGCCCTCTCTCAACTCTTCTGCAGAGAGGGAGGTCCTGGGTCTTAGCTTCCACAGACCTGTTGGGATCCTTTCTACTTTTTTATGTAAAAGAAATACGGGGAAGAGTGACCATAGACACGCACACCTATTTTGCACTGAAAATACAGGCTTGCTGCCCCAGTTGGTGTAGTTATGTTCAGGTTGCAAATAGGGTACTGAACTCCATGACCTGTAAGTCTACATTCTTGATGTGACATATACAGAAATTTGCTGACTTCTATGTAGATGAAAAGGTGCTATGATTGCTAGTGACTGCAGAAAAAGACTTACATATGCACACACTTACTTTGCTGAAACATCAATCGTGGTTTAGAGCAGAAATAGATAGGCTTCTGTGAAGTTATAGTAATCCCTACTGAGGTAATTTCTATTTCTGATTTTGAATCTGTTTGTTGTTTCAAGTGAAACATTTTCCATTGCCTGTGGTAAGAGAGCGGATTAGGCAGAAGTATCAGAGCTCTTTAACTGCTGTGTACTTACTGACCTACCAGAAAACTGAGACTTTTTCTCCAGCAACTGTAGCAGTTGAACTCTAAAGGAGAATGAACCCTTTTGGCAAGGCTTTGTAAGGGCTCTGGATGGAAAATCTTTTGTTTATGAAGCAGAGAGAGGAAGCAGAAATGCAGTGACTGTCCAGCTTGTAGAATTAAGGAGAAATAATAATGCATTTTATTCTCATGGGGCTGCATGAGAGCTAGTTGTCTAGATGCTGTGTGCTGTCAAGAATCATGGAATTGTCAAACCCAGCGGAGTACCTGTCTGATGTAGCATTGACAAAGTGGCTGTTACCTGTTACCATCTGTAGCTCTTGAACTGAAACAGAGGTCAGTTCTGGGGGCTTTGTTACGTGTTAATAGCTGATGCGTTTGAAAGCAATCTATCCACCCTCACCTATCCCTTTGTTCAGGGACAGCAGAGAAGTCATAGAGTCTGGTATCTCCAAATGACTCTTCTGTAGTTCTTTCCGCCACTGTTCCCAGGAGAATCTAGCCCTTAATGTCTACACACTAGGAGATCTGCACAGTTCACAGAAACACAAACACACGCAGTATTACAACACATGTATTAAAATGACATTTTTTTACAAGATCAAAAACAGATAGAAAAAATAAAGTGCTGTGGGAAAGATTTTGCTATATAAAAATGTCTGTGGATGCTTGATCATATGTGGGACTGTGAATAACACTCAGGAGACTATAAACTTTAGATAAACCAGATGGTTAGACAGCAAACCAGATGCTTTTATTTATGTGGACAAAGTTCACTTTTTGTAAGGTACTTTGTTCTTCTAGAGAAAGTTTCACACACAAAGTATAACAATTATTAAATATATACATGTTGTATGATGATGGACTGGAACACTCATGCAAATTAAGTCTCATCCAGTAGTCCATTGTTCTTTCTATAGAAATGCAATCATCACTGCATTATTGGAGTAGTCTTAAACATGGGGGTTCTTCTTTTTACTCCAGTAGCATCCAAAGGCTTTAGTGAGGGTTATGAGTGGCTTTTGTTACATGTAATAGAATTGCATGGGAATATACAGTCCTTGCTCTTAAAAATTTAGAGTGTATGGAAGACAAAATGTGACACAGGAATTGGCCCATGGTAGAGACAGATAAGGGACAGATTACAGGCTGTTGTTGTTGGGTTTCAACTAGAAAATAACTCTCTATTTCAATATCTATGAAGTTAACCACACTGACCTTCTAGTCCTTTGGTTTTTGTTTTACTTCAACCCAGAAAATACATTTGTCTTAACTATAAAGTATCTGCATACAAACATTTCCTTCTCTTGTAGAAACTGCTTCATCAAAACCGTTTTAAATTTCAAGGTCCCTTGAAATGCCCGGTTTTGTGAATTGTCATCTGCACTCATGCGACTGTGCTTCAACCAGTTCAAGAAACTGTTGCTCTGTCTAGTGGGAGTCAGTTCTCTGACACAATGGCAGACACAATGGCAAACAGTAGTTTTATTCCAGATTATTTCATGGCAAAGTCAACATTTTAGGCTTATGCTAGCTCTACTGCTCAGGCAGTAGCCTCAAGCACCATAGCAGTCATAGGAGCTCATCATCTATAGCGTCTTAACTTTTTTGAATGTTTTAATTGCCATAATTTCACAGGAGATTTTGATGCTTTTATTTATTTTTCTGGTGGTACTACCTATTGCTGGAAAGTGTATTTCCACAATTTTAACACAGTTATGGCATAGTGGCAGGTACTTTGTAATCAGTAGTTTAAGAAGCAGAAGAAATTGATTTGGTGACTTTTCTTAATGTAGTGTAAAAATAAAAATGCAAAAGCTGGAAAAAAATCCTGAGTACATGAACACATTATAGTTTCCCTGCAGAATAGGAGAGCTGTAGAGTCATATAGACATTGAATGAGCACTGGAGAAATAACAATGCCTTGCCAAAGCAAGACACCTCTCACAGTGTGATATATGCATGCTTTGAACAAGACCCTTCATGCCCTAACAGGCACCTTGGATGTTGTTTCACTTCTGTAGATCAGATGCTGCTTTGGATGTCCCTGAGCCTGGCACCTTTTCTTCAGGAGGAATGTATTGACCATGTAGCATCTGAGAGCAATAATCCTCCCACAGTGATCATCATTGCACCTCAAATATTGTGTTCAGTTTTGGGCCCCACACTACAGAGAAGAAAATGAGATGCTGGTGCGTGTCCAGAGAATGGCAACAAAGCTGGGGAAGGGTCTGGAGAGTAAGTCACACAGAATCACAGAATCACAGAAAATTATGAGTTGGAAGGGACCCACAAGGATCATCTAGTCCAACTAAGTCCTATGAAAAGCAGCTGAGGGAGCTGGAGTTGTTTAGTCTGGAGAAGAGGAGGCTCAGGGGTGACCTTACCACTCTCTGAAAGGAGATTAGGGGGCAGTCTCTTCTCCCAGATAACAAGCAATAGGACAAAAGCAAATGGCATCAAGTTCTGCCGAGGTTGTTTAAACGGGGAATTAAGGTAATCACTGTAAGGGCTGTCAAGCACTGGAACAGGCTGCCCATGGAAGTAGTGGAGTCACCATCCCTGAAGGTGTTTAACAGTCATGTAGATGTGGTGCTTAGGGACATGGTTTAGTGGGGGACATGGTGGTACTAGGTTTAAAGTTGGATTCAATGATTTTAAGTCTTTTCCAATATAGATGATTCTGTGATTGTCTCTAGTCTTACACAGTGGAAGATACTGTTGATGCAAGCTTGTAAAGTCTTTTCAAATGAAGGAATTTGGAGAAAAATATAAGTATAGAAATGCAAACTCTGGTGATTTTACATCACACGGAAATGAGTAGTTAGATGGCAAATAAACCCCAACTTTCAAAAATGTGTAAAATATATATGACATTTAGGTGCCTAACTCCCCAAGGAGTACAAAACTTCTACCTTTAATTAACTTAGGAGCCTGAGTTCTGTTTTCAGAATGGTGTAGATTCATAGTTTATATCTAATAGAAAGTTAATTAGATTAGACTTTAAAAAGTATCTAACTTTTGAAATTAGGACTTCTGTTCAGTATAGCTAGAAATCTTTGGAACATCTATTTTCCATCTAGCTGTCTGTATTAAGGGAAGCATGCCTTTCTGTTTTAGCAATTCCATTCTTTTCTGAAGTCTGAAAACAAACAAGTCAAGAATCTCACAGACAGACCAAGGTTGTACTTGGGACAAATACAGTGGAGTATTAAGGACTTAAAGAATGTATTCTATTGGATTTAAAAATGCTTTGAACTGTTATTCTTATCTAAACACTTCTCCTTTTTTTTGTTTTTGTTTTTTTAAGATTGGGGTTAAAAGCTCTTGAAGTCTGTTTATTATGCATTTTGGGCTCAGTTGCATGTAGTTTATTTTAAGAGTTAAAGTATTTTGAAAAAAAAGTCCCTTATAATCTTTACCATGTCATTCCACTCCATGGTTAACAGCATTTTAGACAGATAAGCCATGAACATAATTTTTCAGTCTTCCATTTCCCCAAAATCAGTTTTATGGTAATTACATATTTTTGCCACATCATATGGAGCTGATATAAATAATTTTCTTATCCATAGACAGCATCAGATTTCAGACTGTTAGTGTTAGATTTTAATGTATTTGTTGTTTATACCTTTTTAACTAAAATCATAGAAAACTTGGGATTTTCTGTATTGTATTAATTTTTAAAACATTGTTCATCCGGTTCACAGGTAATATTAATCATGCTTTAATAAAATATTTAAATGCGATATAGTAATACAGAAATCCCTCACATTTTGCAGAGGTTCAGGATCAGGAGAGTGCCGCAAAGCCAAAATCTGCAAAGAGCGGCAGATCATACATATGCAAATAAGACACACCCATCACCCTGCCTCCCTCAGCCTCAGAACACCGAGAGCATTCCCAGCACCTCCCTGCAGCATGTGATGGGACAGGGGAGTGAAGGGCATCTCTTCTGCCCCTCCCTGCCGCCAAGGAGTCATGGGAAGTCCACAGGGTTTGCTGTGGTCGCACTGCCACTGCACGGAGTCCCCAGCTTTTGCTGTGGTGCCAGTGACAATGGTGGAAGGGATCCTGGGCCCCCACAGTGGTGGTGGTGGCAGCAGAGGTGATCCTGGGTCCCCAAGGTGCCAGCAATGGCAGGCCCTGTGGCCACGGTGGCAGCTGTGGCGGGGTACCGGGCTCCCACAGCTGCAGCCAAGTTCCTGGATCCTCAGGGGCAGCCGCAGTGGTGGCACCACCAATTGATGGAGTCCCAGCATGGCTATGGGGCAAGCAGCTGTAATAAGCTGTTGACACTGTTACAAACCTTCCCAGCCATGTAACCTTTCTAACACTCATAAGGGAGCCAACTCTTGTTGGTCCCCAGGTGAGCAAGAGGCACTGCCCCCCTGCCCCACAGGGCGTGCCAGTCCCACTCCCCAATGCAGCAGAGGCACTCTGCACATGCATGACCATCCCATGCTCATGTGACACACAAAAACACTGCAAAGAGTTGAGGGAAGTCTATGGCATCTTCACGGGGAAAAAAACCTCCAAGATGTGAAGCCACGAAATTTGAGACACAAAGAGGTGAGGCATTACTGCATATAATTTTGAACATAATTTTCTGTGGTTAGTTTCATGAGTTTGATATATATTTGCCTTTCAATAGCAAAAAAGTCAAACTATCATTTATGCAAAAAACATAAACAGACAGTCTCTGTGTGATCTCAGGTTGTGCATGCATGAATTTCTTCTATGCAGTGATCAGATCCTCTGAATACAAAGACTTAAACAAACTAATCAGTAGTTGTGACTGAACATGCACAGTCCTTGCCTTCAGCATCAGGAGCTGCAGTTTTACTTTAATGATTTAATTCAGTGCCTTTATTGATTGCTTGCAATGAGGCTACTGTATTTGGAAACCATAGGAACTGAAATCTTGATTTATATAAAGCAATGTTGGTGCAAACTTGTCTTCTTAGAGCTTGAAATGCACATTTTATCTAAATTCTCTATGTTCTTGTTAATGTCTGTATATTTGGATTTCAAGTTTTGTTGGCATATGTCCCTAAGTAATGATGTTCAGTAGGTAGCTCTGGTCCAGACAATATAAATGTATGCAGTCATTCTTTCCCAAACATCCAAAAGGAACAACCACTTAATGGGATGTTTCGAAATGTTTCGAAAATGAGAAAATAATCTCGAAATGCACTTTCTTTCTGCTATTCCTGTGTCAACTCTCTGGAGGAAAGGCTGGGCAGAGGGTTTAACTGGACCTCCAGTATAAGGACCAATTGATGACTTGACATGTGACTGTTGTGTAACCATCTAGTTGTTAGACATCCAGCCCTTCTAATCTGATCTAGATTTGAAGCTGGTTCACTTAAAGTGACCTTTGCAACTTGTGTCATCTATTTGGAGTCCAACAGAAATGCCTGTCACTGAAGGCTACCTCAAACACAGCTAAAAACTGCAGTCAGTGATCTGTTCAAGCCTTTTCCACTCCACATATGTATTCCTTCCATCTCTCTCCTCCTTGCTAATTTTCTCCTTACCCTTTACCCCTTTGCCTTTCTTTACTTTGCCAGAGGGTTGTAACAAGCCTGGTACAGACTCAGTTCTGATTTAAATGTGTGTGGGTGGCAGGAGATGGGGAGGGCACCCCAACATAGCTGTGAGTGTCCTTGTGACATGGGAGGAACATCACACCAGGTCTGCATTACTGCCATCTGCCATGGGGGTGAGTGCTAGAGTCCCTGTATCTTCTCCATCACCATCATGCAAAAACTGCACCTCATACACAGTGGAAAAGCTAAAGTGAACTGTGTTTGCACTAACTCAAATTTGTCATTATTAATCCCTACTAAAATATGACTAGAAATCAGCTGGTTTACATTAGGTTCACGAATTCAAAAATAATGCTTGAAAAAATCTTGCAGTAAACTTTGACATGAATCCCGAAAGCAATGCTTTTCAGGCTGTCAGGGGGCAGCAGGAATGGGGCAGCTCCTCGACGTGAGATGAGCTGAGAGTTGAGAGTGACCACAGCACAGGCCATGCCTCGCTGAAAAGGCACCTTGTCATCAGTGCTGGTATTGGTGTCCATATCACAATTTTATATGACTTTGTTTTTGCAAGCATGGCTTACTTTCTTATTTGTCTGTTTCTGTGAAAATCCTGCAAGCCCTGCACACCACCTACTTACCACGAGAAATACTTACTGCCTTGAATTGTTGACAGTTTAGTATAAAATATTGTGAGTTGATTAACTCTTTATGAGCTTCAGCCCTTTTTAACTCTTACATGGCTCCTCTGGTAGCTCCAGCTGACAGTTTGAGCAGCACTACTCTAGCCAATAGTTTATATTGCCAGCAAACTGCTTTGTCAAATTAAAAAAAAAAATATTAACTTGGAAGTAATAAGTCATCTTTCTTGAACATTAAACCCCTTTTACTGAGATGCCTGCTGGCATTAGGATAACCATAGTATTTGTTTGCAGCAAGGTCTAGAGGTCTAGAATTTATTTGTAGAGGTCTCTAGGGGCTTCCACTACCCTAAAGTTTTTACTGTCCTTCTCTCCATAGGCAGGTGTATCTGGTATCACCTCACAACCAAGAGGCTTGAAAAGAAACAGGAACCCACCGTTGGTGGGTGTGGAGAAAAGCTGTGCAGCTTCCAAAGGACTTGGTAAAGGACAAGCAGGCGGTGAGAGGCAGAGCTGGTCTGAGCCCTCACCTGCTGCTGCCTTTGCTGACTGCACAGAATCACAGAATATTCCGAGTTGGAAGGGATCATCGAGTCCAATTCCCAAGTAAATGCCCATACAGAGACTGGACCCCTCATAAGAGTTTAGATTCCTCCATTTGCAAAGCACAACGGAAGTTAAGGGGACTTTTTTTCCTCTCTTTTTTCCCCTCTTTTCCTGTGATTCATTCTCAGACGGTTGTTTCTGCAGCCCTCAGAGAGTGGAAGGAAGCCCCAGCTGCTCTGTTTCCCCTCCACTCTACAGCCCAAACAGAGTCTTGGCTTTACAAGCTTTGCTTGCAAACTGGAGGCTCCCTGTGCCATCTTGAAAAGAGAATAGGAGGCATTAGGGGTCTCGCCTGTAACTCGTTCCACAGCACTGAAACACATGTTTTCCTGTAAAAAGCTACACTCACTTCTCAATTTAGGATACTTTAGCCCATGTATTTAATGTTTTTTTATGGCACACACGCACACACACACACACACACACAAGAAAAAAAAGATAAAGTATGTCTTGGTTTTGACACAATAATGATCCAACCTCACAAGTTTGCCGAATCTGCTTTGTGGCGCTCCAGCAACAGAGAGCAATTGTGAAGCCTGCTTAATTGGGCAATTAAATTTTATGACTGCTCTGCATCCCTGAAGCAGTAAAAGGCAGCCAGAATGCATCGGGAAATCTTGCCCATCAGTTGGAAAAATGAAGGGAGCACAAACACCTTCTCAAACCAGCCTTCACATGAGTGTCCTTCCATGTGGAGAGGACTCTGGTCCAGCTGGGCTGCACTGGCTGCAGGATGTCTAGAAGACAGGCATGTGCAGAGGTTAGGCAGAGTTTACCTCTGCACCAATGCAGGCACAGTCCCTTCTTCTTTAAAATGTACTTTCATTGTTTATAATGCAGGTCCACTAAAGATAATGATATTTTAGATATAAAAATTGCACCTGTTGACTGTGTGTGAGCAGAACTCTTGAAATCTGTGTCATGTTTATAGGACCAAATCTCACTTTTCATGGGCACTGCTGATGTAAAATTTTGTCTTTGCTTCTAGTAGCATATCTGGAAATAGAAGATAAACTTCACTGCTAGCAGTCTCATCACCATTTTGTTAGTCTTTCTTAGAGACTGTTGCAGTCAGTATTTTCTACAGAAGTAGTCAAAGCACACGAGGCAGGACCAAGAGCGTTGCTGACCCCAGTCTGTGCTCTGAGTCTGCTCCTGACTTGCTGGCTGTCCTTGATCCAAAGTCTTAGGTCTGAGCACTACGTCCTTTGGAATGCTGAGGTCTGGGTTTGAAGTTTGCATTTTATACCTACCCCTTTGAATGTTTTCTGGGACTATTTGCTTGAACCATCTCTTCCAGAGGTGAGGTGCTGAATATTCCAAGAAGAGGTTAAGTGGGTCTGGCTGTTTGAGTCTCTAAGGAAATGGCAGCTACTTTCTAGAGAAAGAAGGAACACATGCTGTGCATGGTTCTGAACTTCCCACAGAAAGGCTCAAGATGAAACAGTGGAGATTGTAACTATAATATGGACTTATTGCTAATATGTTTATCACCAAAAAAACATCTGTAGGAAGAATAATTTTTATTCTCAAGCAGGAAGATTTATTTTAAGATTATATAAGTAAAGCACCCACACGAAGCCTTCTATTCCTTTTTCTCACTCCATTCACATTAAAAAATATACTTGTTCTGTTATAAAAGACTTGCTTTGCACTTATTCTTAGCCATGCAAGTAGTCGGGAAATGTCCCTTTTAAATTTTGTGGCTGCTTAGTTACCACAGCTTCTTGCTATCCAAATAGACTCACTCTGTCAGGGCTGTGAGATGGAGAGAGATAAACACAGGGAGCAGTTGTGGCTTCCTGCCATCAGCCCTGCTCAGAAAGCAAGAAAGCAACAGCAGATGAACCATTGCTGCAGCAGCAGTGGGAAGCTGTGGCCTCACAGGAATAGGGCAAAAAACTCCAACTGAATATCCTGAGAGCAGGATAAATAATGACAAATAATGTGCTCTCTTCTGGTCCTACTTTGCTTAGTCAGTACTTTTAAGGCAACCATTACTTTGCCATGGAAACAGTCCATGTAGATATGCACAGAAAGTATCAGGTTTGAGGTAATGCAGTGGGATACTCAATAAGAGAGAAACAGGAAAAAATAAAAACAAACAAATATTAAAGTTGAAAGTCAAGAGCTCCAGTGGTGGGAAATAAGTGAGATCCAAAACAGCTCTCAAGCAAACCAGCTTTTCTGTTCAATTGAGTGGGATGTGGAGCAGGCAGTTTTCCTATCAGAAACTGTAGGATTCATTTGTAGGGCTTTGTAGTGGGAGTTTAATCAGATGCAGTTTTGCAGAGGGAGGGAAATAATATCATCTGTTTATTGTTTCTTTAGCTTTCAGCAGGGTTGCATGGAGTGCGGTTAACTGCTGCTAGCAGTAGCTAAGCCCAGCCTTGTTTCACACTGAAGAAAGGTTACACAATGCTGTGGGTGGCAGAGTATTTCTGGGAGCCACACTTCGTTGCGGACTTGCTTGCATCACTTCCTGAAATAGAGATTGACTGATGCGATATGTTCTTATTTTATTAGGCTTTTTTTTCACAAACCACGCACAACACTTGCATACTGTTTGCAGAGTTGAGTTTTGAAGAGAAGATCATAAAGGCTCATATTTAGATGCACTGTTGGACATGAGTTCTGACTTTTCCATTTTTTTCTCGGGTTTTTCTGACATCTTGGATTGGAAACTCTGGAAAAGCACCGAATAAAAAGGAATTGTATTCTTTGCAATATTTGTCCTAGCTTTAATTTACCTTACTTTGGGCTCTCCTCAACTTGCATTTTCTTGATGTGGTACAGATTTCTGAGTTGACAGTGCGTAACTGTGAGGAGCCAAGAGTTGGTCAGGATGCAACTGGAGATTTAACTCTCAGGAAAGTGTAGGAGGTAATTTAGAATTTAAGTGGTTTGGTTGGGGTTTTTTTCCATGGGACAAAAATACCTCTTCTCTGTCTCCTCTTCATGGGCGAAATATAAAAAAAGGGAGGTCTGGCAATTTCCTGCTCTCCTACTCAGCAAACCCGTGGCAGCGACTGTCAGCTGCCCTACCCTTTAGCCTACCATCTATCACTGTCCATGTAGTTTTGATGAAATTATTAACAGAAATGGATTTCCCTATGATGTACTCTATTGCACACTCAGATTTAATCTCCATCAGGTCAAGAGGGGAATGCAACTCTAGGAGAGAGTGTTTTGATTTGTTTGCTGTTTCTGCGTGACAATATTTAATCAAAACCCATTGTGTTTCGTCAAATTAGTCATATGGTTTTTGCTATTAATGTGGACTAGGCAACAAGTTTAGCTTTAAGAATTAAAATCTATTCTTTCTTGTGCTTCAACAGAGAAGGATATGGGATAACAGTCAAAAATAGATGTAGTTCATCACTCAAAATTGACAGCTCATCAGCTGTGCAGTGTGAGCACTCTTACCTGTAGTGAAAATAAAAATGTGATTTTTCTGTAGTGGTTTAAATCAATATCTTTAACTTATTTTCAACTCGTACAGCAATTTCCAAAACTAGGAAACAAAAAAATTAGCTCTTTCACCAATGTCAACTGGACATGGATTATCCTGTTTTATTGGCAGCATTAGATCTACACTCCATGAATTTCTCTCACCTATTTTTCTTAGATCATTTGTACTTTTAAGTCCAAAATCTGCAGTTCAGTTAATTCTGCACTAAGTAAAAAATAAATCTATTTCTTTTCAGTTTGTTCTCTACCACTTTCATTTCATTCATGAGATGAGATGCTTATTGTAAGAAGTAATTATTTTCCTCTTTTTGATCCTAACCAAGGTTTTTCTCTAAGTCCCCACCATATCTTTTTTCATGCATCTTTCCCAAGGTGAAAAATGTGAACTATACGGTGTTCTCACAAAAGAACTGGCTTACCAAAACTGATCACATGATTCACATTTGGATTATGGTGACACAGTCATATTTTTTATTTTATTTGGCTGTCATGACATTGGCTTTTGACCTATACAAGTATTTCTAGTTGAATATCTGCTAGGTATTTTTTAGATTACCTTTAGAGATACGTATATGCATCTCCCTGTGTCCTAAAGTGGATGCCTGTCTTCTAGTCATGGGTTTGTATTGCACAGTAATGCACAGGTCCCAAATCTTACACTGCCTGCTCTGAAATCAGTAGGTATTCAGAGGATGGAATAATGATCTTCAGTTTAGGGATCAGCAGATCACTAGCAATATTTCTGACAGTGAAAAGCCATTTGCATTAAATGTTAACCTGGTTTGAGTCTTGTGCTCCTCTGCTTAATAATAAAGTCGGACCTCCTATATCGTGGACCCATAGTCTTAATCGGATTCCGCGAAGCCCTACTTCCACGTTGAATGGCGGTCCCACCACCCATGCCGCCACCACCCACGCCGCCACTGCTGCCTGCGCCTGTGCCACCACCCACGCCGCCCGTGCTGTCACCATGGCCGGGGCAGGTCACGCATGCACAGTTGCGAAAACGGGCCTCCTTCATCACTAAAAAATCATGCCACTAAGATCTGAAGCCGCAATATGGGGGGCGCAAAGTGCAGGAGGGCCGACTGTATGTATGTTGTTCCACAAAGGCTATGAGACAGTGGAAAACATAACTGGTAGGCTATGATATGTATCAATAAAAATTATAACCTTAAACTTAATTATTATGCTCTTCTATATCATAACTGAGGCATAAGATTAAAATTATTAATTTAATGTCGTGAAAATCCCAGATCTATAACAAGGAATACTAAGCTGCATTCTGGTTTCTTTCTGCTTAGTGCTAGTCACAGGTTCACAGGTTATTCCGAGTTGGAAGGGACCCACACAGATCATCTAGACCAACTCTCAAGTGAATGCCCACACAGGGATCAAACTCACAGCCTGGAGCCTTGGGCACCACGCTCCATCCATCCAAGCCTCCCATTACCTAGACCATGACACTGAGTTCCTCATCCAGTCTTTTCTAAAACACTTCCAGGGATGGCGACTCCACCACCTCCCTGGGCAGACCATTGCACTGAGGAATCACTCTCTCTGTGGAAAACCTCTTCCTAACATCCAGCCTAAACCTCCCCTGGCATAGCTTAAGGTCATGTCCTCTTGTTCTGGTGCTGGCAGCCTGAGAGAAGAGATTCACACCCACCTGGCTGCAGCCTCCCGTCAGGTAGTTGTAAACAACAATGAGGTCACCTCTGAGTCTCCTCTTGTCCAGGCTGAACAACCCCAGTTCCCGTAGTCGCTCCCCATGGGGCTTGTTCTCCAGTCCTTTCACCATCCTTGTCACCCTTCTCTGGACCCTCTCGAGCAGCTCAACATCCTTTTTAAACTGGAGAGCCCAGAACTGCACACAGTACTCAAGATGGGGTCTGACCAGCGCCGAGTACAGGGCAAGAATAACTTTCCTAGTCCTGCTGACCACACTGTTCCTGATACAGGCCAGGATGCCATTGGCCCTCTCAGTCACCTGGGCACACTGCTGGCAGTCAACCATTGCTCTCAAATCTCTCTCCATTTCGCCACTCTCCAGCCACTTGACCCCTGCCAATAGCGATGTATGGGATTGTTGTCCAAAGTGAAGAACCCAACATTTGGACTTGTTAAATCTCATATTATTGGAGTCTGCCCATTTCTCTAGGCTATTGAGGTCCCTCTGAAGGGCCCTTCTACCCTCTGGCAGTTCAACATTTGTCCCCAGCTTGGTATCATCTGCAAACTTGCTAATGGTGGACTCAATTCCCCCATCCATATCATCAATAAAGATATTAAACAGTGCCGGGCCAAGCACTGATCCCTGTGGGACTCCACTAGTGACTGGCCGCCAGCTGGATGTGACACCATTTACCAGCACTCTCTGAGCCCTCATTGATCCCTACTGTACTTACTGTCTACAAAGTGAAACCCTAAATGAGCAGCATCTAGAATATCAAGAATGACTCTTTGAAACCTCTTGTACAAATATGCCAACAAGAAGCAGGGGGAAGTTACTGTAGCATGAGCAGAGGAATTTGTGAGAGTAAAGGAGGCTGCCTGTAGCTGTATTAGGACTGTGGAAAAGACATGAGTTTACTTCTTCAGTATTGATTGTATCCAAAAGATCTTGATTCCTTTTTTTTTTCCCTGCACGCATCTTCTACAAATTAGATGGATACCTGTTTACAGTGAAAAAGAGTTTTCATCCTACCTGAGCTCTTTGTTTATCCTTCCTAATAACAGCTGCTAAAGAAAAAACATACATTTCTTACTGTTCTGCTCTGTAATTGTTGATGGAATCTGTCATATTCCAAATAAAATGACAAATCATGGAGCCATGGCAAATTTCCCTTGCTTTAATAAAGCCTTTCCCGAGACAATTGTGTTCAGTTTGTTGTGTTGTGTGGAGACTCGTTACTCAATACCTCTCAGTTTAAATGAAAGCTCCTTGTGTCTGGGAGCAAGAGCTGGAATCCCAACACACTGTGCTGTCCCACAGGAATAGGTGCCAGGCTGCTCAGCCGTCAGCTTCTCTCTGCTTTAAATCACGACCTGTTGAAATAAGCGCACCTTTCTGACACGCTTCATTGCCCTGTGGTTTCTGAGGAAAACTCTTACCAACCTGTTACTTTGCCTTTTAAAAATGCCATGTCTCTTTCTAATGATGAACAAAACAGTTTTGTATACAGCATCCCAGGACCATATTTTGCCTCATCTTTGGTAAAACTGGTGCAAGCTTCCTTTGCAAAATGTTCCTGAAAATAAAGAAGCAAAAAATCTGAAAATATTTAATGCTGCCATTGCACATCTACAGATGCGAATGGTTTATGGCGTATTAGAAATAATTCTTGCTTCTGCTCAGTATTTTAATTTCAAGTATCTTATTTTCATAAAAATACTGATTCAGTTTGATTTTTGAAAAATTTCTGATTATTAAAAGCATGCTTTTGCACTTAGAAATATTCACTCAGATTTTGCTGAGTTTTGGAGATGTCAGTCCATGTTTTGATTGTAATTCTTTCTCTACCAAGAAAATGAAGAGCAGGAGATAAAAATACTGCTTTGTCTTCTTATCTAAACATCTTCTGTGGTTTTCCACCTTGTTCACAGAGAGAGGAAAGCAAATAAGACATAGTAGTCCTTTACTTCCTCCATTGTATTTAATCTTTCCCTAGCTCTGAACTATGCTTGTACAGACCTGTTTGCATAAATAATTTCATATTTTGTTGTTTATCATAATTTTTATTTGTTTGTTAAGCTTTTAAATCAGTATGAATGACTCAAAAAGACAGTAAACCTAAATAAAGCTAATTCTAAAGCCTATTTTTGGTTTAGAGGGATATTTTATACTGTCTATGTTTTATAAGACCCCTGCACATGATCACTAAAAATTGGTCTTTTTAAAAACACTCTCTGCTTCTTATAAAGCCAACAAAATAAAACAGAGTAATCTTAAGCATAATAAAAATGTGGATATAAACAATTAAAAATATTCCTCCAAATCTTGATTGTTGTGATTTGACTTAAAATACCACAGAACCACAGAACCACAGAATATTCTGAGTTGGAAGGGACCCACAAGGATCATCGACTTAGGTGTACTGATTGATAGGAAACTCAATATGAGCCAGTAGTGTGCCCAGGTGGCTAAGAAGGCCAATGGCATCCTGGCCTGCATCAAGAACAGTGTGGTCAGTCGGTCCAGGGAGGTTGTCCTCCCCCTGTACACAGCGCTGGTCAGACCCCATCTTGAATACTGCGTGCAGTTCTGGGCTCCCCAGTTTAAAAGGGATGTTGAGCTGCTTGAGAGGGTGCAGAGAAGGGCAACGAGGATGGTGAAGGGACTGGAGGGCAGGCCCTATGAGGAGCGACTACGGGAACTGGGACTGTTCAGTCTGGAGAAGAGGAGGCTCCGAGGGGACCTCATTGCTGTTTACAACTACCTGCGGGGAGGTTGCAGCCAGATGGGTGTAGACCTCTTCTTCCAGGCTGACGACACCAGAACGAGAGGGCACAGCCTCAAGCTACGCCAGGGGAGGTTTAATCTCAATGTTAGGAAGCGGTTTTTCACGGAGAGAGTAATTGCATATTGGAATGGGCTGCCCAGGGAGGTGGTGGAGTCGCCATCCCTGGAAGTGTTTAAGAGAAGACTGGACGAGGAGCTTAGTGACATGGTCTAGCTGGTCTAGCTGGGGGGTGAGGGCTGGATGACCCTGGGCCCCCTCCGGCTCAGAGTGTCCTGCTAGACTGTGAGGCATCTAGGTTGTTATTATACTCTGGGATGTGCTCTTGGTCGCTGTACGGGTATTAGATGGTGAGTTGGACTAGATGATCCTTGTTGGTCCCTTCCAACTCATAATTTTCTGTGATTCTGTGATTCTGAGTCCAACTCTTAACACTGTCTCCCTGGCAGGAATCGAACCCGGGTCTCCCACACGCCAGGTGGGGACACTTACCACTGTACTAAAGTGGATTTTTTATATGGAACATCTTTTGCTCCATACTTGCAGTTATAGCTACAATTCACCAATGAGTACAAGAAATTCTCCATTGGTTTCATTGGAATGTGAGTGAGATCCTTTAGATTTAAATTATTGTGCAGTTTTGAAGAGAATTAAAATGGAAATACAAACAACTTCTTTAAAAGCTGTCTACAGTTTTCATCTTTCCAATAGATTTCTCAATTACAGGACCTGAGAGTTGTATTTGTCTTTGAACTATGAGTATATTGTACCGGGGTGACATATTTTTTAAAAACAAAATATATTTTCTGACCTTTTCTATGCTGACATATCAGTGAGGAACTGTTTCACCACACAAAAGTGAGAGATGTGAAGTTTTTTTTTATTTCTGAGTGCATTTACATTGTTATATCCACAGGACAGGAGTGGCAATGGAGTGTTTTGTACTTGGAAAAATAATACACTAGGATTAATTATCAATAAGTTTAGAGATCATGATGGGACAGCCTGGGCTGTTTCTGAAGTTGTGGAGTTCCCTATTTTCTGTAAAGAGGAACAACGTGAGGCAATAGGTATTCAAAACAAGTAGATTTAACCAGCCTCAGAGGCTGATAGGTAAAGTCAGAAGGAAAGAAATAAGTTGTGAGACTGGAGGATGGGAGGGCAAGGTACTGCTGCAGAAGACTCTGTTACCCATCCGGGTGCAGAAGAACGCTAAAAACCCAGTAAGGCCGCAACAGTAAGAGCAACACGCGGTTAGGGAGGGAACAGCAGAAAGGCTGTGCCTGTAAAGAGTAACAGGAAATCCTTCTGTAATTGCACTAATAGTAAGAGGAAGGCTGAGAAAGCTTTGGTCTGCTGTGTTGAGAAGAGGAAACATCTAAACAGATGATGCTGAGAAGGCTAAACTGTTTGATGCCCTTTTACTGGAGAACACCCTGCAGAGGACAACTGCTACCATATGCCTGGCACAAATCACCCAAGTGACAAAGGCCTAGGGTAAAGAAAACACAAGCACTTAAGTGAGTTTAAGATTCCCAAATCAGCTAGTGAGAACCTCTCCTGATAAATTTCATCCTGAAGCATTAGACAGTCAGCCTGCTATGAGGGATTACCTAAATTAAATGTAGCCAGCTGAAAATGGTCTCTTTATTTTAGGTGTTCCTAATCCCTCCCCAGGGCTTCCCCCACTCTGCCTACAGGCCAGGACTCTATTCAGCCCTCTGAGACCACCAGTCCCTGCTCCAGTGACACTGCAGCAGAGCCAGAGCCCTGCTCTGCAGGAATACTTAAGGTTAAAAATGTATTATCACAGGGTCTCATGTTACTCTGAGTTGGAAGGGACCCACACGGATCATCTAGTCCAACTCTCAAGTGAATGCCCACGCAGGGATCAAACTCACAACCTGGAGCCTTGGGTACCACGCTCCACCCATCCAAGCCTCCCATTACCTAGACCATGACACTCCTCTTCTTCCAAGCTGAACAATTCCAGCTCCTGCAGTCGCTCCCCATGGAGCTTGTTCTCCAGTCCTTTCACCATCCTTGTCACCCTTCTCTGGACCCTCTCAAGCAGTTCAACATCCTTCTTAAACTGGGGAGCCCAGAACTGCACACGGTACTCAAGATGAGGTCCGACCAGCGCCAAGTACATGGGAAGGATAACTTCCCTAGTCCGACTGGCCACACTGTTCCTGACACAGGCCAGGATGCCATTGGCCTTCTTAGCCACCTGGGCACACTGCTGGCTCCTATTAAGTTTCCTGTCAATCATTACACCTAAATCCCTCTCCATTTCACCCCTCTCCAGCCACTGATCCCCCAGCAGATAGCGGTGCATGGGGTTGTTACGTCCAAAGTGAAGAACCCAGCACTTAGTCTTGTGAACCTGTGAACCTGTGAACCTGTGAACCTTTTCTCTATATATGTGTAAATAAGGAAAGGAAATATCTAATGACCCCTGTAGCAATGTAGATTAAATCTGTTCCCTTACATGCTCCATTCCAAAATATCTGCATCTGCCACCTGTTCCCTCCGCACCCTGACCTCCATGTAAAATAACTTTGTTTTCCCAGCATGTCATTTAAGTTAAGGTATTTGCTCTGGACATATCTGTGATGCTTGTTCTGCTCTTAGAAACTGCAAGTATTCTGCACCTGGCAGATTGCATAATCCTGCCTGGTGAAAGAGAAATACAGTCAATAAGTCCCTAACATAACCCTTTCATCTCTCTTCTTACCAGCAGCTTGTCTCTGCAGTTTCCTTTTACAGGGGGATTTGGAAGTTCCTTTTGAGTAGCTCACATTTTATCTCTGGTTGGACATGAAATAACTCCACACACTGTACTGGAGGGAACATGTTGTTCTAATACCACAGGTACAGCTGGTTGAGCAGAGGAGACTATTAACAATGAGACATCCAGATAAAGTAAGTAGATATCTGAAAAAAAAATTGCTACCTCATTAGAGATATTCTATCTTGCAGCACAGCTCTGTTTGAGAACCCATTTGGCTACTGAAATATGAAATGAAAGGACAAACACAAATGATCCTTTTAAATCAGTTTAATAAAAAAGGAAGGTTAGTAGTTACTCCTACCTCCTTTCCTTTTAATCAAGAAAAAAATGTAATGTAATTTGTGTACCACAGGAAGCCAAAATAGTAGAAAAAGCCCTGCTGTTGTACAGTTTTATCAGCTTAATCTTTTTCTTCTGGGTGTCATTTAGCATTTGCACTCAGAACTCATATGGACAAAATCCTTAGAAAAATATTCAAAGGGAACACTGCCAGATTTGGTGTCTGTGTCCCAGTTAAACTCTTTCCAATTTTAGATTTGTATTGCTAATGAAAGATACCTAAACATGACTATCCATTGATGCAAAGGTTGATTACAGAGGTGCCAATTGTGGTGACAGTAGAGGGGGAAATGTGATTTGTTTGGGGTTTTTAATGGAAAAGTACCAATCCCTCATCAAATGTTCTTGTTTAGCAAATGTGACTGCAGTGGACACTGCAGAAGCAAGAACCACTGCAATCTCAGTTTCCTGTTACTCCCAAGGCAGGAAAGAAGCCACTAACAGCAGTTCAGCTGCTTCCCAAGTCCTCTGATTCTGTGGATGAGTAAAAGGCACAAGCTGGAATGATTTGTAATATTTATATTTCTTCAGCTGTTCTGAAAGGACTTCTCTTGCTTCCTTACCACGCTCCCTTCATATGATTTTTGATTGGCAGTCTTTCCAGATCCAGATTGTAAATGCTCAAAATGTGTCTATTCTAGATCCTCCTGCCCTCAAAAGAACTCAAACCAGCATTTTACTAATTTCTTTGAGTGTTTTTAAAAGTTATTTAATACAGACAGACATTCTCACTTAAGTAATTTTGAATCCCAAATTAAAAGTGATGTTACAGACTATTTGCCTTTGAAACTGTCTCTGATACGACAACTAGAAAACTCTAAGAGAGGAAGAGAGAATACATGAGAAAATGTGGCTACCTCAGGTCTTGGTTTATGAAGAAAAAAAGGACAGACTTGGAAATTACTAAAACTCCCCCCATCCTATCCAGGAGAAAACAAAATGGAACTGGAAGAAACACCCATGTGCAACTGTAATGCTGGTGTTGTTGCCGTTCCAGGACTTGTGAAAGCGCAGGCTTTTCCAGGCAAAGCTTGAGGGAACCAAACGATGGAACTGAGCAGGGGGATACCTCTGTATCTGAGGTACCCAGCAAACAGTGGGTGGTGGCCTTGCAGAGTTAAGAGCAGCAAAGAGCAGGGCCAAACCAGATGAGATCAACTTCCCTTAATTTTAACAAGCAATTAATTGCGTATTGAGGCTTGGGGGGTTTTTTGTAGGTGAAGAAATGGTATGTGCTCCTATGAACTAAAATTTGCATGTCGACAGGTTCACAGGTTATTCTGAGTTGAAAGGGACTCACAGGATCACCTAGTCCAACTCCCAAGTGAACGCCCACCCAGGGATCAGGCCCACAAGCGTGGAACCACGTGTTTAACAAAATCTCAGCATGGCTTGCATGGCACCTTAAAAAACAAAGCCTATGTTGAAAAGAAGAATACTCAGGAGAGCCACAATGTAAGGCCCATGAGGAAGAAGGAGCTTTGCCTGCTACATAACTTCAATACTGAACCATTTCCAGTATAATGTGCCAGACAATAATTCCAGCGCATGTAAGTTGTGCCAGTATGATCTGATACATCAAGAGGCAAGCAAGTAACATCACTTGTCTTATCTTCACAGAGTAACAGAACAAGCTGAGTTGGAAGGGATCCACAAGGATCTTCTGGTCCAACCCTTAGCCCTGCACAGGACCATTCCCAAGAGTCACACCATGTCCCTGAGAGTATCATCTAAATGCTTCTTGAACTCTGTCAGGCTTGCTGCTATGAGCACTTCCCTGGGGAACCTGTTGCCATGCCCATCTCAGAGGGTTCTGAGTGAAGAACCTTTCCCTAATACCCAACCTAAACCTCCCCTGGCACAACTTCAGGCCATTTCCTTGGGTCCTGTCGCTGGTCACCAGAGAGAAGAGATCAGTGCCTGCCCCTCCTCTTCCCCTAAGGAGGAAGTTGTAACTGCAATGAGGTCTCTCCTCAATCTCCTCTTTTCCAGGCTGAACAAACCAAGTGACCTCAGCTGCTTTTCGTATGGCTTCCCCTCAAGGGCCTTCACCATCTTTGTTGCCCTCCTTTGGACACTCTCTAATAGCTTAATATTTTTCCTATATTGTGGTACCCGAACCTGCACACAATATTCAAGGTGAGGCTGCCCCAGTGCAGAGCAGAGTGGGACAATCACCTCCTTCGATCAGCTGGTGATGCTTTCCTGATGCCCTCCAGGACACAGTTGGCCCTCCTGGCTGCCAGGGCACTGCTGACTCGTATTTATCAGAACACAAAACCGATGTCTCTTTTTTTTCTGTTCATTGCATTATTTCCCAAACTACTTTTCTTATGTTCCCTTCCCAGATGAACTTTTCTGTTCATTGCCTGTGAATTCCCCAATGCAATCTGCATTTCCCAGCATACTTCCTTTAGTTCACTATCTGCTGCCTGAGCATAAACCCAGAATTTGTTTAGAATTTGTTCTAGTAGCCTGAAGGCTATTTCCATCCTGAGGAGAGCAGTTCAATTGCCTAATGCTATTTGAGAAGTTCTGCAATATCTAACCACTCATCAGAGCTGATAACACAGAATCTGTGGTAGACCTCCATCCTTGTAAAGTGGCAGGTAGAGAGATGTGGGACCCTTGCTTCATGTGAAGTTACACAAGATGCCTGCATTTAGCTAAATGGATTCATCTTCAACGGCTGATCATAAACATATTATTGTGCTGTGGAAGGTTCAGCTTGAATGTAAACCAGCATTTTCGTGCCTGTTATCTTTTCCTGGTGCTGTATATCTCTTCTTGCAATCTGTTTTCTAAAAAGCAATTAACAAGTAATTATGTTCAATCTCATCTCAAGCTCAAGGAAAGTCAAGTACAGGAAGCAAGAGTCATGTTTAGAATTACGCTGATATTTACACTTTTATTTCATTTGCCAGGTTAGACATAGGCATCATTCTGTTTCTAAGCTTGGTTTTCAGTAGTCATAGAAACTGAAGAAGAGTAAAAATGGCATGACTTATTTCCTTTTCCATTTACCGATCTCAAAAAGAATTCCTGAATCTGAGTGCTGTATTATATTTCATCACAATTGCTTCCAATCTAATTTTATGTCAAGAACATTATATAACTGTAAAAAGAGTCAGTGTCGTACAATTATTTTGTTTCATTCTACTAAAACCCAAAAATTACTTCCCTTGGTGACTGTCCATCTTGTAAGTAGACGTTTTTATAAACTGAGTTCCTGCTTTATAGTTCTGCCATTTTTCACTGCTTGCTACATACCCTCCTTGGCTGCCATTGATAATTATGTTTGAAGGAGGAAACAGATGGTGCAGTACAGATGATAACAGAAAAATACTTAGCTACTCAAAGCTGTTCTTATGACCACTGAGGCTAGAACTATACTGGGACATATATGAAACCTTATGTAGTCTTCAAGCATGGCATTTTTGCAAGTGCAGCTTATTATAAAAATACCTTATAATGCTTTTTTTTTCTCTGATAAACTTCCTAGATGTACATCAAAATATGTTCAGTACTTTTAGAATCAGACTTGTTTTGAAATCATGACTAAGACATTACTCATTTGTGGCTTTGTGATGCCAATTGCTATATCCCATAACTTCTAGATTTACAAAATAAAACCACATTAAAAAATGAGAAATTACTCATACATATTCAAGTATGTTATCTTGAATCAGTTAAGTTTTTTAAATGAAATTTGGATATGAATACCTAGGATTAAAAACTTAATTTTTTAATGAGATTTATAAATATATAAGTATTTTATATGAATGTTCAAATACATAAATCTAGTAAAAAAAATAAGGGTTTATATCTTTTCCTGTGTGAGTTGCCTCCACTTTCTGAAATAGTCACTGCAATACATTGGAAAGTCCTGGTCTGGTCCAGAAGCCTGATGTGAAACTCAAAGTTTGCCCCTCACAGTTGGCATATGAGCAGCTCAGCATACCCCCTCTTCTCGGGGCTGGTTTTGAGGTGCTGCACAGCCACTGATACCAGGGTACAGCCTGGTCCTGCTTGTGGGCCCTACCTGGTGTAGAAAATACAAACCAGTGATCAGAGGGCAATCAGGAGCCTCTCTGATACGAGGCGATGTCTTCCTTCACTAACACACCTCGTTGCATACATAGAATGTAAATATACAGAAATATAACCATATGCAAACTGGATTATCCAGGCTAGGGGTGATCAGTCCTTGCTCCAGCAGCAGCTGCAGCCTTACCAGCAGCAAATGTGGTAACACTCATGTGCCCCCAGCTTTCCTACAGATAAGCCTCATGATCCAGCCATACCATCACCCTTCCAGATCCCACTGCCTCACTCTGTGTGAACTATCCAGTGACTTCAGTGAGAGACACTTGTCTCAGTTTTCTACATTAATGTGTCTCCAGGAGTGTCTTTCTTTCTGTGCTCTTGTGTGATTTGCAGTTTTCCTGAAACATTAGTTTTTCCGTGCACTAAGCCTTTATAATTTTTGCAAGTAAAAAAACAAAAATTTTACTTATGCTTCAGTTGAACCCTTGTCCCAAGTTCTTTCCATTTCAACAGCTGACCATTAAAACTTATCACTCAAAGTCTTCTTCCTGAGAAATACAGAATCAAAAGATATGCCTCAAACTGAAATTATGAACTTGCAGCTATTTGTATTTTAGAAAAAGTCTCTCACATCCAATAGTCCCTTGGATCTCCTCTTTTTGTGATTTTCTGAAAACTCAATATAAATCCAGCAGCACATATATATGAATATTCAATTACTGTGGTGTCTAAATGGCACTAAATCTCTTCCCTTTTATCTGTGTAGGAAACAGAGAGGATTCTGTATCAGGTGATTTAATTAATTTAAGATATGTGTGAACACCAACATCACCTTCCTAATGCATCGGTGTAAAAAATGAATTGAGTGATAGGCACTCAATTCAATTTGCCAAATTCTTGTTTCCTTTCATTTTCTTTTTGAATCTTCATTGGTTTGATTCTCTTCTTCCTCTGAATCCATGTAGGATTGTCCCAAGTTCTATCTGACATCTCTTTATAAACATACATTTTTAAAACATTCAGAATATGAAGATGGCTGCTAAATGTTATCACAATAATTTTAGGTCCAGCAGTAAGAAAAAAACAAGCAACAAACACATGCCTTCATTGGCACACTGTAAAGTGTGACTTCACTAGAGAGTTTCATGTTTAAACAAGTGATACTTTATTTGAAGCATTCTTGGAAGTATCCAGCTGTATGAACACACTGCTCACATTGTCTTGTGAGCTGTCTTGTGAGCTTCTAGCTGTAATAATATGATCAGTTTTATTCCTGAAGAGGCTTCTTTGACATTTGTATTCCTATTTCTTTCCTCTGAAATATCCCCAAATCCCAGGAATACAAGCATGTAGCAAATATGACAGAGAAAAAAGCACTAGATGTAAAGCAGCACAAACATTTGGTCCAGTTGGTTTTGTTCAGGGTATATGAAAATAAGGCAATGCACACTTTGCAGTGAAACACATACACAGTCTGGCAGAGGTTTTGTAGATGAAATTAAGCTATTGCCCAGCTACAAAGAAGGGTCCTAAACAAAGCTCTTAAAAGCTCTTTTTGCACCTTTTGTATCAACACAGATTTCCAGGAGTGCATTTAACAAAGTCATTGCAATAAACTTTTTTGCCAGTATTTAGTGTCTTAACTAATTCTATCACGTGCTGTGAAATACAGTGTTCTTGTTTTGCAACCTCTTTTTTGTTATTATAAGTGTTTTCTGAGAGTATAATTATGCAGGCCTCCAAAAAGTGATTCGGCAATTTTCCGTTTGAGAGGAATGACAAAATGTTAGAGGTATTTGAACCACAAGGAGCTCCTGGAAAGACTTATAGAAGTTAATGCTATAACTGTCCAGCCCTGGAGAGTTGCCACTTGGAAGGACCCTGCTGAGACTTTGAGCTTAATTTGTCAGCATCATGTCTTTAAAAAGTAATCTGCAGCACTTCAGTTGCTTCCCAAAGCCTATAACAGCAGTGCACCAGTAAATCAAGGCAGATCTCCTTGAGTCCAGGATGCCAGAGGAGTTTGTTACAAAGATATTCCCCAAGAACAGTGAAAACCTTAAATGCTATAAGCAACTTCTGTCATTGCCTTGCTCTTTGTTATTGGCATAAGGCAGTCAAAGAGCAAGGAAGGTCTTTAGGACTCCTTTATGCCCTAATAATCCTGGCTACTAAAATAGCCCTTTAGAGACTGCTAACCTTTGAACTCTTAGCTATACACCAGCCCCAAAAGGGTTCCACAACCAGGAGAAAATAAAATTGGCTTAAAGGTGGGTTTGCAGAGCCTGGGTGCTGCACTGAGAGCTCCCTTCACCACTCTTATGGTGTGTGGTTGCTTTTGAGCTGAAAAGTTTATGCATATAAATGGCAAGGCTGTATTTTTGCATAGTGAGCTTTTATAATTTTCTTTCTGCACTAAATGAAAGCCCAACAGTAAGTGGCATAGAATCTGTGAAATAGTGCATATTATTGAGTAGTACATATAGGCTATAGTTATTTTTGAGCATCAAATTTAAGGTGCTATTGTTGGGTGCATTAAGCCACTAATCTTCATGCTGTCAAGAGACAACTGAATTTCTTTAGCTGAAGAGCACTACTTATCAGCTGCCATTGAAGCATCACAGCTTTTTAAGACAAAAATCCTTGGCTAATGTATTCATATGTTTAGTGAGGAAAACCTCTACATGTTGTGCCATCCACATAACCTTTGCCCAACTGTGCGCAATTTGATGCATAACCAACCCTCTAGTACCCTTAGAAGGGCTTCTAAAACAACCAGCCTTTGACTTTGGCAGCTTAAGCCATCTACTCTAGACTGGTGCATGGTCTAAAATAAATAATATCTGTGTCACAAGCTAAATATCTGGAGTCTGTTTCTTAGTAAAAACAAATCTACTCTAAATGTGAATGGCTGAATTTTTAGCAGCAAGTAAAATTTAGGCTTAATTTAACTGCCTTTGGGTATTGACCAGGTCATTTTACATAAGGATAGAAATGAATGTCTTACATATTTGTAAGCTGAGATTTCTCTCATTTGACTTTTTAACAAAGCATTTCAGGTCTTCTCAAAAAAAATAATCGTGGACTACAATGCTGGTACCAATCAATGTAATAGCAAACATCCTATTGACATGCGGCAGAGATTTAACTCATGGCCTGAAAGCTGAGGGTAACTTTGACGGGGCGGAAACCTGAGATCCAGAAGGAAGGACATACATTAAACAGATAATTAGTTTACGTCTAGCCTGTATGCCAACAAGCAAGTAATAACATGTTTGTAGGTACCATTTGCAGTGACATGATGAAAGCAACTACTCCCTACAAGTACTACAAGATGCAGCAAATATTTGTCCAGCCCAATTTTTTCTATCTTCAGAAAGATAGCCTATATTCTGAAGTATTTTGTTGGCTTCCTGAACCAAGATAATAATCACTGCTTTTGAGAAAAAGAATTCCCTAGATTGTGTCTTTAGATTGTATAGGTCATATTTAATGTACAGAATTTTAAAGCACACAAATTCAATAGGAGTTTTGGTTTTGTTTATTATACACACGCACACACACACACACACACCCCACACTACTTCAAAAGATTCGTCTGCATTTGTGAATGCTTTAAAGGATTACTCTTTGAGTGCAAATTATAGAATAATTGATATGTTTCCAACTAATAATTAAATGAAACACAAACCAAGATATTTCCAAACGGTTTTAAAATCGACTGTAGAGATCTAGGGAGACATTTCATTATCTTTTTTATTACTACTACATGTGCCTTTCTGATGGCATGGTCTGTCAAAGCAGAAAGGAGATAAATAATTTCAAGAGTCTTCCCAGATACCCAGTGCAATAAGCAGTGAAAAAGTAGATAGCCAGACACCTACAAGGACTTAGAGATTAAATTACCTGCAGTGAGCTTTGAGGGAAGAGAATTAGTTGCAGGGAGGCAGAGCTTGGAGGCAGCACAGGCAGGCAGGTGGAGTGCATCTGATTTGCCATCTCAGTGTCCTGGTAAATGAGGTCATTAATAAAGAGGCAGTTCCATTTTAGAAACAGGGACTCCTCTTGTGCTGATGTGCAGGACAGTCAGAGGAATGTTTTCAGGGTCCATTAGTTTCTTCACCAGATGAGCTTGGCAAGAGGAGCTCATGGACAAAAAAACAGAGGCACTGTTTGGTTATAAAGAAGATACAGGCTCTGAAGCTAAGACAAGTCCTTCAGAGGTGTTTCCATCCAGAAAGAGGGGTCCAAGACTGTGTTAGGCCTGCTTGCCTTTCAAGTGAGACATTGGCTCATTTCACATTAAATCTTTTCTCAGACTTACCTCCGCGGTGAGACTGCGGAAAAGCAGATCAGTCAGATCCACTCAGACCTGCTGCAGAGCAGCGGCTGAGTGCTGGAGAAGCCAGGGACAGGAGTGGGAGAATGCCAAGTCTCCACGGAGGAGGGATACAAGGAGGGATGGAAGGTGAAGAGTAGGTGTGGCACAGGCTGGCAAGGCATTGCACGGGTGGTTTAGTTCACAGGTGTAGAAAGAGCTACTTTTGTGCACTGTGCTCCTCTGAAGCCAGACTAAGCAGGCAGTGGTAAACTGAAAGAAAAAAAGGAGGTCCAGATAGATGAGCTGTACTAGAGCAACTAACCATTATTTAATAAGCATACACTAGTTCTCAGCAGATAGCCATAGGAAACAGGATGGTAAGTGTTTATATAACCCTGGTCTCTTCCTTCAACATTCTGCTATAAATCAGGTTTCCAAGGAAATTAGTTTTTCAAGTAGTATACCACTTCCATGTTTAACCTTAATATTAAAAATAGCTATGGAAATTTGAATTATGTGAAAACTTACTCCAATAATGATTGAAAATGGAAAATTAAGTTTTACTGCTGTTTAAACATCACTAATTAAATGACAGTTAAAGATCTCTTGACCTATAGAAGTTGATAATAAGGTTGCCATTTGTGGGAGTGAAAAATGCATTCCTCAGTTTGCCATTTCCTTGCTATTTCCTGGTCTAAGGCTGGACCAAGAACTGGTCTAGGTCTATTTAATCTAGTTGCCTAAACATTCAGGTCTTGTCCTATTGGAGCAACAGACAAAGATTTACCAGGGGAAGCCAGTTTGGGAAACTTCCCAGTCTCCTACACCACCACTACTCACCTGCCTTCCTTGCTCCCCCCATCTCTTCACAGCTTCATAGCACATACTCCCACATCATTTCCCCCTTCAAATAAATCTGGTGTGTATTCAGCCCTGAATAGAAAGGTGGGCCATTTGTGCTTCGTTATCACTGGACAAAATATTTAATTACTTGTTTTCTGTAAGAAAAAAACCAAACAAAAACAAACAAAAAACAAACCCAACCAAACTAAACCACTTCTCTGTAACTACAAGAAACAGTCTCTTTGCACTTGTTTGCACTTTCTAAGACTGGAAGCTGGAAAAAGTTATCCTTCTGCTTTCAGAGACTCCCACAGCATGTGTGTGCGCTTTTGTGTTCACTTCCAAATGATGTCACTGTTTTGTCTCCACCTCATAATTAACCAGCAACTTTTAACCATTGTCTTTCCCTGAGCATAAAATGTGGTCAGCCAGTGATTTAATGTTAAGGTGGAGCCTCCTGAAAGGATTGTAAACGATTTACACTGTGTTGCTTTTTGATTTAACTTTCCATTAACTTCCATTTAAGGAAGATCTCATGTGCCCTTACTATTCAGTCACATTATGTATTACTATCTTTAGAATATTATGGCTCAGCCACATGTTGTCTTAATGACACACACATAATTGGTCTCAGTCAAGATCATCAACCACTACAGTCCCAGAACTATTACAAAGTCATTTGTTACTCACAAGAATTTGGAGAAACAAAGTTCATACTCCAGGTTTCAGGGATATTGTGAATATCGGTATCGACTTTGGGGTCAGGCAAGGAAGCCCCAAGTGTAGTTCTGTTCGGGCTGCACATACAGAGTGCACTGATTCTCTAACATAGCACTGGAAAAGAGCACCAGTTGAGATTGAAATTGTGACCTAAACTGTAAAAGAAAGAAAGAGCTTCTTAAATATCCTTTACAATATTTACTTGACTCAAATTAATCAGTTAAATGGTATCATATAGGGAAAACACTGCCGCCACATTTAAGGTGAGTTTCTTCAGCTTGCATTAAAATAACATTTGTGATTTCACATGAATAACTGATGTAATAGAAAAAAATGTCACACAGAATTTATTGTAGATAAAACCTTTATGTTAGCTTTTAAGTAGAAACGTGATTCTAGCAGTATTGTTGATGTTAACAGAGTCAAAGTTATGAACAAAGGATAGAATGAGTAAAATAGGTTTATGGTATGAATCATACCTCTGAGTTCAGGTTAAGAGGAAGCAGAGATGATATATTTATCATCATAATGTGCGCTTCATGACTCAGCCTAACTCAAAAAAAAAGTATGTGGATGATTAGGCAATGAAGATAGGTGTTAAGGAGGAAGGTAGATGGAAAATATTATTAAGCTTATAAAAACAACTTGACCTATTCATTACATTGAAGATAATGTGATGTGCTTCCAATTATCCTAAAAATAAACAGATTTTTTTTTTTTCTGTGTGAAGGACAATTCTGACAATTTGGATGATAGTAAAGTATGTTTGAATGACAGGCTGCATAAAATGATTTAAGGCTTTATTTGGCACATACTTTTCATGTGACTCGGTGTGCTTATTTTCCTTATGATTCCTCACCTTCATGCTTGTAGGGCCATAAATCCCATCAATAATCTTCAGAAACTGGATGAAGAGTGGCAGCTGTAACATCTAAAGCATCAAGACAAACTCCTAGGATAAAAGTTTTTTCTACCAGATAATTTTGGGAATTGCAGTTTTGTTGATTTCGATTTTTTTCAAGTTTTATTCTGTCTACAATATACATATTGCCAAATTAAAAAAAGGTTATTTGCATGAAAACCGTGGAACAATACACAGTTAGTGTATACTGCCAACTCTAAATAATTTCCTTTTTTTCTGCCTAGCTGGAATTGTGGTTTTCATGATCTTCCTATTTCAAACTCACAGTGCCTGCCACTGGTCTACATATAACAACTAAAGATCTTTCTGACCAAATGTATCTCAGACTGAACTACGAGCTATTGAGCTGCTTGTTTGGGCTCCCCTTGTAGTGAATGGAGAGAAAGAAAGCCTTACAAGATTGAAATATTTTCATCCAAAGGTAGGAATCTAAAAACCATGAGGTAAAGCATGTCCCCAGGTACCTATTTCTGTCTGATATAAGGCAGAACCACGGGAGGCTGGCTCAGGGGGTCATCTTTGAAGTCCGGAGGGATGAGTTCAATACAAATACTCTGATTTGAGACTACCTGGAGAAAAGATACAGAGGGAGAGCACAGTAAATATCTCATGGTTACAGGGCATGAATGTGCAATATGTGTAGATTTAAAAACAATTACCTGTTGCTTCTAATGTTTAAAAAAACAAAGATACTATGAGAAAGACTGGCAGGAAGCAGGAAACTGATATAAACCCACATGTGGAAATGCAAAGGAGGAGATACATATATGAGAGGTAGGCTGGGAGGTGATGAGGGATAGATGTAAGGAAAGTTCTTATTTGGCTGTTATCACACAGGAGCTGAGAGTTTCATGGAGTGTTGTGATCCCAGTCACTTCAACAAGTGTGCAGAGACAGAGCTGAGGGAATCACATTGCCAAGTATGGAGAAAGAAAAGTTGAATGAATCCATGCAGATAAGATCAGAGCTTCTCTGGACCAAAATTACACCTTTGACTTTTAGAGTTTCGCACTTGTACTCTCATCTCTACTTACTTAGGGATCCCAGGAATGGTAAAACTGAAGCTCCCAGGACCAGTGCTGTAAGAAATCTTTTTGATTTCTTCATAATTGAGAGGAACCAGAAATCACTCACAAATATAGAAACATGTTTTGAGGAGGTGCTTAAAGAAATAACACCAAGGAGTGTGTCTTGGAAATGTTTCTATCACTAGCTTGGAAATTGTTTACTATAAGGTTTCTGAGTGGCTTTTCAGAATACTTTCTTCCACTTAGCTTTAAGAATAGGCAGAACTAAATAAAAATGTGGTGACTTGAGTTGTTCAAAATAGGTTTGGTATTGTTTGTTGACATGGAATTAAATTCTTCTCTGTGCACCAGCATGCATATTGACGTATGTAATCCATGCATATGCCACAATCTGGAATCTCTTTATCTAAAACCCTTACCTGGACAGCATGAAAAAGTCACTATCCTGGGATATTAGGCACATAAAGATTCAAACTAAATTGCTTTTGTGAACATTAAACTCTTCCATGCATTTCAATTTTTAAGAAAAACTTAAGTGAAAACAGAAATAGCAACACTTCAGGTCACAAGAGGAAAGGAATCCAGTATACCTAAAATTTCACCTGAGAGCTGATTAGCATAAACTACTGATTAATTCAGCTGAAAACCCTTTATAACTGAGAAACTACTGGGTTGTCCTTTAATATCACAATCTTCATATCATGGACTGGCTTCTGTTCACTGAAGTGGGAGTAATTAATCATTCCAGAGAAAGAAATACTGATGAGGAGCAGTCAGATTAACAAACAGTAAAGAATAAGGATGACCTAGACTGAAGCACTTTCTATGTTTCTTTTAGGAAAATACTAATACTGCTCAGCAGCATTAGCAGGAATTATAATTATTGTTAATTCTCTGGCCTGAGAGCTAAGCAACTGACTTTAGTCCTGGGCTGTGTCTCAGACTTCACATGTAACCTTACATGAATCTTTTCAAAAGTGGTTTTTCATTCCTAATTCCTTGATTTCTGAGTAGATCACCTGAATTTTAGACCTGCTAGGTGCATACAGACCCTGTTGACTTTATTCAAAACAAGTACATAACGGTCTGCAAAAGGAGTTTCCAAGATGTGTCAGTTTGATTACCAAGAAGTTAAACAACTCAAAGCCAATGATTGCTTGGAAATGTGGTCTCAGTAATGATACCTCCATTTCTTCTTTTGCAAAATGGACATAGCATTTTCCATTAATTGCTTAACAAGGGACCTGTCACAAAGTGACATCATCCTATGTATTTTAAAGTGAAAATATCAGCTAAAAACATGGCAGGGGAGTGACTTACAAACATTTTAGATAGACAATTGCACAATGATTGCTGCATATCAAACAATTCCAGATTTTGGTAAGAAAAAGAAAATATGTAGGAAAAATTACTGTAGGGCTCTGCTAAATCATTTACCCTTCACGTTTGGATACTGTTTCCCATAAAGGAGCAGCACAATTGTCAGCCTTGTGACTACAGTACCAAGGAAGGTGAAAGAGAGCATCTTTGGAATCAAACCAAGAAAGATGACTCATCCTTTTTTGTCGCTTGCCAAGCCTACCTTGACGTTTATTTCTTTCCTGTAGCACAGAACATGTTTACAGAAGTTTACACCATGCAAACACATCTGGATTTCCTCTGAACTGTCAGCAGCTTGCAGGGATATTCAGTTTACCCCCTCATGGAATATTCTTGGTTCATGACAGTGAGTTAAATGGTCCTGTGGATCTGAACGTGGATGGTGTACATAGGCAGCCTTGTATTTTGGAAACTTCATATCCCAGTGAGAACTCTGTGACCTCACCTTGACTTTAGAGGGTGAAAAGAAAACTTTGATGTGAGCTGGCTCAGACCTACCTATGTGTCAGCTTTGTATCTTAAGACATGTTTCCAAATGACCAAACACTGCTGAATTTCTGAAAAGATTGTGATTGTTTAACATGGTTTAAAGGGTTTGAAACCATGTATTCCTGATCCATTTCAATTCAAAGCAAAATGCATTTGTTTAAAAAAATCATTAGCGATTTTCTCTCTGCAAGGAATTCACACACAATTAGGGATCACCTCTTTGGGAAAGGAGGGGAATTTTCTTAATTTCTCATGTTCTGCAGTGGATATGATGGTACAACCAAATCAAAACTTGGTTTAGATAAATATAACGTATTGATACAAGCATAACCAGCTTTAGTGTGCATTATGGCTTCTGGACACGTTCTTACATTTCTAAGTAGCCAAACATCTTAAATGTAGTTAGATTTGTGCAGTTTGTACAGGCAAAAATACATTGGTGCTATACAAATCAAAGCAATACTGTTTACCTTCATAGCCATTGTTGTGCAGTTGCAAAGCAGCCACTACCACAAGAATTTTTATTTTGTGATCACATTGACAAACCAAACCTTTTTAGTTTATTCCATAAGTTACAGAAGAAATAGAATAGGTAATATTTCTATAATTTAAACAGAATATGGTTCTCATGACAGAAGCATCTAGGCATTAAGCAACATTCTTTTATAAATAACCTTTGCTTATTATTACGTTATGATGATCTAAGAGAAGTAACCCATTTTTTTCCATAGGCTCTGTATTACCTAGCAAAAGTATTTACTCCTGCCTTCTTCACATTTACAAAATGAAAGAGGAGCAAAAGTAAGAATCATATTATTGCAAGAGCAATCTTCAGTGACAATAACATCACAGGCACATTATATCATCACCTTTGTAATTAGTTTAAAGAGAGATGAAGCTGCTATAATATATAATTTAACTGAGATAATTGTAGCCTGGATTATATCTCTCATTATTTGTTGTGTTTGGTAAAGATGATTATGTATCTTTAAGTTCTCTATTTTGTATGCATCTGTTTGATTTTAATGTTGTATATAATTGACTACATAAGTTGGTCTTTATTTAGTGCTTTAGCTGCATGACTGTAAGCCAAACTACCCAAATAAGTAAACAAATGAGCCCAGAGGGTTGTGTGAATGTATATTACCTGACAGTCCTTGCTCCAAAAGGGATATAGTTGGGGGTGTTTTTTGTTTGGGTTTTGGGTTGTTTGTAGTTTTGTGGTTCGGGGGTTTTTGGTGAATAATGGTACTGGGCTTCTTGATTTTGAACAGCACCACCCTCTTTGAAGAAAATGATATGCATAATTTGGGTCAATTTTTTAATGCTTACCCAATGTTTCAACTTTGAGAAAGTTAATAGATAGGGATAAGAAGCTACTTTAAGATGACTTGCTCCTTTAGTACTAAATACTTTCTAGGTAAAGTTTGCTCTTATATCTTTCTATGCAAAACCCTAGAATGTATGGATTAATTCTGATTTTTGTACGTGAGGTCCTTCTTCTGCCTTCAGCCAGGTGATCAGAAGAGCCTTACTGCTAGGGAACCAAGGAGATTTGCATCTCCATCTGCTAGTCAGGATCCAACTTCCACTATAAACTATGAATCTGCTCTCCTAATGGCAACAAAGAGAGTTGTCCTGAGAATTTCCAGGAGACTTTAAATTTAGGAATAGTATCTGACCTGAATATTCTCTTATCTCTGTTTATTTTCAAAATGTCCTGTACAAACACAGCCAATGCAGGAACTACTGATGGTAGTGTACCTTATTCTTTGGATTAATTGGTTCAAAGCCTGTTGAGTTTAATGGTAGTCTCCCCATTGTTTTCACATAGTTCTGGCCTGCATTTTGCCTTTGTAGATTTGTATCCTAATAAGCCTGTAGGGAGTAGGTGCATGTTTGAGAGCAACTTATCCCAGTAAGAGCCTATAACTTCACAGAGGAGGAAAAATATAGTTAGTCTAGCATGGGCTCCCTAAAAAAAGGGGGGTTGTACAGAGCATTAAGGGAATATTGCTTACCTTTTTATAAAAGCTCTGTCAGCTTTTATGGTCAGCTCTGTCTTCCTCAACAGCTTTTCTTAGCAAGTATTAATGAGTATGGTGAATACATGAACACACTAATTCAGATAATGAGGCATTGCTTGGTAATGTTTGAAGATATTTTGTATGATTTTAGTAGCTAAAGAAATTATAGGCAAATTTACATTTGGGAAATTAAATTTGGCTGTATTGTGCAGTTTCAGACAATAACAGAAGATGAGAAACTGAAATTATGCTGTCTATTTTTCATTATTATTTGTATGGAAAATAGATTATGAACCATGATTAGCTCTCCCATCATCACACGGTCTCTTCCTTTAAATAAGCTGTTCACTGTCACAAACATGGAACACGTCCAAGTTCTGGCAAGACTTTTCCTACATTATGACATTAAAACTTTATATTCAGATGAAGGTTTGGGGGTGAAATAGCTCACTGTGTGTACTGATGTATCTTGATTTTTGAATGTGTGACAAAACCAATTATTCCACAACTCTAAGGGTTCCATTTGTCCTTACTTATGAAAACAAAACAACAAACAGAGCTGATATATGCTGTGAGAGAGACTCTCATACTTGTGTGTCATGTGGTGTGACCCTCCCTCCACGAGTGCTGGCTACTGAAGCTGGTGAGAGACTCATCTGTAAGGAATTGTCAACATCCAGACCAGACAAAGCAACAACAACAACAACAACAATAAAATCTTGTGTATTTCTCCATATTGCTTTGTTCCTATGCATTAGGTAGAGATACCCTTACAGCAAAGGAAAGCTATTGTTTAAAATTAATCCAATATACCATGGAAGAAATAGCCAAGTCTGACAGTGAGGAAGGACAGTGAGGCAAGTCCAGAGAGCACAGCCATGATTCTTGACAAGGGATCTTCTTTGTCACAAGGGCACTAGGCCAGGGTATATGTATTATGTCATACATGAGATTCTCTGATTTTGAGTCAGCCAGCTGAAACAGAAATAAGTCAGAGCACTGTGCATCAGCAATTACACTAATTGGAACAAATTGCCCTTGGGGGGAAATTAAAAACAAAGGGATAAGCTTCCCATGATCTTTGCACTGCTGAACCCATTTACAACAGCAAGTTCTCTGTCACAGTGGGCAGGAGCAGTGGTGGGCTCTGAATCAGCTATGAAATCTAACAGCTCTCAGCAGGAGCCATGAGGCCACTCTTCAGGAGGGAGAGAATAAGACTGGCTTAAAAATTTATGTTGTTCTAGGATTAAGTGACAGAAGAAGAAAAAATTAGACCCAAAGCTTCTCATTCACTATAAAGATGATAAACAATGTGTCATAGTAAAAGGATCTTTCCTATGCAAGAAACATATACTCCAGTAAAGCATGGAATGTTTTTTCATTCCTTATGTTTCCTGGAGCAACTACTAAAAAAATATTTTTCACATTCTACTCATATAATTTCCCACTCCTAAAATTATTATCACTGAGTGCGAGAAATTACATCTTCTTCTGGCATGGTCCTAAGACTCAGAATTGCATGGAGTACGACTTGTGGGGCTAAACTGTTCTCTGGAAACTTCAGGCATAGTCAGCCTGCTACATTTCTATTTAATCTTTTTCAAAATCTGTTCGAATAATGTCACCTGGAGATTTTGCTCTGCTGGATTGCCTGTGGACAACACATCTATTTTCCTGGGAAAAAAATAATTTTATGGCTTTTTTCTTGAACACATGTAGGCTTGTAATGACATTACATAGATAACTTAGCCAATGCTGAGTTCCACAATACTGTACACATGCAGTGATGGGTCCCATCCTAGTTTGTTTACTCTACCCTGAACAGTGAGAAGTCAGCTACTAAAGTCACTATGAGAATGTCTGAGACTTCAGGTTGGAATTTTTTTTTTTCATTTTGAAATCTGTTACCCCAGAGGCTCTACCACCAGTACTGATGGACTTGGCCTTGGCCAGCAGTGGGTCCATCTTGGAGCTATATGGCATTGGCTATGTTAGACATGGGACAAGTTTCTAGGAGCTCCTCACAGGAGCCACACTCGCTACCAAAACCTTTCAATGCCAACCCAATACAAGGCCATTCTGAGCACACAACACTAAGTATTTGCCCTGGTTTTATATTCTTCCATGAACAACTGCTATGGCCATGTGAGAGACAAGTGGACTCTTTGGTCTGACCCAACTTCATTACTCTTCTTCTGAATGAATTTATTTTCTGCTCCATCTTTTAATCCATCCTCTGACACCCATTTCACAGTTCAATTGTAGCACTCTGAAAAATACTATTTTCAGCAACTGTGCGAGCAGCTGCAGAATGGGTAAATCAAGAATCTCAAGACATACACAGTACAGAAATTAGGGATTTACTTCTGACTGAAGAGTGTCTTATGGAGATGCTCAATCCCACACTGCAAGTACCAAGGATACAACAAATAACTCCGTTCATTCTGACATGGCCTTCTTGCAAATCAATCACTTCCATAGCTCAAATATATTTCTCATTCAAAGACAATACAGGGTCTATAAAGTTCTCCTATTTAGTGTTGTTCAGATAACTACCAGACTTTTAGACATCTCTTATTGTTGTTTTAGATAAGGCATCAGTAACATTTTTAATTGGCTGGGTACAACTTGCTAATACTGTTTCTCTTAACATGGTGATTATACCATTATACCCCATCCTTCACGAGGAACGGGACAGCCCAGGGGCCTCGCAAAAAGCTAAACTCGCAAAGAAGTGCAGGTCGTTAATATGCATGCAGGCCACGCCCATTGCTCCACCTCCCGGAACTCCGCAGCGCTGCAGGCACATTTCTGCTTCTCCCCTCAGACTCTCTGAGCATGGGGGAGAAAAGGGAACCATTTCTGAGCCCCCTCTGACTCGGGAGATCCCCCCGCCCCCAAGAATCCGCCGGCCTCTCCGGGCCACTGCGACCACATGCCCAGAGCCCAAACGCCACGCCACTTCCCCCTCCCCCCTGACCCTGGTGCTCACGCCCAAGTGCCCCAGCCCTGCGGCGTGGCCCCGCGCTGGCAGCCCATGCCGGCAGCCCCAGCGTGGTGCACTGGCCCTGTGGTGCGGCCCTGGGCTGGTAGCCTGCGCCGGCAGCTGCGGTGAGGCGTACTGGCCCCGAGCCGGCAGCCCCAGTGTGGTGTACTGTCCCCGCGGTGCAGCCCCACGCCGGCAGCCGTGGTGAGGTGTACTGGCCCTGGGGCCGCACTGCATCAGGACGCCCGGGCACGGGCACGGGGGGAGAGAGCAGTGGCGCGAGCTTTGAGCTGTGGGCGTGCGAGGGGTGTGTCTCCTGAGTCAGAGGGGGCTCGGAAACCTGGCTGCTGCCACCACACATGCTCGCCATTCCTCCCCTCCTAGCACACAGCACTTCCGCCCCCCTCACTTGCCTCACTCTCGTGGGGCAGTTTCTAGGGTCAGGGATGGGGGCACAGTGCCACCATTGCAAGCCCCCTCCCCACAGGACGGGGTGAGTCCCGCCCCACAGGCACCGCGGCACCGCCCCTCAGCAGAGCAGAGTGACTGCGCATGCGTCAGGCCGGGGACCTCTGCCTCACAAATGGGCGGGGTCATAATGCAGAGATCGCGATGTACCAGGGATTCACTGTACAACTTGTACAACACCTTGACTGACAAGGAATTTCAAAGAAGTTATGGTCAGTGACAGTATACTTTAAAATTTTGAGAAATTTTTAATTCTCTGAATCTTTAGTTAGGTCTGTGCAGGTTTCTTGACACATTTTCACCAAGTCTATATGCTGTGGTTGAGTATAGGGCTCAACAAAATACAGGTGAAACAAATTAAGTCATAGTGAAAATATGGTTTTATTCTGTCATTAAATTCTTTAAGCATGATGTATTCTTAAGACCAGGCCCATGAGAGAAAGGTCAAGGTGCTTCTGCCAAAAATAACAAATTGGGATCATCAACTTTTTTTTCTTCTCTTTTGTAGAAATCCACTTTAGTGCAGCGGTAAGTGTCCCCACATGTCGTGTGGGAGACCTGGGTTCGATTCCCGCCAGGGAGACAGTGTTAAGAGTTGGACTTGATGTTCCTTGTGGGTCCCTTGCAACTCAAAATATTCTGTGATTCTGTTATTAGTTTTTTCCTATTCCTATCTTGCAAAGTTAAATGCATAACTTGTTTATATCTACATTGTTATTAATAGCTTGATGGTGCCATGTAATATCATAACATAAATGATACCTATATATTATATAAATACTAAGTTTTGCAGAAAACTACTTAACTCATCAGGATATCCCAGATTCTGAATTGATAGTTTTTCATTGTGTAGCTTCAATAAAATTGAAAAGTTTAAGCCTTTTCATTCAAGAGCAAAAATTGTCTGAAGGGGAAAATAATAGATGTTTGTTCTCTAAGTTAATGATTAAATTTTAAAGATTGAATTATGAAGTTAAATATCCTTAGAATAACTTAATGAATATCAGATGCTTTTGAAATTGAAAAACAACCCCAAAAAACCTCAAACAACATTTGGACTGATTTAGAGTCCGGGTAACAATTCACTGTAGGGAGGTTGATTAGCTAGTTCATTTGAACTTGTTTGTTGTTTTAGTTTTACTGAGCTTACCTGAAAGTAAAATTATACGATATAAAAAGCAGAACTATCACTCTGTTTCTCTTGTGTTTGTATCTGTTTTCTTTGTTGCTAGGCAACATATTATTTTTTAGTTGATTTCCCATAATTAAAAAAATACCACTATAGCAGAAAATATTAGAGAAAGTAAGATAACATACTGTCTCTTTTGTCCTAATAATGGGAAGGTATTTGCCTGGATAAGGTCACAGTTACTGCTAAGTATAAATTACTTAATTGTTTTCAGTAGGGCTGTTGTGTGAGCTCCAGGAATAGGCAGGCTAATCCAACGCAGAACTCTCCGTCTTCTGAAAGAATGTTTCTGGGGATGACCTTTGCAGGCTTGGACTATTAGGTAACTGTAGGCTAGGCAGCTTGGGTTTTATTAGTACTTTTTATTCTGTTTTAGAAGAGAATATGGATAGTAAAGGAACATCATTTTACTGACATTGTTTTCTATGACGATATACTTTTACTTCTTTGTATTGTTTAGGCAGAGAAAAGGCCACTGCCAAAACAAAGGTTGTCTTCCCAGTACATAGCTCAATTCATTTGTTGCAGACATAGTTTGTGAGATTTTTAATAATAGCCTGGGTTTTTTAATTAAAAAATAAAAATTTTATGCTATTTATGTTTCTCATGTTGGGGAAAGTATCAGTGAATTTATTAAGTATACATTGTAGAGGTGCATTTTCAATGCAAATGGAGGAGAGTGGCACCCCATTAGTACCATCTGCACGTGTGCCAGATACAGCTGGAACTGTGTTGCTGTGCACTTACAGAACAGCTCCATCTTCCTGGATAAAAATAAATTTCATTCCATCTAAGTTTGTATGTGGATGGACAAGCCTGCATGCATGGCTTTTCAAAGAGCTCTCCCTCTCCATAAACACTCCCTCACAAAGACAAAGCTGGAGGCCAGTGCACCAAAGATATGTACTGCTTTAACAACAAATTGTACTCAACATGTTGTTTTCATTGACATATCTGTGGACAGTCTAACCCCTACTTTAATCTGGCTTTTATCAACTAATAAACGCACAGCTTTTGTGGGAAAACAAGCCCTGGCCCTACCCAAATCTTGTGCCTCTGCACAGTTTATAGAAAACTATGCAGCAGACTGCACTTGTTACAGTGCAATCAAGGATTCACTAGGAGAAGAGAAAAGGACTTGTCCTCACGTGAACTGTGCATAAGATGCCTTTAACTCTTTGTGGGGGCTTTTTTGGCAACACAAATTGAGGAATGTTAGAGATGTAGGTAGAATTTAAACACGAATTTATGTAAGTTTTAGGAATATATTGAAAATAATTATTTTTTTTAAATATCCCTATTAGCCAAATGCATGCAACAGTCCAAAGATGAGCAAATGGCACTACAGCAAGAGTATATTTAGCATCCACCGCTATGCAAAAACACTGTTATCCAAAACACAAAGCACAAGGAAGGGTGAATTTCAGGGTTGGTTAGTTGTTTGGGGCGAGTTTTTTCAGATTTTCCTCAGCAAAGCTTGAGTGATCCTCCTGGGGAAAAAAAGAGTGCTCACTTGGAAGCTTTTTGCAGAGCAAGCAGTACATGTATACAAACCTACAACTGCAAACACAGAGAGATATATACCCTGCATTGCCTCAGAGCCGTTATGTCTGGCTCCAGCGGAAGAAGGTATGATGAAGTGGTCTTTCACTGGGTATGTAGGGAAAGCAGCAGCAGAAATAAATATTGAATAAATATTCAAAGCCACACCGCTTAACACTGATTTTCAAGTAGCTTACTTCCAAATGCTTGTTACACGTTTGCATTATGATGTTTTACTTTCTTTTCTCACATCTGTCTTGAATCATGTTCTGTCTTTCTCCTCTGCTTCCATTTATTTGGTCCTTGCAGTCCTTAGCAGGCAATCCCATTCCTTCAGTGCCTATTTTGTATAAAACATGTGATCTTAGAAAGATTTGTTAGCATATACAACAATGAGACAGCTAGGATGCCATCTATGGTTTTTGTTGGAGCCTATTATCTTACATAGGAGCTACAACCTGATAAATGCCATTGAAATGCCTCAAAGTGCATCTTTAGCATGGTGCAAGACTTTATATGTGTAACTGCTGTCATTATCAGTATGCCTCTACTCTGTGCCTTACTCCTGGCATAATACATTAACAATTTACAGCTGCACTTTAAAAGAGAAAGGATTTCTATATAGGTACTGCTGAATATATACTGGGTTATTGTGTTTTCAGCGTGTTATAGGGAAGAAAAGTTTGCCAATATTTTGCGTACCTGCATAGTTTCAAGAGCAAAAAAGGAATAATGTGTAGCTGAAATGCCGCACCAGCACTGAAAGGCTCTGGAAAGCTGCAGCAGCACAGAAATAAAGAGCAACCCACCACTCTATGCCAGATACGACTTAGTTGGAAAACTATGCAGTGATTAAACAATGAAATTAAACACATAGGACCTGGTATATTTAAATATTTAAATGCCACTTTTCATAACAAATCATACTAATGTATAACTGTGAGTCTGACCTTGCTCTAGGATGGCCTATAACACTGCAAGGAAGAGAGATAACTTCGTGCATTCCTCTACATCTTCAGTTATGATCTGCACTCTCACATAAAGGCAAGGCTACACGAGATCTTGATTATGAAACATCTTTGGTTTAACATATTTATCAGGGATATATCAGTCACTTTTAAGTGAAAGGAGTATGCTTTCAGATAAGCATAAATGTGAAGTAAATCCACTGACCTCAGCAGTGCTACAGGAAAATACAAGTATGTTTTCTTGATGGCTGATACTTAAAGTTTCCTTTTAGTATTTTAACTACTACTCACATTATCTTATGGAATAACTCCATGTCTTTTTTCAGTGGAGTTATCTTCCCTCTTCATCTGCCATTAAGGTAAATTTCAAGGGGAATGGTCTATTCAAACATCCTTCAGGAAAGACGCTTCGGGCAGGAGGAAACCTCCAGCAGAAGGAAACCTCTGTGTAATGACAAAAAATATTACCATGCATTTCCAACAGAAGTTTATACTCCAAAAGGGGAAGGTCAGTAGGAGTCCATTCTGTGGCATGCTGAGAAGGAGTTGTCAATCTTTTAGTGATTTTATTTATGCCAGGAAAGAGCTGGTTATAAGATGTTTTCATGCCAAAACTATATTAAAAGATACATGTAAATACATTAGGTGCTTTCCTAAAATTAATTTCCTTTGAAAGCAATTGCATGACTGTAACAGAATAGTGCAGTCACTGAGTAACTTACTAGTCTCTGTCTATGATGTGTCTACAGGGCAAAAGGTGCCTTGGTAACAGCTAAACTCACTTAACTAAGAGGTTAAAACAGCAAGAAAAACAAGGTAAACTTGGGTTCTAACTCTGGATAATAGCTCGAGTTCAGAGCAGCATTTTCCACAGATCTCAACTGTAGGTGCCAAACAGAGCTAAACCAGACTTGCAGTGTCACTGTCTTAGCCAAGGCTTTGTAGTGCAGGAGGGGGTGGGAAAAAGCACAGTCTGGCACTATGCTGTTCTAAAGGTCACTCTGCCTTGCACAGGGAGCCTGCAGCAATGTGAATTCCTAAGTCAAGATTGTCGGGAAATGTTTTTAATCTGTGACTACCTTTGAAACTACATTTTAAAAAAAAATTTAAATCATGGATCATTTTCTGGGAAGTCCTTGATCATGGGGGCATTTTCTCTTGGAGGGAATTTATCTTGATTGAAGTTTTTAAACTAGATTTAATCCTAAAAACATAGCATTTGTAGAACAGACATGTAATAGCCCTTGGGGATTATTATGGGAGCACTACCCTGACACCTGCGCATCTTCTGTTTGGTTGCATATTGCCCCGGGGAAAACATTTGCCCCTACATGCAAGCCTAAGAGTTTAACGGGATTTTCTATCACAAATGTTCTGTCTCACAATTCCAACATTTTTTTTTTAAATCTGTCAAAGTGTATAGGAAGTATGTGTTAAGGCCTACTGACACATCTGGCTTCATCTCCACCATTACTTTTTTTCACTTATTCTTGTGGGATGCTTTTATGTGTGTAGGCACACATTTCACAGAATCACAGAATCACACATTTGTGTGTATCTAGCTCTCCATCCATCCATGCATCCTTCCATCCATGCATCCACCTACCATGGGGCTGCTGGACAGCAAGAGCAGAGGGGATGTGTGTCAATGTGGGTCAGGATGTGGCCCTCTCACCCCTAAGCTGAGAGGTCACATTCAAGTCTCATTTCCTGATGCTGTAGACAGAAGTCTGAACGATTAGTGGCTTCATCTCTCAAAGAAGATATTGACCTATGGTTTCTGAAGTCAAAGTTTTCAGGGAATATTTTGGAAAGAAAAGGGAAATAACCCCAATGCCTTGGCTAGCATCCCGGTCTTCAGCAGAACTAGCATCAAAACAGAGTGTGATTAATGCTAAGCACATAATGCCTGACACACTTGCCTCCGAAAGCAGAAGGTGTCTTGCAAACAAGTTTTTTATTCTTTCTTTCTGGTTTCAACTGAAAGTCTAGAAGTTTTCTTTAACTGCAGGACAAGCATTGTAAAATATGTTGGTGCTCTAGTGTTTTACAAATATTATCTTGACTTATGAATATGCTTTCACTGACAATTTCAAATTGATGTAATTGAAATACTTTCAGATGATTTCCATTCCTCTTCAAGACAACAGTATCTGGCCTGAACTTACTGTCTTCCAACTCAACACTGCTGCTCTGATAATCTGTAAAGACAGACAGAATGATACTTACTGTTCAAAGATGGCATTTTTGAGTGAAAAAACTTTCCTCATTTTTGTTGCCCTTGAAATTTGGTGTAGCTAATGCTGGAGAAGCTCAAGTGGCCAAGTTTAGTTTTATTTTCAGAATTATACTCTCTCCCAAAATGTGTGCTTAGAAAATGACTCTGTTTCTGCTAACAAGCAGGCTGAGGCTCAGACAGTTCACATGCTGATCATATATGCTTCAGACTAAGCACATAGAGAAACTATGTTAGAAGAAATGTTGCAAAAAAAAAAAAAGAAAATCACTTTTCCAAGTGGTGAAGGTGGACTGTAGTTGCCATTTGTACAGCTGTACAGCTCCTGCATGGGGAAAGGAACACTCCCTGAGATCAGAAAATCATTGAATATCCTGTATTGGAAGGGACCCACAAAGATCAAGTCAAACTCCTGACCCTGAACGGGATCATCCCAAGGGTTACACCATGTGCCTGAGCCCATTGTCCAAATGCTTCTTGGACTTTGGCAGGCTTCAGATCAGTGCCCATCCCTCCACTATCCCTCCCACTTCCTCTCATTGAGGAAGCTATAGATTGCTACGAGATTTCTCCTCAATCTCCTCTTCTCCAAGATGAATAATACCCACAAACTTTGTCCTTGCAGGAATCAAATGTCTATAAGATGGGAAATGAATAATTAAAATGGCAGGAACTGACTCTCCTAAATTGTAGGAAATACAGAGGTGAAATATATCCACTTCTGAGATGCAGCCTTAGCTCTGCCCTGAGGCCAGTGAGACCAGCTCTGCATGCACTAGCAAGCTGCAGTTGCAGATTCATCTTGGAGAAACCGTATGCACATTGTAGTAAAGTACTTGCTGTAACACCTTCTCCTTGCTATGGCAGAGCTCACCTTCTCAGACACAGTGAACAGGAGACAAAAATACTTGGCTGATTCTCAAATACTTGGGACCATCATATTGGCACGAGGACATTTACCCACTGGTGTTACTTCTGGCATTGCAGCTTGGCTAGACCAAGTGAACACGCAGTACTTCCTCAGGATGATATGCCATGGTGTTCTGCACTGCACTGCCTGGTGTGGCACTGCACCAGGGCCAGTTTAGCAGTGTGCTGCCAGTCCAAAATCCCTTCTTTAGATTTACAATGGGACTTGTGGGGAAATGTTTTCACCCTATAGCCTTCTCTTCCTCTTCCTTTCGCTCTTCCCCTTCCTTTCTCTCTTCCCCTTCCCTTCCCCTTCCCCTTCCCCTTCCCATTTCTCTTCTCCTCTCCTCTTCTCCATTTGCTTTGTAACATCCAAATTCTTTTTCATGTCATAGACTATTCTCTTCATTAATTTGCATATAAATACATGTAGTCAAGAGATGGTCAAGAGATGTTTTAGTATTACAGACATATAACACCAGGGTGTTGTGTTGTGTTTTGTTTGTTTTTTTAATTAGTAGCAGAATTTCAACAAAATGGGGTGTCCTGTGAAGGGCCAGGAGTTGGACTAGGTGATTCTGATTGGTCTCTTCCAATTCAGCACATTCTATGATTCTATGATTCTATGATTCTATGATTCTGTGATTCTATGAAAGCAGTGACAATAACTCCAGAGGACAATAAATAAGTTTCTGAATGTTATTGGCATTTAAGTAACACCTACACTTGGCAAGGTAAAGCTGCAGGGATTGTGAGACAAGTCATAAGAAGTGAGGTTGACTATTCATGTAAACCTTGACAATCATCAGGATAAGAGAGGTTATGAAAGAAAACTCTTGGAGAATTCAGCCCCAGCCTCCAATTTGACATCCACTGAGTGATGAGAGTTTCGATGAATAAAAAAAGAGAAGAAACTGATGAAGACTGTTATTTGTTTAATCAACAACTATGTGGAAGTTGGAAGACCTAAGGCATTTCATCTAAGACTGCAATGCTACCAAGTCAGCATGGAATTGTAACCATGGGTAATATAGGGTCAGGAACAGAGGAACACAGTGAATTTGCTTCCTTTTGCCTCCCTGTGATTTAGAAAGAGGTAATATCACAACTTTGCCACCCATAGCCTCCTCCCTACTTTACCAATGGAAGAGAAAGGGCTAATTTGCCAGGGTTGGGCAAATATCATTGAAACATTGGGGACATATTATTACTGTGAACAAAACTGGTTAGGGAGATCCATGATACGACATCAGAATGAAACATCCTCTATTTTTTAAAGTCATGAGGAGAAACATCTTCATGGACTGGCACATTCATGTTGGTGGTGTTGCTAGACTAACAAGTACTTGAGGAACCAGCTACTTTTCCTGTCCTTCATGGAACTGCTGGGATCTGAAGGCAGATGTGAGCGTCGCTTGAACATTTTGCATTTCCATACAAAATGACTGTTTAGTGTGTATTTGTAGGCTGATGCTGGAAACGCCTCATAGTTAGACTAGTCTAAGTAAGCCAAAATATTTTTGTTCTGGTATTTAAATATTGCATTCTACAGTTTATTTGTAAAACAAAAAGGAAAATGTTACCAGAGAAGAGGGTAGGGACAAAAATACCTCTGCCAGACACAAAGGTAATTATCAGAGCAGACTCTACAGATATGCACCTGAAGGAGGCCTTAAGGGCATGCTTTGACGTTATGTCAGAATCAAAGGAATATCTGCTTTGTGCTAATTTTTGTCATTGTAGTTGGCTTGCACATAGACTTTAAATGAACAGCTGATTTTAAAGAATATACCAGTTTTGAAAGCCTGGGTAAATTATCATCTACATAAGAAATCATAGCAAACAGAAATCCCTATGAAGATTTAAGCCGTGAACAAAGAAGATCCAAGGTACTGGCCATTCTTGTATGAATCACAGATTAGCATATCATTACCCTCAGTGTACAATGTGGTCAGTATGCAGTGAGCACAAAGTGTATATGCAAGTAAGAAGACCTAGTTTAGCTATAATATGTTATTATGTGGCAAAAGATGTGTATAACTTAGATCAAAAAACCATCCATGCAATACTTGCTCTTGGAAGTTTTAGGTTCTTCTGTTTCCTAACATTTTATAATACAGTCTTTTGGTATTTGAAGGTTGAAAACAGCTTGTATGCTTCCTGATTCGTCTTCTAGTTCTTCTGCTCTCTTTTGAAAAGTTACTGCCTTCACTTCTTAACTTGTGTACAGTCTTGACCAAACTAGACATCATGTCCTTTTTTTTTATTTCTTCTTTCTTCCAGTTAAGTTTCTATTCTTGCTTTTCAAGGTGTCCTAGGGTGGTGTCTATATATTCCATACCTTTTTGTTTCGGCTTCAGTTTATGAGAAATTTTGTTGTGGATACTGGTCCTTAGCAACACCAAGGTCATTTTCTCTCTCTATCCAGAAGATGAGAAAAAAAATCCAAAAACGGAGAAGCGGCAGTTGAAGAAAAAAAAAATTTGGGGGGGGGGATAGCTCACACAGCAGCGGCAGAGGCAGGGAGCTGGTTGGAACTCTCTGACCTGCTGTGGTTGTGTGGGGCTGGAGAGGGGCTGCTCTGGTGGATTTGCTCCAGCTTTTGGGAGAGCCCTGTTGTTGTTTTTTTCTTGTTTTCTTTCTTTTTTTTCCCCCTTTTTTGTTTTTCTTTGGACATCTTTCTTGTTGCACTCCAGCCACTAGAAGAGGGAGAGAGGGCCTGCAGTTCCCTTCCCCTGCTCCCCTGGAAGGTTCATCCCCCGGGGGTTCTTCCTGATCATCTCTTGCTTTCCCCTGGAGTGCCTGCATCAGGACTCTGAGCTCTGGCTGCTCTCAGTGCACCTGAGGAGTTTCATCTGGGACTGTCTGGTGGAATTTCATCGAGACCGACAGGACTCTTCACATTCAGGACTTTCCACATCACAGGACTCTTCACATCACCGGACTTGTGGGATATCTCAGGTTTTGTTGTTTAATACTGTTGTATCTTAACTTGTCTGTTTACTAAAGTAAATAGTTTGTACTTTTCACACTTTCCTTGTTTTTTTCCAAACCTGGTGAGGGGGAGGGGTGGTTTATTTATTCTTTTTTCTTTGGCTCAGCCCCAGTTTGCCTCAAACCTCGTCACAAGCACAGCACAGGAAGGCCAGTGAGAAGTGTCTGATGAGCAGGGAGAAAACCGCAAACGAGAAAACTCTTTTAAGTTTTTCCATAAAGATATTATTAGAAGAATATAATTTGCTTTAGATGGCTCATTCAGGACAGTTCAGCAAATCCCACTATAATGATTACATGAATGACGTAACCAATGGACTGCTGGATGTCAACAGTGATAACTGACCACACTTGTGACTCTGACTGATATTTGGCTTGTCAGGATGCCAAAGGATCAGGGGAATAAATCAAAATGGATCAATGACTTGTGCAATGGGATATTTCAGAATGATAATTCTGTGAGAGTTTCATCATTATTCCTGGGGTTGTTTTGCAGCCAAGTTTATCACTGATTTTCCTCCACATTGACTGAAGAAGCCATTTCTTTCCTGAGAAAGTCAAAGAGGTATGCTTTGAATGGCTTGTTGGGAACAAGGCATTTTAAAACTCACTGGAAATTATAACAGAGGGAGAGTAGGGCTTTGAGATGTAATTGCTGCGACTTTGGGCCATAGAGACAATAACATGAATAGTTCTAGTTATAGAAACATTGGCATTGTGGTGAAGGATTAAGCACTGAAAATTAAGCTAGCATCCCAAAAGGCACTAATAGAAAACCATCAAAAGGGAATTCATGTCAGCTGAGATTTCAGCTTTAACCAACCAGGCTTTAGATTGCAACATGGAAGTGCATGTCAAACCAGGGGTAGTTCTACTGGTAAAATCAAGGTGGCTAGTCCTTGCCTACCTATATGTAACAGTAGCCATACCAGGTTTGCTAAATATTAGCAGTCTTCATCCTTACTCTGACAACATCTTCTAAAATATGCTCATCTTTACTACTCATTACCATACCATAGAAACATATGGTTATGCATACGGAAAGGTTACTGACAATCAAATTGACAAGATATCTTTATGCTTCTAGTGTTTGTGGTTTACAGCCTACTCACTCTAGTACATTAATTCCATCCATCAGAAAACCTGTCCTCATATCTCAGCTTATATAGATACTGCTCATGATCTGCCTTAAAGATCTCCTCCAACAGTGCGAAATCAGAGAGAATTTTTTCCCTGCCTTGCTCTAGGTCCCTGAATGCCTGGATGCCAAAGAGCTGGCTGTATTTTAAAAGAGCTGGAGATAAAATGCTCATGTAAAAAAAAAAAAAAAGTTCATGTCTTGGGACAGCAGCAAATTGTTTTGAAACACTATAAATATCAGAATACTTAAATGCATAAATGTATATAAACTTATAAATGTAAGGGTGAATTATTAGAAGCATAATTAATGAAATACAAGTTTTTACATTATTATCATTCACATCTTCACAGTAACTTCTATCATGTCTTATTTGCTTCTAAAAATTAAACCAAGCATCTGTCTTTTTTTTAAAAGAAAAGTGAATTATTCCTGCATATAAGAGCTAGGATAGCTGATTATACTGTACACACTACACACAAATGAATGTCACATAGCAAAATGAAAAACTGAAATTGTCCAGGTGTTTTCCATTGCTCTAACTGCAAGCTTTAGCAGTGCTGAGTTAGCAGTGATGCAGTTTATCGTCCAGAGGTGCAGTAATACTATGTGCATTTTAATTAAAGGCAGTGGTCGTGTTCTTGCTGAGAATTTGGTCCTGGATGTACAATGGAGCAGGAACAGCCTCAATCAGTCTTCAGTGCCTAGAACCTGCACCTCCAGCAGGGATTTTATTCTGAAAAGTAGTGAAGTTTTGAAGTGAGTGCTCTGATCATCCTTACTCACTGTGTATTGGCTTGGTTTGCAGAGTGGGTTTGGTGCAAAGGTAAGATATTCTTTCTGGGGGAAATGAAACTGTGACTTTCAGTCCAAAAGTATACCAGCTGCACTCCAAGCCTGATTGGAGCAGAAGAATTTTGAACAACTGACATGTATGGTAGGCACCACCCACAATATAAACCTAGAAATGTCCAGTCTAAATCTCCCCTGATGCAGTTTAAGACTGTGTCCTCTCGTTCTATCACTTGAAGCCAGAGAGAAGAGACCAACCCCCAGCTGGCTACACCTCCCTTTCAGGTAGTTGTAGAGAGCAATAAGGTCTCCCCTCAGCCTCCTCCAGACTGAACAATCCCAGCTCTCTCAGTCGCTCCTCATAGGGCTTGTGTTCCAGCCCCTTCACCATCCTTGTCGCCCTTCTCTGGACCCGCTCAAGGATTTCAACTTCCCTCTTAAACTGAGGAGCCCAGAACTGGACACAGTACTCAAGATGTGGTCTGACCAGTGTCGAGTACAGGGGGAGAATAACTTCCCGAGTCCTACTGACAACACTATTCCTGATGCAGGCCAGGAAACCATTGGCTTTTCTGCCACCTGGGCACACTGCTGCCTCATGTTAAGTTTTCTATCAACCAGCACTCTCAGGTCCCTTTCCACCTGATCATCCTGCAGCCACTCTGCCGCCAGCCTGTAGTTATGCCTGGGATTATTGTAACCAAAGTGTAGGACCCGACACTTAGACTGGTTGAACCCCATGCCATTGGATTCAGCCCATCTATCCAGCCTGTCAAGGTCTCTCTGCAGAGCCCTCCTACCTTCCTCCAGATTGACATTGATCCCCAGCTTGGTGTCATCTGCAAACTTGCTAATGATGGACTCCATCCCTTCATCCAGATCATCAATAAAGATATCGAACAAGACAGGTCCCAACACTGAACCCTGAGGCACCCCACTAGTGACCAGCCCCCACCGGACACAGCACCATTAACCACCACTCTGTGAGTGTAATCCTTAAATTTGATTATATAAAATTTTAAGTTGTAGAACCAAAGGAAAATAATCCTAAAGCTTTGTAATTATTTTGCCCTTAAACCACTTGATAAACAGCAAACAGGAGAGCCCTTGTTTCAAAAAGACCTGGCAAAGCTTCCAGCTAGAGAAAGAATAAGACATGACTATAATCTGTTTACCAGAACATGATAAAGTCATCTGAAAAAATAAAAAGCACTGGAGATATCACAATTTCTTCGGATATGTATCTTAAATATGATGCAAAATACAACATTACCTTTTTCATTTCCTTATAAAACAAGGAAAAAAGTATGAAAATTATTTGAAATTGTTGTACTTTATTTTTTTTATCCTGGGGTAAATAAAGATCATGTTAACAAATTCAGAAGATGTTACTGTGAGTGCATTTTACAATCTTATGTATGTTACTGAAAGAAAATAAATCTGTTTAAAGAAAGTATCTGAGAGAAACAAGCAAATGTGTGTAATTGAGCATGCAGGTTAATTTCTTTTTTGTAGACTTTCTTGTGTACATTTATAATTATGTAAGAACATCCCATCGTGAAAAGAACATCTTACTGCTGACAATAACTAGCCTTGCTAATTGTTTATAAGTTTAAAGATGAGCTGGGAATGAACTCGTGCACTGCTAAATGGCAAAGACCAAAAGTTTTTTGGTTTTGAAGGACTAAAACCTGGCATAGTGTCGAATGGTGCTTTGCCAGAAGTCCAGCATCTCACATATCTATATACATATCTGCATATACTGTATATATATACATATTTACAGATATACATATACACATATATGTGTATGCAAGCTTAACAGCTTTCCAGCTAGAAGTAAATGAACCAAGGGAAACAGACTTGCATCCAGTGCTGTTCCACTGCACAAGAGCAACGGGTGCTACGGACAGAATTGTTGACATATATATTTGGCTAGACTAATACAAATACCATAACTAATCTCCTGGCAGTCATTTCACAGGAACTGTGCAAAGATGTACACAAGTATGAAGCAAAGTATTTTATTATAGTGACTGACACACATGCCAGAGAGCTAACCCATCGTCTTGCACCACCTTCAGCCCTTTGGGTACTGAAATGCCTAGTTCCAGTTTATTACATCCTTTAATCCCCTTAAAAATTAAGGCTCCTACTTATTTTGAAGTAGAAGCTTTAATAAATATATGCTTACTTAATTAGTGTGCATGTAAGCATATACATGCCTACTGGGCCTTGGAGGTTTCAATGGGACCAGTAACACAATTGCACCTCATTACATTGATTAACACTGTGTGAAAACAAATGTTCTGGAGATTTCTGTACAGTCATCCTCTAAGTTTACTAAAATTACTAAAATTATTCTCTTCTAGGTATGACCATGCAATGACTAACCAAGGAAGAAGACTCTTCCCTCACACAGACAGTCATTGGATGCTTTACACTTGGGAAGTGGACCTGGCTTCCAAAACAGGTGTTATAGCCAGCAGACAAATGTCATTAGATGTTGGTAGATAGGGCATACACAAAAGGTGTCCTTAAAACAAGTACAGTGGCTTGAATTCTGTTCCCTCTCTTGCCTTGAGGTGTCTGTTGTTGTCTTTGGCTTCACTGTTTGGGATCCATTTGGTGTCTCCCACCTATTCATTTGTAGCTCTGGTCCAAGCCATCTGCCCTTGTTGCTGGTCTACCTGCTCCTTCTCCTGGACTAATCTCATGAATTACACTCCCTAATTTCCTGGCTCCATCTGAAGTTCAGCTGCGCTCTTGTCAAGGTGCATCCAAGCTTCCTGGTGCCAAACCCTACTTCCAATCCATGCCTGCCTTACTCTGTGAGGCTAATGACTATTCTGTGTCTCTGGTTCTTGATTTCAAATTGCCTTAATTGCATCATCTGTCTCCTGCCTCCACCCAGACTCCAAACCCGGGGCCTCACTGTGAGGCTTGCAACATCCATGTCGCGTCATAACAGTCTTCGCAGACAGGTGCAGACAGACGGCAGCTTGTTTCGCTGGTGCTCCAAGCCGGGCAGAAACGAGCCAGCTTTGGTCTCGGAGCCATACACCTACATGGCCCAAAAGGAAGAGCTCTTTTATTTCCAGATAAGATATGCCGTAGCTTGGAGCACAAAAAACCTGAATTCATCTCTGTCTATACTTGCCCAGCTATACATAATGTGTAAACCCATACTAACTCTTAGGGTATAGATTAAATTTAAACACGAAGTAGAGGCAGACTGCTTACATGTCTCAAATGTTTGCCCAGATGTTGACCAGTATCCCTGGTGAAGTACAGGTAGTCAGGAAACTACTGTGTGGGTCATAGAGGATCAAGGCAGAAAGATTTCTACGAAACTTTCAAAACACTGGTGGTAGCTTGCATGTGAACATTATCTATGTTCACCATTCCATTCAGGTGAACCATAGCAACTGCATTTCATTAATTTGGGTATCAACCAAATTCCAGTCTCAAGTGCACTTCTTGAAGTGTGGTGGCTTGACCTTAGCTGGATGCCAGGTGCCCACAAAACTGCTCTAGCACTCTCCCTTCTTAGCTGGACAGAAGAGAGAGAATAAGATGGAAAACAATTTGTAGGTTGAGATAAGGCAGTTTGCTAAAGCAAAAGCAGAAGTTTGTGTGTGTACAAGCAAAGAGAAAAAAAAATTATTTTCTGCTTCCCTTCAGCAAGTGGTGTCTGGCCACTTCTCAGGAAACAGGGCTTCCGTACATGTACTAGTTGCTCCAGAAGGCAAAAATTGTAAATAATGAATGCCGTCCTCTTCCTCTTCCTTTCCTTAGCGTTAATATCTGATCTGATGTCACATGGTATGAGAATATCCCTTTGGCCAATTTGGGTCAGCTAGCCTAGTTGTGTTCCCTTGCTGGATCATGCCCAACCCCAGCCTATAGATGAGGGGTGGAATGCTGAAAGACAGAGCTGCCAGTGCTGTTGTTGTTGTTGTGCCAGCACTGCTCAGAAGTAGCCAAAACCCGGGTACGTTATCAACACCCTTCTAGATACCAATGCAAAGCACAGCACTGTGAGGGCTGCTATGGGGAAATTAACTCCATCTCAGCCAGACCCAACACAGTGAATTAGGTATCTCTATTTGTTTCAGTAGAGCTAGTCTGAACTTTCTCAAATTATGTATTTCTATAGGTGGAACCAAAATCTTATTCCTAAGGTACTAAAATTTGAGGACTTTATCCAGGATGGTTACAGTAAGTTTACACCAGCTGATGATTTGATCCTGTGTCACTTCCATGCCAGTAGATGCAACACCAAGAGATATAGAAGACAGCAGAAAGATATGCTTGAGCTACTTTAAAACTACGTAACTAGTTTGGCTACTGGTAGTACCATACACAGATCTGTATGAAGCTCAAGTGTAAACTAAGTTAGGCTGGATTAATTTAGACTATTGGAATTTTGCACCTTAGACTGAGCTTTATGCCTGTATAGTTTGTACCCAACCCAGCCAACACAAACCTAACAAAGCCACTGTACACTGGAATCATTAAAGTAAATGTTGAATCTAAATAGTGCCTATTGTATGGCAGCTTTAGAAGCAAATGAAGAATTTATTAACTTCCAAATTGTTTTTAATACCTGAGTACTTCAATGGGACCACTCATAAGTACTGTACAACGTGAGTAAAAGTGGCAGGATCTGCCCATAAATGCTTTCAGGGATGTGACAGAGACAGATGCTTTTGGGCAAATGGCATGCTTTATCCAGTTGGCCCTCTTGCACTTTGCACCCCCCCTATTGCAGTTTCAGATCTTAGCGGCATGATTTTTTAGCAATGTAGGAGACCCATTTTGGAACTGCACATGCGCGACCTGCCTCAGTGGCAGCGGCCCGGGCAGCAGAACGGGCAGTGGTGGTGGCTTGAGTGGCAGCGGGGGCAGCACAGGTGACAGCAGCTGCCATTCAACGCGGGAGTTAGGCTACGCGGGTCCCAATTAAGACCGCAGGTGCGCGATATAGGAGAGCCGGCTGTAGTTTATCTCTCTACTTCTGAGGACCATGTGGGGTAATTGCTTCTTTGAGGGTTGATGCTCATCTCTTTACTAAAGTGTGAATCTGTGGGAACATTATACAACAGGGGAATGCGATTCCAGAGCTGCTATAATACATTTAACCTGAATAAACAGTCAGGCTGGAAACCGTCTCTGTGTTGTATAACCCCCTCATAAGTGAACACATTATTAAATTACAGATTTTGAAACTTAAACTGAAATAATTTACTCGCATAAGAAATCCCAGTGGGATTCAGCGGGATATTATTGGGAGCTAATACAAACTCACTAAAACAAATAGGACTTTCTACTGAGTCTTGATTGTTTTAAGTAAAAACAAATTAATGTATCTAGACACTCTCTAGACAGATGAAGTGTCTAATGTGACCTCTATGTATGTCTCATCTATACAATTATTTTACCTCTAGAAGATAATGTCATTAGAAGTACTGGACATATTTGGGGCAAAAACACTAAGCGTTTTCCATTGCGCTGCTGGAGAGGAGTGTTGTATGATAGTGACTGCAGGCAGGACACGGTTGCAGGATATTCCTGTTTTGTGCAGGGAACTGCCTGACATCTCTTCGAAAGTAAGAATCTTTGGAAATACACAGTGCAGAAAAGCAGGGACATAGATTTTAATTTTAAGTATGGATTAGCTCTTTTTTACAGAAAAAAAAAGGCATTGTATTTGTATTTTAAGCCATTATTTTTTTACATTGTTTCCTTTTCTATAACAGTTAGACTTCTTCTATAATCTTATCTAAATGAAAAGTGATGAGGGAGTAGGATCAGATCCTTCTCCTTTTGAAATAATCATCTTCCATTCATTTTCCTGGGAGTAATACTTGATTAAAATAATAAGATTCAATTATAGAAAACCTCAAAATTTTGCAATCAATTTTTTTTTTAAATATAGGAGGCCAGAATATTTTAACGCAGACATTTTAGCACAGAAATCACTTTCATGTTTTCTGACACTCAAGTGCGCTCAATTAAAGTTCCCACTGCAAAATAAGCTGCAACATTGGGTGCTTCATCACCAATAGCCTTTTATATCTTTATTAAGGCTTTAAGTTAAATATTTTAGATCTTAATCTCTGAGCGGAGGAAGTGGGAAGATTCCAGTTAATGTGATCAATATTTTTTATTGAGCCCCAGGGGGTTAAATACAAACTGATGTCAGAAATGTAAAATTCAGTTAGTGCTGGTAATAAAAGTATACCACAACTGTTTCATAATCATAAAGAAATAGCTATACCAGTGTTTCAATAGGGAAGTGACCACAGTTCAAACCTGCCTGGAAGGAAGAAGCAGGTAGGCATGGGAAATAAAGGACAGCACTGCCTAGTTGTGGCTGGGAGGTGAGTTTCAGTCAGGTTCCTGGCTCACTTCATGCTATTGTTGCTGTAATCACAGGACTGAGAGTGTGTTAAGTGTGGTCCCTCAAGGTTGCCATCTTTTAAAATCAAGATTGCCAAGAATGTTGGTTTTATAATTTAATATGAAAATGATCTATCCTTCCACTCACTACCATGTTTGCACAGAATCCTATTTGCTAGCTGCCACATGGAAGCAAACAGAAAGTGAAATGAAGACAGGTACATGACCTCCACAGAGAAGACAAAGGTGGTGCTTGCTTGCCTTGCTCTTTTAGCAGATTTATTTTCTACATGCCAGCATCCAGCTGCGAAAGACACCAAACTCTTAAAGAAACCTTCCCAAACAGGAAAAAGTGCTGACTTAATGGTCACAGCTAAAACTATGGATGAGGTTTCCTGTTGAGGCTGCATAATGAATTCCTGCTTCTGAGGAGAGTGACTCTGTCCTTCCTCAGGCCTAGTCACACACTCACGCGTCTTTTGGAAGCCTCCTGTCACCCTCTTATAAGTCTGCTCAGTTTGCTAGACCAGCAGAAAACTAGATGAACCAATAAGTAAATTATCTGCTACTACAGACAGCTCAGTCAGATGTCAAATGAACAGCAAAGCCTGGGAAAAGATTAGGAAAGGCATCTGTGAATCCAGGGATAGGGAGCACGCAGTACAAAGAAAGGAGGACTGACCCTTCCTGTGGCAGTGACCTGCCTGAATGTCTCCATTATCCAGTGAAACCTTAGCCTAGGTCTCTGAGAAAATGCTGGAAAACATGCCTTTCTCTCAGGCAAAGAGAAGGCTGAGTTACTAGTCCAAAATATTTGGGAAAATGAAAAATTTGGCTAATCTAGAGGTTACATCCTTTTCCTCATCTTACACTAAGTGACTAAATAATGCTCTGGTGAGAAGAAGCTATTTTTGAGTCACTTAAGCGTCAGCTAAGATGAAAATTAATTTTACAGGTCCCTTCTCAATAGGGTGCTTTGAGTTATTGTGGTGAAGGGGGAGTTGCAGGAGTTGCAGGCCAGCAAGCCAATTTAGGAGTGGTTAGGAAACATACCTTCATCAGATGATGGGTGAAAGTCATAAGCCTGTCAAAACAGAAGCCATTTAAAAATATTCTGAAGTGTACATTTCTGCGCATTCATGATATAGATGTTAAAATGTCTTGAGTAATTTACCATTGTTAATTCTGTGATTCTGTGATTATAGTCTACAGTGATAGCTGTAGATTAATGTCATCCCAGATTAATTATCTCAATTAAATCACTCTTCTTTTGAACTGACCGGATGAAGCAAGTCTATTTCCAAGAATCACAGAGTCACAGAATATGGTGAGTTGCAAGGAGCATGGAGTCCAGCCCTTAGCCCTGCACAGAACCATCCCCAAGAGTCACTCCATGTGCCTGAGTGTATCACCCAAAAGATTCCTGAACTCTGTCAGGCTTGCTGCTGTGACCACTTCCCTGGGTAACCTGTTCCCTAGTGCTTAATCACTCTCTGAGGGAAGAATATTTTCCTAAATTCCAACCTAAACCTTCCCTGACACCACTTCAGGTCATTCCCTCAGGTTCTGTCACTGGTCACCACAGAGGAGAGATCAGTACCCGCCCCTCCTCTTTCCCTAATGAGGAAGTTGTAATTGCAATGAGGTCTCCCCTCAGTCTCTTCTCCAGGCTGAACAGACCGAGTGACTTCAGCTGCTCTTCATACGGCTTCCCCTCCAGGCCCTTTACCATCATTGTTGCCCTCCTTTGGACATTCTCCAATTCTTTCTTATATTGTTGTGCCCAAACCTGCACACAATATTCAAGGTGATGCTGCCCCAGTGCAGAGCAGAGCAGGACAATCCCCTCCCTTGACTGGCTGCTGACGCTTTGCCTGATGCCCCCCAGGACACCGCTGGCGCTCCTGGCTGCTACAGCACTGCTGACTTATACTCAACTTGCCATCAGCCGGGACCCCCAGGTCGCTTTCCATGGCATTACTTTCCAGCATCTCATTTCTTTATGGCCTTGTGCTAAGGAACAACAGGAGGCCACCAAAGGAGTCACTCGACAGTTTGGGATGAAGCCTGGTTAGTTCAGCTGTAACTTGAGGAGTTACCTACAGCAGAAGTGGCTTTCCATAGCAAACAAACAGCCTCTTACAAATACAGGAGGGAGAAAAGCTACGGTAGAAGTGTTTATTAGGACACTGAACTACTAGGAAAAAGTGATTTCTGAGCAAGGAAACTACTTTTAGTTTCCTGTTTCTGTTGTATTCAGAGCTATAGGTCTTTATAAATATTTGTTTCAATAAGCATTGCTGTGCTCTAACAGCCAGTTCTCTTTCTTAAGAAATCACTTGGTTTTCATCTTAATGTCTGTCTGAATAGACTAGAGGATGGAATTATTCTTCCAGTGATATAGGTGTACCACTTACGTTCCTACATTGCTAAGACTAATCATGATGTGAGTGTGCTGGCTCACGAAATAGAGCCTGTAGGCACCATAGCAGCAGGCCATATTCCTAGATACCCAAAAAACAAGCCAAACTAATTGTTCAGCCACACATAGATTTTAGTAGTTTTAATTTATAGAAATGACACATTCAGATACAAAAAAAATATTTTCAAAGGACGTTCATATACCTTCTGGTAGCAGAAAGGCAGAAATCTAAGTGCCATGGCTGTCAATAACCCTTGAGTTAACATGTGTCTTTCCATTGTAACTGAGAACTTAGAATAAGATGCCTTTCATTTCTATTTGTCCAAAATGTCTTGCTGCAGCCCTGGAAGTATGTTTCTCAGCTGTGATATGTTCAGAATGCAGCTCACAGGGAACATCTTGGATGCATTTCAGAGGGACAGGTCATTCCATTCCTCCTTAGTATTTAAATTGCCTGTTTTAACACTGTGCTCCTTGACTTGAGCCACACACCAGAGTGGGAAAGAGTCGCTTCACCATCAGAAATGCTCAGCAGAGGTTCCTAAAAGTTACTGTGGGATTACGCAGCGTTTTGGACACCAAAATAAAGCAAATATACTTGCCCTCAACAGCAAGAGACCAAAATGGATGGCTGTGAGGCAGAATGTCTAACACTGTCTGCATCCATACACATGCAGTATTTTCAAGATTGCAAATACTGAATAGAAACAGAGCACCTGCATTTCTACTACACAATATATGGCCCAGTTTGGTTTTTATTAATGAAGTGACTAGACAAAACTTAATCGAAAGTAAGAGTAGTTTTATAAAGTTGATTTTATGCATAAGTATTTTCCTATTTCTTAAAGACATAATGTTACTTTTCAGTAGCCAAGATAATGATTTTTAGGTTAATCCATGTAGTGTTGAAATTGTCCATTGAACATATGTCTAAAAGAGTAAGTATAGATAGAGATGGGTGCAAATAGAAATATGTGAGAGCATCTCTATGTGAATCAAGTTTAAATGTTAGCTTATATTGCTATTCAGGAATAAAGAGACACCAATCTGTGTAAAACTCATGGAAGATGCTGGGAGAATACACCATTGCAAATCTGATTCAGAACTGCATAGTTTATAAATCTGTGCTCTGGTTGCTATGGTAGTTTTAATTTTGGTGACTCAGAATTATGCAGTACCAGAAAGTAGCCCACCTTGAAATGCGAGGTTTCTGTGTAAGAACCTTACTTAGACTTGACAAAAGCAAAGAGCAAGAATTCTGTTTCTTACACAGTTTACCTGAAAATTTTCATAGGAATTTGTGTATAATCTTATAATTTTCTTTATTCTTTTCTTTTTTTTTTTGATAAGGAATATACCAGAGCTTTCACCATTACTTGTGTGGGTGTGTCACACAACCGGAGTAGAGAATACACCAGATTAAAAAATAGAAATTGAAAGAAATTGCTAAATCTCATAAGTATTTTTGCCATGACCTTTCCATGTGAAAAACTTTTATATTTTCTTATCCTATCTCTCCTTTTACCACCCACAATTCTTTATAAAATCTGCTAGATTTATTAGAAAGTCTTGTGTCAAAATGTATACCATATTTGTCACTACCCCTTCAAATTACTCTTCTTTTCCCAGAGCTGGGTTTGACAAAATTAAATGATACATTTGTTTTTGTTGATGATATATTAGTTTTTCTTCAATGGTGTTGTGGTTTGACCCTGGCTGGATGCCAGAGATTCACCCACAACCTCTCCTGGAGGAAAAAATCTGGGAAAAAATTTATCACAGGCAAAACAAGGGAAACTACAAGTGAGAAATAGAAAGGATTTATTTATTAACTAACAAGATCAGAGCTTAATGTGAGAAGCATCATTTTAGAAGCAACTTTTTCCCCCCACCCCTCCTTCTCTTACAACAGATCTCATATTCCCTTTTTCGACCAGGAGACAAAGAGGGAACAGGGATAGGGGTAAATCCAGGCACATTGTTATTTCTGACCAGATTTGGGGTAGGAACCATCTCTCTGCCCTTCCAGAAAGTTCTCTCACTCTCTCTCACGAGACGAAAAGTCTTTCCTAGCCCTTTCCCAAGTGAGATCTCGACTCAGGGATGACAGCTCTTCCATCCTCTGTTATCCGAGAGTCACAGCGCAGGATGCAGTCTTTTAAGTGTTACTTTGCTACTTCATTATGAGCCTATCCCAAAGTACATAGTTCAGATCCTACCACAATGCACTTCTGTCACAAAACGTCTGTCCAAAGGACCTCTGCCGAGCTCAGCTCCGGCTCCGTGTTTCTGGGCTCTCAAAACATCTGCAGCTGTTGCAGCATGATTCTCCATCTTCAGAGTCGTAGCCTCAGGTGGATTCTGCATCGCTGGTTTCCCTCTCTCTCTATTCCATAGGTTTGCACCATGGTCTGTTCCACAAGCAGCAGCGGGATGCCTGGAAGAACATTCCTACCCCTTCTCTGATCGGCCTGGCAGGTCCTCCATAGCTTTCATCTTCTCCACTCCCCATACATGCACTGCTCTGGCACCTCTACTTTCTGTTACTAACATTTTTTTTTCTTTTCCCTCATATGTTGTTCACAGAAGTGCCGTTATCTGCTTTTCTGACCTTGAATTACTGGCAGCAGCGGAGGCTCAGTCTGCCCCCCTTGCTGCCAGAGAAAAAAACCCCATTCAAACCAGAACAAATGGGGACAGAGAAAAATGTTAAGATGAAATTTTTAGAAGCCACACTGTGCCTAATGCTATTCAAAATTAAAGACAAGATAATTAGCTGCTGAAGGTCAGAACAAAAATTCTACATCCCCAAAGTTGACTATTTTGGGTAGTGCAAAAGCTTCCTCTGCATACTTCTGTGGTCTAGAAGCCTTCATGAAAAAGCTCTGAACAATGGTTGTAATGCTTTTAAGAAAAAATGGAAAACCAGAAAGAAATGCTGATAACAATCTCATTGCTAAATCATTGCATTGATTGCTGGAAGCCTGACATTAACTTAACTGGAAATACATACACGCATAGATGCTATCTCTGCAAATGTTTACATGAGAGCGGTAGAGAAAAGTAGTCCTACTGAATTCTGTGCTGGTATTTGTATGTGGAAGATTAAGTATTCAATCATCTTTAGTGCTATGTATATACACACAAAGGGTTTAACAGCACATCTAGTGTGTTGGGTAGTCTGGCAGGGACACATCAAAACAGCCTGGTAAAACCAAGTCTACTTAGTGCGTCCTCACATCAGGTAGGTCAGATGGTTAAGTGTCTCTTGTGAGCATACTGTGGTTATTGTAAACACACACGCACACTTACACAGTTATCCAATTCACTCTTGTGATACTCTATTGCTGGAGTAGTGACTCTTTCAAAATGAACTTTATACTCACTTCTAATACAGTCTTCGAAGAGGGTTTGCTCTAGCCATCTGCACAGATGAATTTCACCCTCCGTGCTTTGGGAAAGAATTGGAAAAGAATGACGGATTTCTACAGCATTTATTATTGGTAATTACATATGTTTATCTCGATTAGTACGGAACTAGAATCTGTAGTTAGTCTCACCTCCTCTCAGACTGATTTTACAATAAGATTTAATGACATTATAATGGTAGGATGAAGTAAAGAATACAGCCCAGCATGCCTTTGCTATTGAAGTTACAAACTTTTATGTGAGATACGAGATAGGAAGAATACAGAAATTAAAAACTAGTTCTTGTTGGGAATAATTTCATTATTATTCCCTTGCATTGTGACTTGACCCTGGCTGGATGCCAGAGATTCACCCACAACCTCTCCTGGAGGAAAAAAAACGGAAAAAAAACTTATCACAGGCAAAACAAGGCAAGCTACAAGTGAGAAATATAAATGATTTATTTACTAACTAACAAGATCAGAGCTTAATGTGAGAAGCATAATTTTAAAGGCAACCTTTTTCCCCCCATCCCTCCTTCTCTTACAACAGATCTCATATTTCCTTTTTCCTCCAGGGGGAAAAGGTGGAACAGGGACAGGGATGAAAACAGGCCTGTTGGTATTTCTGACCAGATTTAGGGTAGGAACCATCTCCCTGCCCTTCCAGAAAGTTCTCTCACTCTCTCTCACGAGACGAAAACTCTTTCATAGCCCTTTCCCAAGTGAGATCTCGACTCAGGGATGACAGTTCTTCCATTCTCTCTTGCCCAAGAGTCACAGCACAGGATGGAGTTTTTAAAGCACTGGCTATTGCTGCGTCATTATGAGCCCATCCCAAAGTACATAGTTCAGATCCTACCACAATGCACTTCTGTCACAAAACGTCTGTCCAAAGGACCTCTGCCGAGCTCAGCTCCGGCTCCGTGTTTCTGGGCTCTCAAAACATCTGCAGCTGTTTCAGCATGATTCTCCATCTTCAGTTGTGGCCCCAGGTGGATTCTGCATCGCTGGTTTCCCTCTCTCTCTATTCCATAGGTTTGCACCATGGTCTATTCCACGAGCAGCAGCGAGATGCCTGGAAGAACATTCCTACACCTTCTCTGGAAGGCCTGGGGGGGGGCCTTCACAGCTTTCAGCTTCTTACACACGTCCTGACCCAGCCATCTACTTTCTGTTACTAATTTTTTCTTTCCTTTCTCAAACATGCTATTCGCAGAGACGTCTCTATCTGCACAACCTTGATCTCCATGGCAGTGACGGAGGCCCAGGCAGAAGCTGCTAACCCCCTCGCTGCCAGAGGAAAAAAAAAAAACAAACTGGGACACCTTGGTGTTTTCAATTTCATTGAAAACAGAAAATGAGAACAATTGCAGAGATTAACTAGTTTACATGAATGACTGCTCTACTTTTTGCTTAAGGAAAACCATATGCCTTGCTAGGTTTAAGAACCACATATAATTTCCTGAAGAGCACAGAGCTATCTCAGAAACACATACATATTCTATATATATGGAATATCTGAACTTCAGCTGGCTGTACAAATGAATTATATGTTGCCTATAAAGTTTCCAAAAAGCCTCAAACATAACATAACTCTCAACCATAAGGAGCAACCCACAAAAATTAAAAAGTCAAGGAAAAATAAAGTCAAGAATATGGAACATACAAATAGCTGTAGTGTATGGAAAGATACTTGCTAAAGTTCTCTGAAAAAGCGGGAGTTAGATCAGTGAAAATTGCCCAGGAAAAAGGAATACAAGTAAAGTACACCAAGCCCTCGCTACTTTGCGGTTCACCATTCGCATGTCCAATAATCGCAGGGGTTTTTTCTGCGTCTTTAACTTATTTACCATATTTAGTGTATTCACCGTATACTTAAGAACAGAATTAAGCTGTAAAAACTCTACATGTCACTAAGAACACAAGAAGTGAAAGTTGGAGTTAAAGGAGGATTCATGATGAAAAGAAAAAGCTGAGCTGGAAAATGGAAATCAAGAAGAGACTGGAGTCTATCAATTTNCCCCAGGTTTTCACCTCATGGAGGTGAACTTTAAGCAGAATGGACTATAAGCACAGGTCTTTGTCTGCTGTCACCCAGCATCGTGGAATGTTAAGGGTTGGAAAGGACCTTAAAAATCATGTAGTGCCAACCCCCCTTCCTATGTGCAGGGACACCTGCCCTTAGCCCAAGTTGCTCAAAGCCTTATCCAGCCTGGCCTTGACCACCACCAGGGCTGGGCCATTCCCAGCACCCCTGGGCAGTCTGTTCCAGCGCCTCACAACCCTCACAATAAACAATTTCTTCCTAATACGTGATACAGGTTTTCCTTCTTTCAGCTTGTACCCATTACTCCTTGTCGTATCACTTCCAGTTCCTGACGGAGAGTCCCTCTCTGGCTTCCCTGCAGCTCCCTGAGGTGTAGGAGCAAACGTGGAAGCGCACAAGCAGCTCTCAGTCACGTGTAACCTGCCAAAACAAAGGGCCCTCAGGAGTTGCCCCATTTCGTTCCTCTTTTCCCTCCGAGTGTCCGCATGTGCCCCGTTTGCCAACACAGGCGGAAGCAGCGGTACCGCCACAGGTGTCACAAGCGCCACAGACACGCAGCGCCACCGACTGCGGCCCCACCGGCCACCGAGGGGGCGGGGC
>WEKX01016308.1:28099-117896 GCA_013390025.1 Pitta sordida | reverse complement strand
GTGACTGCCCTGGAAATGCCCCCCAGTGCTCAGGGGTGGGGTGATGGGCGGGCCTTATGTACATATTTATGAGCTGTATATCTGTGCAGCTGACTGAGCATGCTCTGATGCAAATTATCATTTAACACTCCCTGCCCCCCATGATTTACTGAACCCACAAAGAGCTGGGGGGTCACTGTATATAATATTATTTTTGTTATAGAATTGTTATAATATACAAGTAGCATTTGCAAGCTAAAATGGCTGTTATAAATACAGTTAGAAATTTTCGCTTCAAAAAACCTACCCACGTGAGAATCACTTTGCCATAACTTTTTGGAGCCTAGTCATTAGTTGGTTCTATGGCACAAGGAACATGAAAATGGGAATTTTTATGGATGTGTTTGGAGCAGTTCCATAGGGAAGACCAGCTGTTGGTTGTCATCTTCAGTCTGACTTAGAAAAACTTCACAAAAGCCAGAAAAGCCTACTAAAACAAAATAGGTGGTTAATAAGGGTGGTGCGTTTTAAAAGCAGTTGATGCTATTAAGGTTTGGCATCCTTCTTCAGATTAAGTGACCTACTGTGTCAGGTGCATGTGCTGGTTTAAAACACAAAACTATGAAAGCTTTGTCATGGAAAATCTTGCATGATGGTAGTCTTATTAAAGATACTGTGCATTTAAGTTTGTGGTTTGTTTTGGGGTTTTTGTTGGGGTTTTTTAGGGGGGGATTGGTAGGGGGGCGTTTGTTTTTTTTAGGCAGCATATAAATAAACATCAGTATAAGTTGAAGGCATGCAAACTATGGAGACCATAGACCTAACAGCACTTAAAACAGCACTTAAAATTATGAGAGCCATTGATTGCTCAGTGACATCATTTATCATCAGCTACACAGAGATGACTGAATTGTTTGCTTGATGAGCTGATGTGTAACTTCCCCCTTTTTGGAGATCCTCCAGGGACTTTGTATCTTAGTGGCAGTTTGCTTACCTGCACATACAGTCACAAGCACTTAGTCTATTCAAGAAAGAAACGCTCATGACTGCATTTGGAAGGCTTAGTCTTAATTACAGAGAAGAAATTATCTAATATTGTTTTATATTGCCAAGATAAATTACTTAAACATGAGAGAGTTTTCTTGGTGGTTTTTTTTTCCCTGTTCATTTTGCTTTGTAATGTTTCACTGCTGATAACTTATTTGATAACATGCTTTGCATTCGAGTAATATTTGGAGGGTTCTTATGCAGAATCAACTACTTTTGGGACTACTTTATTGCAGATTAAACTGCAGATATTCTTTGACAATTAAAGTTTTAAGTCAGAACCTTCAATGTCCAAAACAAAGATAGTTTAAAATCTGGCTTTGGATGCTTGGCAGCTGAACTCCTGATAGGTTGTAAAACTGAGGAGTGTCCCTTGAGTAGGGGTGATGTCACTATGGCTTTTTTATATCAGTACACTGCTGGACTTACCTTTGGTAGCTGTCTGTGATTCATGAGACCCATATTACATCGTACAGTTGCATAAGTTCCTCTTTTATGAAGTTTTACAACCTAGACAGGTGAGCATAGGGGAAGCCAGGGTAGAAAATACTCTTCTGATTGGCAGAACAGTGATAGAGGTTTTTAATCTAGGTAAATTACCTCCTTTTCTCTTTTTCTGTCCTATTTCCTTGCTTTACTTGTGTTACAGAAGCTGAACTTCGGCGATCAAATTTATCTGCATTGTAGGTTTTAATAAATCAGCAACCCTGGTTAGTTATTTGGGCTTTTAGTTATAAAAGCAGTCTGTGAATTCTGAAGGGAGCTTAAGGTGCTTATGGAAACTTGGATTGTACTTGGAGCTGTACTTGGATTTCTTCCCTCAAGGAAGGTCTGTTGCAGGTCTGGTTCCTTCAGTACTATAAGCAGCTATTGAGGTAGTTAATATTTACATCTCTGCTCTTCCTCCTCCTCATTAGGATACCTGAGGTGACTCTCCGTCCCCTCAAACCCTTGTGTGCATAAATTTCTTCCTCTGGAAGATTCTACATCAACTTATTGCAAGGAATAGCAGAACAACATGATGTTGTTCCTGTAAACCCAATTATGTGAACTGATGATTTCTGTATACTTTTGATTTTGTGCTGACCAAATCTGTGTGTAGATTGTGAAATCCTTCTGGCACATCGGATGACTCTTGATTCACTGAGAATATTGATGACTCCATTAAGATATTTACCTTCTTAATCACAATTATTTAGCATAGATTGTTAAGAAGTTGGAAAGGACCTTAAAGGTCCCAACCCCCCTTACCATGTGCAGGCAACACCTCCCCCTAGACCAGGTTGCTCGAGGCTTTATCCAGCCTGGCCTTGAACACCACCAGGGCTGGGCCATCCCCAGCCTCCCTGGGCAGCCTGTTCCAGTGTCTCACAACCCTCACAAGAAAACAAGTTCTAATATCTAGTCTAAATTCCCCCTCATTCAATTTGTGCCCATTACTGCTTGTCCTGTCATTACAGTCACTGACAGAGTCCAGCTCCCCTGTAGGCTCCCTTGAGATACTGGAAGGTTGCTGTGAGGTCTTCACATGACCTGTTCTCCAGGCAGAACAGCCCCAACACTCTCAGCCTGTCTTCCCAGGGGAGGTGCTCCAGTCCCCAATCCACTTGATGGCTCTCCTTGGATTTGCTGCAGCTGTTTGATATCCTCCTTACACTGAGGGCACCAGAACTGCACAAAGGGCTCCAGGTGAGGTCTCACAGGAGCTGTGTAAAGGAGGAGAATGAGCTTCATGGACCTGCTGGCCATGCTCCTTTGGATGCAGCCCAGGATTTGGTTGGCTTTCTGGGCTGTCAGTGCACACTGCTGGCTCATGTTGAGTTTTTCATCGATCATCACTCCCAAGTCTTTCTCCGCAGAGCTGCTCTCAGTCAACTCTCTGCCCAACCTGTGGGTGTGTCTGGGTGACGTTCCATGTCAGTAATGCTCTGGCTTTAGGAAAGATGGCAACCTTTAAAATCTTATGCTAAGATGCAGATACGTGTGGATTAGAGTGGAGGTTTTTTTGTGTTTATCTTGCTTTCTGAATGCCAGACATAGTCCCAGATACTTCAGTGACTTGAGTTTTACCAGTTGGTGGAACCTGACTCCATGGTAACACAGTGCTTGGGAATAAAGTTACTAACCTCTACAGTGAAGATTGCAAAAGGTTTTCAGTCTCTTAGAGAAAAGTGTGATTCCCTCCTTGCCTGAAACAGTGTGTTCAAACAACAACAACGCTGTTGCCAATTTAGCAGAGAATGGGGAATGGAGGAAGTTCTTGCTTATTATGTAGTACCATAGTCCTGTGAGCCACAGAGTGATGGTGGTCCCCTGGACTAACTAGGGAAGGGTCTGCCCCAATTTCTTTGGCAAGGTAGAACGGATGAGAATAACACTTAATTTGAAAATTGCACCTGGCATGGTGTCTAAATTGAAAAATACAGTAGGGCCACGAGTTACTGAATAAATGGATTGGTCTGTCTGGCTAAGAAAATCTTTTTAACCAGCAAGTATTTCTGCAGTTGAGCCAATGATTCTGGCTACTTTGCTGTCTTGGATTTGAATGTGTATTCTGAAGCTTGTTTAACCTGAAGCCTTTGATTTGTCATCAGATGAATCCCTTTGTCACATGTAATGTCCAGAAGAGCAAGAATCCAAGGCAAGTGCTGCATCTCACTGAGTGCAAAAAGTCATATTGGACTATTTATGATAGGAGCTGTGGGAGCTGCAGTAGCAATGAAAGCTCACTGAGGCCTTGTGCTGAAGTTGCTGTAGTTGATGTTTAGATGTTGTAGTTTGTGTCCAGCTGTGGTCAAGCGAAGTTACATTTTTGTAAAGAAGATCCTATCAGCAAGTATTGGGAGCTTATAGATTAGAGTGACCTCATAGTAGTTGTGATTGTTTATTTAGTTTTAGCAATATTTGGAGATGTCTGACTTTTTGATCCATTGCATTTAAAAACCACCTCTTTGGGGTAGAAACAAGTGTATTTTTAAAACAGACTGTTGTGGTTATTGTGTAAGTGTATATATTCTTCTCTCCTCCCCGTGGGAATTCAAGTGGATATCAGCAGGGTTTGTTTTTTTTTAAAGAACAATGTTCAGATTGGCAAGCTTTAACTTTGTCCTCTCTAATGTAGTTTTGCATTGGGTTTGACCTGTGATTTCAATATACGTACATGCCACATACTGTGAAAGAATTCTGAATTTTCTATGTTGTCATAATTCTTTCCTGTGTTATGCCAGTAGTTGTAACAACTTGTACTTCCACTAAGTGCCATAAATCAGTAATTCTTTTTATTTTCCTGAGTTCTTTCAAAGGATTATGGGGAAAGAGAATGTATGTTCTGCACTTGCTATTTGGCAAACCTATGTTGAGTTTTATGTGCCACTGAATTTGGAGATAGAGAAGTCTTTGAATGCAGGTGGCCAAAATCCTGACTCTGTTCCTGTGATGTTGGATTATTTCATTTGTAATTTCATCCAGCACTTGAGCTGAAACTGCCAGAAGTAGATATAAAATTGTCCAGTAGTAACTCAGTCTTGGTATTCAAGTTCAGTGCAACTCTTGCCCCAGCTGATGAAGTTCTAGTGCACTTGCTTTGATCAATTTCAATTTTATTTTTTGCATGTGCTGGCACAAGCAGCTCCTTGTGTAATCAAGTATATCCAAATTGCTCTGACCTCCTGCAAGTTGGTCTCCTAAAATGGAAAATATTCATTTTGCAGATGGAAAGTGGAACCAAGCAGCTGCGAATTCCAGGAGACAAATACTGAAGCAAATTCATAACTTTGTTCTTCTCTTCAACAACCAAATTACAGTTGATTCCTGTATTTGCCACTTACTTTCGGGCTGTTATTCAAGGATCTTTACTCTAAAGTCAGCAAGTATTTTTATGAAGACACTAGTTGATATCCAAAAGCTTTTGTTTGTTTGTTTTTTAAAGAACTCCTTCTTTCTCCCTTTCCCTAGCTTCTTCCCCTAAAACAAGCAGCTCTTGCTATTCCCTGACGCTTACTTCTGTGGCTGCTGTTTCAGTGAGTTATTGTTAATTTGCATTGAAACAGCTTACAGATTGAATGGCGGGAAACTAGGAGAGGTTGCCAAATACGTGTGCACATTTCCATGGAGCAGTGATACTGATGACCCGTGGTTGTAGAGGTTGGGGTGGAATAGCTGAGCTACAAGGCTTATTAAAAGCTGGAGTGACAAACTACATACTTAAAAGTGATACTTCTGTGAATCTGTGCTCTGCTGTGGCTCAGCATAAATGTACTGCCTGGACTGAAGGTTTGTTTTTTCCATCCGTAGTTTGGCTTTGGAAATTAAAGACAAAACCTGGGTGAAATTGTATTAGTGCTACAGTGGTGCTCCCAGGGAACTGCAAATTTATACAGTGATCCTTTGCGTAGTCACGGTCCGTAATTTGTGGGATCCCATATTCGCTGTTGATTTTCCAGCGAGTTGTGGGACCTGGCGCGTTCGCAGAACCTACTGTGACCTCAGTCTGATCTGCCCCCAGGAAAATTATGAAGCCTCCTTAAAATGCAGTCCTGGTAGCCATATTGAAACCTTGTCTTTGAAGAAAGAAGGCTCTCGTTGTCATGCTCTGAGGCTGCAGAAACACTGATACAGTGGCATAAATATGCAAAATGGTAATGATCTTTTTCTAATGGGCAGGGCACACTCTAAATTTTTTAGTGAAAAGTGCTGTTTTGAAGGAGCTTTAAGAAGGTTACCGACAAAGTAGGTACAAAGATTTGATGAAAATTATTAAACATAAACATCTACTGGTCCTTGGAGATGAGACACTGCTGTTGAATGGGTTTCACAACCTTTCTGATTTAGCTTCCAGAGAGGGCACTGAGTGTGGTATTGCTTTCTGAGGTGGGCTGTATTTAAAGTGTGTAAAGTGCGTTTAGTTGCTGACTGTTGACTGCCTGGTGAAAGGCTCTACTATTGCCACTGAAGTATCTGGAAGACTTGCTTAACTTTTTTCTATTTTTCTGAGTCTGTTTAGGTGAAATAAAAATGAGAGGGTTTTCTTGTACTCTAAAGACTATTTTTTTTTTAACGCCAGCTTGTGTGGCTTTTGATTTATAGATTCTAAGGAATTCTGACTTCACGTTCTTGGCCTTAAGAGGCAAGTAAGCATCTAAAGCCAGCATTCTTACTCTAGTTCTGTACCAAACAGTATTCTGTTTCTTGTATTTTGGTTGGCCTCTTTTTCCCTTTTTTTGTCTTCCCAAGGGTACCTGAAGGAGTAAAATGATGCTTGCTCTGCACATCTTTTAGCTGTGTACATTTAGCCAACAGTCTGAGTGCTGTTTGCTATTCTATTACCCTTGATAGCTTGTGGTGTGGGTCTTTCCTGTTTTAGTCAGTGTGAGCAAGGAGTTTCTTTCCAGGCTTCAGTCTGCTGAGCAGGGATGGCTTTGCTCAATCTATTCCTGGATCTAGGAATTTACTTTTTTTGACAGGTAGGCATATGTTGTAATCTTTCCACTGGCTGCAACGTTAATCTGAACACAAGTTGTATGGTCCTAGGTCCTGCATAATGTGATAGAAGCAGAGAAACTAGTGGAGAGGAGGAATGGCAGCAACATACCAAACAGAAAAGGTTTGTTATGACAAGAAAGTAACAAGTTTTGTTATAGCAAAATATTTGCTAAAGCAAAATATTCCTTCCAAAGCAGAAATGTAAAATGCAGTTGTTAACTTCAGTGCTGTATAATTAAGCAAATCCTTATTTAATACATGGGTTATCTTGCATTACTTTCCTAGAGTTTTCTGCGGTATTGGCTTAGATTGTCTTTTGGCTTCTGCTTTAAAAAAGGTCATGTGGATGGGTAAGAGAAGAGGTGGAGGCAGTGGCTTGATAAGAAATGAGCTTGAACAGAAGTGGTTTTTTGTTTTTTTTTTTAATGAAAGTATGGTTTAGATTCTCTACTTTGAATTCTTCGAATTCGGTGCAGCAATTTAGATGGCCAGTGTAGCTCCTCAGGAGTTTTGCTTGGGGAGATGAGGACTTAGGCTGGTGTGCTAACTAGTGCTAGTCTGACTTTTTTGTTTGTTTTGTTTGTTTGGAGTGTTGTTGTGGGGGTTTGTTTGTTTGTCTCTATTTTGAAGACTTCTGGTTTCTGCTGTACTTTGGCAGCTTTTTGGCTGTTGAAACAGAAATCTTCCCCAGAAAATCTGAGTTGTTCCACAGATGTAGAGACATGTACAGTCATACCTTGTGTTTGTGGCTTTGCCGGGTTCAGGTATTTGCAGATTGTGCAATTCGTGGGACCTCCAGGAGACCTGTAATCTGCGTATTTTGAGGTATGACTGTTTCTGGAGGTCCTGGTCTGTGTTTAGAGCTCCTGGGTGTTAATGTAATACAGCAACTTGTGGTAACTGCTGTGTTCAATAGCTTCTCTTTCATCATCTGCCTGATACACAGATACAGCAGAAAATCCTGATGAAACAGTGGCTCACTTGCCCTAGGCTCTGTATAGACCTCTGGAGACATTATTCCTGCTCTACAATGCAGCACAGTGGAAGATGTGTATGAAGTTTGGGGAGGAAGAATACAGCTAAATACATCAAATATGATTGCTTGTATTTTCATGTTTTATTCTTGTTGAAGAAAAGGTTTTTTACTTATTATGCTACTTTGTCCAACGTGGCTTATACTTCATGTGTATCTGTACCTGGTGAATTGAGGGGCACTGGAGGGGACAGAAGTTGTCCACAGTTCTTGGGCTGTTTAATGTTTGCTTTGTCATGTCTTGTTTGGTTTTTTTCCTTATCTGATGAACTTGAGTAGTCAGGTAGACATAATTATTCAAAATTTCTTTAGGGTACCCTTATTCCAACTTTTAAGCATGTTAGCATTCCCATTCTCAAAAAACTATTACTTATGTGACATTACCTGATCCTCTGAACTGTAAGGTTTTTTGCTAATAGTGTATTCACACATATAATGCCATAGCTATTAAAGAAAAAATTTGCCATTTTGATGTTCGAAGACATTATTTCTAATGTGACGGTATCTTTCAACCGTCCGTGGTTTTCAGTAAGTTTTAATTTATGTAAACTGAGATCCTAAAGTAATAAATTACACCAACACAGATGACTTTTTCTTTTTTTTTTTTTTTTGGGTACCACTAGGCTTCTTGCCTTCCTGCAGTTATGATGGTATAAGTTGAGTCCCTAAAATCTATCCTGACGGTGACAGAACTATTGCTATGTTACTTGATGGCAAAAAAGGAATGGGTTAAATTTTGTATATTGGTATTTAAGTATTGTACAGATTTTTTTTCAGGTAGATGGTCTGTAACTTACTTCAAGCTCATTGTAATTGTTAAGTTTAGCAAATTTTATTTTGCTTCAGTTGTAGTTCTGTAGTTGTGATGTTCTGAACATCCTGAGACTGAAAACATTCAATAAAAGCAAAAGTAGCTTGCAGTAATGGAAAAAATGACTCAGTACAAGTTGAGAACAGAAATTAGCCAAAAGNACATTCTTCTTAAACTACCTGATTGTATTCTACAGTGCTCTACTGTTGCTACACATACTGCAAGTACCTCCTGAAATAATACCTGGAACTTGTGTTGCAATAGACATTGCAATTGGGTAGATACCTATTTTATTGGTACCTCTTGTGTTAACTCAGTGCTTCCTAAATATGCTTGTAAATAACATGGGCGGAACTATCTCCTGATTTTATAACATCCAGATGAGCTCCACCTTACAGAAAGCTGTTACCCGGTTTCTCAAGAGGAAGTGAAAATGGAATACAGCTTACTCTTAGTTCTTAATCACTTCTTTTCAAGGTGATAATCCTTGCATTTACGCTCCTTTTACCTTCCCACATCCATTCTTTGATGTTGGCTCCTGCATGAATGATGGCTCTATTATGCAGTTGGCTAAGGCACAAACATGACGCTTCTTCCCTAGATAGCATTAGCTTTCCAAATAAGATGGGATGTTCTGGAGCAAGGGCTTTGGCTTACCTTTAAGGCCTTGGACACATTTGAGGCCATCAGTGTTTTCTAGTCTCATTGGAATCCATAGTCATCTGAATAAAATGATTTAAAGCATCAGGAAAATAAACAAAATTGATCCTTTTTTTGTTATCAAGTGTAACTTGTATCAGTTTCATCAGAAACAATGGCCCCCCGTTACTCGTGGGCTATTGGGTCTGGTCCACCTCCCGCGAATTGTGAAATCCGCAGAGACAGCGAACCCACTACGTAGTCGAGTACGCCTTGCCCCTAGCCACGCCCCCTCCCCATATAAGGTCTGGAGGACGGTCCTGAGAGCGGGTCTTGTCTCAGTTGCCTGGCTGTGTTACACCAGGGCAGCACAGCGGCGCGGGCTGAGCTGGGGGCTGGCGGTGAGAGCTGGCCGAGCAGCGGGCGGGGCCGCGGCACACAATGGCAGCCCTGTCACCCCTGGGACCAATTTACATATTCGTGAGCAGACGGGGCCTGCTGTGCTCGCCCTGCGGGCAGCGGAGGGGTGGGGCCAGCTGTGCTTGCAGCGCGAGCAGCGAGACTGGGGGCCGAGCCAACTGGGGTCCCAGTACGTTCTGCACACGCGCTGAGGTTGCACAGCTCAAGGGGAAAATCACCTGCGAATACTGAAGCTCGCAAATAGTGGATCGTGAATACGCGAGGGCTCACTGTATTGCTAGTTGGTCTTTTAACCATGTTATTGATCCATATCTCATACCTTCATCTGCAAACCTCAATTATCAATGCTTGTCTAAGAAATTATTAGTTTATTTACTGGTATATATAGGGTTCTACTGTAGACGTTAATGAGTGCAGATTCAAGAACTGGATGTTGATTCTACATGTGGAAGCATTTACACTCCTGTAAATGCCACAACTTCAGCGGAACAATCCGTAAGGCTTCTTCATCTGTGGCTGAACTCTACAGCCCTTCCTTGCTATACTTGGAGCATCCTTTTTCAATTCTCAGATTTAAAATCATATATTTTAGAGTCTCCAAAACTGGAATAGCAATAACTTTAATACATCTTTCCATTTTTTCCTGTCTCTGGAACAAGAAACAACTCATTGAAGCACCCAGTTTGCATCTGTTTTAGCTAAACAAATTTCTTAGTAAAAGGATCTGTGGTAATACCTGAATGTGTTTTACTGCTGTACTTATCAAAATACTATTTCTGGTCTCTTGGATAATTATATACTGATTTTGGAACAGTGTGGTTAAGTGCAGGCTTCCAGAGCATCAGGGTTGTGTGAGTGTATTTTGTCTCACCACTGTTTGCTTACCATCTTCTGCCATCTTCATATGGGGCAATTTTGAGTTTGATACAACTCAGCTCGTTCTTTGACTTGGTTAATTACTTCATCCATTCATAAATATGCTGGTGTCCTGTTTTTCATTAGGGCTGTGGGAATTGATTCTCATAACCAGCTTAAAGCCATTTCTTCTGAAACTCAGTATCTACATTGATTTTAATGCAAATGTATACATATTTTATTCATAAGTATATCAACAAAATGGTTTTGTGTGGAGGTGCGAAGAACAACTGCAAAGTTACTGGAAGATTTTTGTCCAGAAAGTGACTGAATGGAATTTTAGTTCAACTAGTCTGGATGTGACCCTTTCTTCGCTTTGAGCTCAGAAGGTAAGAGTTGCCTTCTGCTACATATCTGATTTCACAACTGTCCTCTGCAGCTGAGATGCAATTTTGTGATTAGAATGAGCACTGCCCCAGCATGTGATCGAGGTCAGCTGTTTGTAGGTTTTGAAAGAAGAATGCTTTTTTTCCTTTGTGGCCTTACAAGGCTTAAAACTTGTAAATTGTCTCTTATTAAAGTTTTTAATTTGCCCTGTCATGAATTTCCATTTTTTTACTAAATGATCCTAAGGATTGGTGGGCTGAGTTTTGTTCTTAATCAGTTTCCTTCTCCTCTCCCAGTTCCTAGCAGTGGAATGAGGAAGGGGAAAGATACAAACCGATTCTAAAATTTTTAGCTAGTGACTGGATAAAAGGTCCAGAATGACTGTGTAGTATCAACCAGTGTAGAATTCCACTCGTCGGGTACTGCAGCTTAGGATGTTTAAGAACAATGCGGCTGTTTTAGCAACCTGTCTTGTCTCAGACGTTGGTTATTTCCATGGGAAGCAAGTAATTTATAGCCCAGACTAACTAGGAAAGGGAAAAACTTGTCTGCCATCTCATTTCCTTCTCCCTTTTGCTGGCTAGCACATTACCGAGGACTTTGATGTGCTCATGGTGTGTATTCTTGGTTCTGCTGTGTGGTAGAGCTGTGTTGTGTCTTTTGCCTAACTCATTTTAATCTAATGAGTAAGTCCTCAGCAGAGCAGTAGAGTAGGTATTTTCTGTGCCATTCCTAAGGCCAGGAGTGTGTTAAGGCTGCATTGCTTCAGGTATAACTTGCTGCTTTATATTTAGTACAGAATTGATGGAGAGTAACTTTGATTCTAGAAGCATCTCAATACTGAGTCCTTCCAAACAAAAGCTCACCATCCCCGCTGGACCATCCTAGAGAGGCAATCCTAAAGACTTCTTCTAAGGAGAGCCCATACATGTGGCTTTTTGAGTCCAAGCCCACATAAAATGTGCTTTTAGCCAGTTGATACCCAGGAGAAAAAAAAAATGGTTGTAGCTACTACAAAGGTATCTGAAGTAGGTTGGTATAGTGATATATTTTTCTGAACTAAATGTGTGTTTATTTCAGATTGTAAGCGATGTAGATACTCTGAACTGCAGAGCTATCATTATTATAGACTAAATGCCTACTTATGCACACTGCTTACTTGTTGACAGCTTCTGTACATTCCCATGCTCATTCACGCTTGTTCACTTGGCAAGTTGTGGTAGATGAGCTTGCAGTGCAGTAACTTCAAAAATACTGGTATAAGAACTAGTTGAGCGGTCGATTAAATTACTGCTTAGGACAACCCAACAGTAAGATCCTGAGAATTGAAATCTTGGCTCTCCTCTCTGGATATATTCACATAAATCTACAGCTTCTTAAGGGATCTTTTTAATCTGGGGGAATGTTAGCCGAATGAATTCCAAACTTGAGTAGAGCTGGCTCTTGATTCACAGTGTGGCACATAGGTTTCCAAGGTATTAACCTCTCAGGGCAAGTTTAAGATCAGACTGAAATATCATCTTTTACACAAATGTAGTTGTCATCTCTCCTCTTTGTGTGGGTATTTTTATATTTTCATGCTTGCACATCCCTCTAGTTGATGCTTTTTGTGTTCCTGTATTTGCCTGTCCAATCCTAAAGTTTGTATATACATATTTCTTTCTTGCCTCTTCTTTGAAACTGACTTTTCCTTCTGTTGTCTCAAAAGCTCCCTGCCCTTCTTAAGTGGAAGCCCTGCAGTCCTCTTTGTTTTGCACCCGTCTGTTCAAGAATGGTGCTTTTTCAGTTCTCCCTGTCCTTTCTCTGTGGGCTGTGTTTTACCATCTCCTTATAAGCACTTGCTCGTTAGAGTTACTCTTGTTGGAATCTAGGCTACAAATAATCTTTCCATGCAGCAAGTTGCTGCCTCTGATATATGCAGACTGCAGCCAGTGGCTGGCAGGGACATTCATTTGCTGTCAGAGCCCTGAATTAGACTTTTCTGGTACTTCTCATACACACCAAAATCAAGGACATTATGTTTATGAATGCTGCCTGCAGTTTTGAAATTGATCTAGTCTTACTATTAAATAAAGAAATGCATTCAGTTGAATGTTAAGCTCTAGATTTTTCTGGAAGGCTACTTACATGAACTTAGTTAAAGTAAAAGTAATGATTTATGTAAAATTTAATTCTAAAGTGTCTTAAAAGTGTAGTGCAAATGTTCATCCTAACTGTACTATATAAACTAAATAGACTGCATGGTTCTGATTTGTCTAAGCATTTTCCTTGGGAATCCCAGTACCTTATATGGTCAACTTGCTTTGTAGTGTTCCAGGGAAACGAAGCCAGCAATCCAACAACAGAAAAAAAAAGCCTAGCTGGCTTTAGCTGTGTCTATAATATCCTCTTTCTTGGCCTCCTTCTGTAGCACAGTAGCAAATTATTAAAACTAGAAGTGTGGCAACAGCCTACATAGCGAGTAGAAGAAATTTCTTTTGTGGTGGTGAGTTCATACAAAAGATCTAATATTAATTTAGTAAAGAATAATAGCTTATTGCATAATGCTTTATTGCATTATGCACTTTTGTTGTCATATAAATTGTTATGCCTTTACCTGAGCCTGTTGTAAACTGGTGATAATTTTTGTAGCTGTAACAGACAACGTTTAGCCAACAGAATCCAGCACACTTTCTTCTGGGTGTTTGACCTGTTTGTTAACTCTCCAAGGTCTCTTCCAACCTTGCTAATACTGTGATACTGTGAAGAATGGAATGTTAAGGGTTGGAAAGGACCTTAAAGGTCATGTAGTCCATGTCTCTGCAATTTAGAGAGGAGGATAAAATTCAGGACAGTGTGAAGTGCTTTGCGTACGTTCAGGTAGATGATGTCAGTTTCTCTGCTCCTGTCTACCAACACTTTATCCTTGTTGGATGCTGAGAGTTTAAATAAGTGCCTTTAGAAGCTTGCATATTAAGGGATTACTTCAGAGGCATCTGCTCCTGGTTCTTCCTGAAAGTGCATCTGAGTATAGTAGCACCAGCCATTGGAAATGACTGTTTGCAGTGGGGTAAGCTACCCTGTATTGACTCTCAAGTATTAGAATGCACACAAGCTTTGCTGTCATGCTCCTTGTGGTAATTTATATACCTATACTTCAAAAGACCTTCCTGAATGAGAGACTAGACTGTAAACTCAGTCATATCTCTTTATTCAGATACACAAAATCCTGTGTTACAAGAAGTATGATAAATTGAGAGTGCGAGAATGTCAGTACCTTGACTTGGGATCCTAATAGAAAACAGAGCATATTTTCTATTCCAGAAAAGAAAAAACAGAGCCCTTTGTTGCATACCTACTGTGATGAGAGTTGTATCAGTAAAAATGTTAGAAAATTAATTTGACTTGTGGTGAGGAGGGTTTTTTTTTTCTCTCTATCTAGCTGTTTGAAGCCGTTAATATTCTTGAAATTAATCATATAGCTCCAATGCCTGATTTGTGTGAAAAGGAAAGGCCAGTCTACTGAGATCAGTAATAAGCCATTTCTGCTTCTTCTGACTGGGGGCATTCCAATCAGTTTTCAGGAAAGCATTTTGAGTTCTTTTTCTGGAAGACAGTCCATCATTTTGATCAAAACATGACCTTCTACAAAGTCTGTTTTTTTACTGTTTTCAGCTACAAAATTGTAAAGGAGGATGGAATTTCCATAATACTGAATCAGATTGGGAGAAGCAAACAGAAAGTTTCCTTGGATGGATCTGTGTTTTAATATTCTAGCATTTTGTGGGGTGATAGGATTTTTCAGAAGAAATCCTTTTTTCAAGCATTTTCAGGTTTACCAAAAGAATGCTTCAGAGAAAAACAGATATTCAACAGATTTTGCCAAGACCTAAAGAAAGAACTTCCCCACAGCAAGATATCTGGTTCAGAGCATGTGAGTGGCGCAGATGTCAGGTTGCTGTGGAGCTGCAAAATTCTTTCAGAGGTGCAGTACCACTGTCTGTGCTGTGACCTCTTTGCCTCCAGTAGCACAGAGGAGGAAGCTGTAAGATCCAAAAATAGAGTAGGGATGTAGGAGTGAGTCAGAAGAGAGGAGGCAAAAGCGAGCTGGCTGTCAGGATGAAACTGAGAGTTAGGAAAATTAGTGTGTGGAAAAGGAAGTGGGGAAGAAAGGCTGATATTGGGAATTCTGAAGTACTGGGGCTCAGGTGTTGATGTATTAGGTATCAGGTAGTTAATATGAAATCTGTACTTGGGCTTAACGTGAATTTGCCTTTTAATACTCTATTATGTCATCATGCCTAGGTTATAGAACCTCATTGACTGTTTGCTCTTGGGATAGTTCTGGACATCTGGTAAAAGATGCTGTAGCTCATGGAACTTCTGCTTTATCAGAGAGGGGGAAAATGGTGTCTGGGGTAGGGGACTGCAAGGAAATCTATAGGAACATTATGTGCTTGTGACCAAGTGTAATGAAAGGAAACTTTCCTTTAACCATATGAAAGGGTGTATATCCTAACACTTACGTTCCATTGTATTGCAAGTTGTGTGGTTAAATGAGGGGTTATGGCTTATGGTGACCTTTTTGTTTGTTTACCATCTGTAAAATTATAATTTTTGTGGTGGAGATTTTATGAATCCTGCTTATGTACTGAAATGGTTGGTAAGTGCTGATAGTGGAAGAGTGGAGGAGAAAGTGAGTTCTGTTTGGAACAAGATTTAAGTAGAACAGGCTGAACACCGAGCAATGAAGAAAAATCCGTAATTTTGAATAGCTGCACATTATGAAAGCAATGATCATTTCATAGGTTGAATGAATCAAGTTGCTTTAGCTGCAGGGAAGTGGAGATCACATAGGACTGTACACAGGTCATAGGTTGGTGGGGCCAATTGCTTTGGCTTAGGCAGCATTAATAAAAGCATTTCCTAGGCCTGAAATATTTGGCTGTTCAGCCTTATTATTGCTTATGTATAGGTTTGTGCATAAATGAATATTTAATATCGAAGTAGAGTCCTTAGAGAGGCATAAAGCTTTAGCACATTTTGCTTAATTTAATAGTGTAAATTAAGCTGGCAGCACAGCTTTCCCCTCCAGGAATTTTTTTTTGTAGAGGTGTGTACCGTAGAGGAGAAAAAACAAGCTCAAAGCAGCAAAGTAAGTCTTCTATTATGTCAGGTAGCAGGATTCTCTTTCCTGTTCACAATGTACTCTGAGGTATTTGGAGCATTGGCCCTAACCTGATGGATAGGGCTTTCATGAAAAAGAAGTTGAGAACCAGTTTTCAAAATAGTTTGAATTGCAGGAGCTTTCGGTTTACAGCATGAATAGTTGATGACTGAGTAGTAGAGGAAGTCAGATGAGCCTTAGTCTGTTTGTCTGAAATGAAGAAACTTGGAAGTCTTCCCTTTCAATCACTACCCCTGCCCTTGTCACTGCTCCGTGCCTGCCAGGGCCACTGAATGTGTACCCACCAAAACTCAGCAGTTCAGAGACTTCCCCCTGGCTCAGGCAGTGTGTGTACTTTCTCCACAGAGTCATATAGTTTCATTTTTTTGTGGGGTTTTTTCACCTGTTCTGAGATGTTTATGAGGGAAATGCAGGCAGTAGAGCCAGTCCGTGTTCTATAACTGACCTTGACGGCAAATGTGCTTTTCAATCAGGCTTTCATTTTTGTGGTCTTTCATAATAATCATTTTTAACATAGCAGTCTGATGTACAAGAAGCAGACTTTGGCATCTTCGTGATTAATTTCGTGATGATGTGCATATTGCTAAGGTCAGGTAAACAACAGGCTTCTGGGAGGTGGTTATTTCTTTCAAGCTGACACAGTCCTGGTCAAGAGACCAGCAAGTTTTCCATATTGGTGCAATTCAAAGATGTTAATGACCTCTCATAAGCTAGAAATCAATATAAATGAGTTAGTACATAATTAGAAATTCAGGCTTTTATCACTTTCTTCAGAATTCTTTTTTGAAAGAAATTCAGAAGTGGCTGCAGCTCCAGGTGCAGCTAAGGCAGTACTATACTTTGCTGCCTCTTGCTTCTTCCTTCCACCATGCTGTTTCCTTTCCCTCCTTTCTTATTCATTTCAGTGGGTGGGGAGGGAGAAAGGGTTGTTTCTGCCTTGCTGGTTAGTTGAAGTGCTAATGGCGAGTCTGACAAATGCTTTTGGGAGTGTGCAGCTGAGAATGAGGAGGGAGATTGGGACCTCCCTGTTTGTCAACAATGAGCTCCTGTAGAATCATGCCCTGAGTGATTAGTGCACGTTAGCTCAATGGAGTTAGGGTTTGCTGGTTTTGTAACACTACGTCCTGGGAAAGAGAATATTACTTGAAATTAATCTTGAAGCATAGAAAGGCGAATTAGCCAGTAGGGATGGCACTTCTGAATACTTTGAAATGTTGTCATTTTAAGGTCATAGATTCTAAAGCAGAATGTTGAGATGAAAGTCTGTTATCAGCTGGGGTATTGCTTTTGTACAACTGCCTAAAATAAAGTGTAGCTGGGAAAGAAAATCATATAAGCTCATTTAAAATGCTTTCCTAAAGCATGCGTCTTTATCAGTATTTGGCTACAAGAACTTTTACCAAAGGTATGTTGTCCTAACTTCTTAGAAGTGTTATGCGCTGCTAAGGATAGTGGCAGAAGTATGTGGGTGTCTGTCTTTGATTCAGGTGAAAGCTTCCTGCAGAATTTTTTGGCAAGTTTATTTAGTGCCTTTTCCCCTTGGAACTCATGTCTGGCATGCAGGACTGAGAAGCTGGAGGTGAACTGCTGCAGCATGTGTAAGAATGGCTCTGGCAGAACAGCAGGTGACACCGTGATTTTGCCATGCTAATTTTGGCATGTATGCTGTGAGTTAGAATTGCTCATCTAGGCACTGTATTTTTCTCTCGCTTGCTTGGATAAAAGTGCTCTTCAGAGGGTTAGCTAGAAGTGGAAAATTTAGAGTTTGCTAGACTACAGGTTTGCCTTTACAAACAGAGATAACTGGGTTTGTGAGGACCAAAAGCTCTGTAGAGGGTGGGGAGGATACATCTGTATCCTTGGCCTTTTTGTAAGCTCCTCCCCAGAACTTGTAGAGAATGAAGAGATATAGCAAGTGTGAGCTCTTGAGGAAGTGCCGGTTGTGCCATACAGAATAGGCAGTGACCAGAGCTGTGACTGGAGAGTACTGAAGTCCTGCCGTGTGACAAGTTGCAGATCTGCTGTCTTAAGTGTTTGATGGTGAAGGTGGTATAGTGTGAACCGAGTATATGATAAATATGACAGAATGAGGCTTGAGATGATGGTACTGCAGCACTCAGAGCACTTTGAGGAAAAAGAAGCTGCTTTCATTAACATACTGATGAAAAGTATACAATTCTTAGTATACTGATGCTTTTAATAAAGTGTCCATACATCATTTTTTCTCTCTGTATCAGAGGAATACTGAGTCTGGTTTGCTTTTCTCTTTAGTGCTGTGAGGAGAAGAACAGTAACACTGATTACTGATGCGCTCTAGAGAACTGCTTCTCAAAAGTACTCATTTTGGGAGGGGTTTTCATGCATTTTGTGCCAAAACAGCGGAGTTAGTCTTAGTAGACCCTCATCACAATAAGTATCTATGGTAAAGAAAAGAGAAATCTGTTGAACTCAGGTTTAAGGAGGCATACTAAAGGTGTCCTCTGATGAGGAAGTCAGTAACATGCTAATAAGCTTTAGTGAACAGGTATGAGCAGTTGTTCCGTGTGGGGTCAGCTTTCATCGGGCAAGGCTACAAGCCTAAAAACCCGCAGCCGAGCCGTGTTGGTTCAGAAGTGTGTGCTGGTGCCCCAGGTCACGGTAGTGAGTGTCAGAGTCTGAGTTCAGTGTTGGTCAGGTCTGGCTCCATGGAGCAGAAAAAGCAGTGGTGCTGTTAGTGGAGAGAATCAAGCTTTGGGAACAGTGGAACTCTTGACATGGTATTGCCTTCCTGATTATGAGCCTCATGAACCCTGGTTGTCTTGGGTGTCACAAGGATTATTTTATTAGTTTGGTTTTTATTTATTTTATTCAGCATGGCTGACAAGCCAGCGCTTCCAGGATTTGTGTTACTGCTTTGCAGAGCTGATGCAGTGTAAACAGGCCTTTGCTGTTTCCCAGGTATTTCAAGATCTATTTAGAAAACAAACATTGGCAGACTTGAAGCTGCATTAAGGTCTTGAATACTGGCTAGAGAGCTGTCTAAGCACACTTGTGATTTGTTTCACCAGTACCTACTGATTTAAAGTAGTGATCTGTGGGGTTTTAGTCATTCTCCTTGTTACTACTGGACAAGAAGGTCTCATTATGCAAGACAAAACTTTCGGCTTCTTTCAAAGCACAAAATAGAGATATTTGTTGACCAATTTGCTGTATTTTTATATCTATATCTTGTTGGTATTTTTTCCATCCTTAAGATATTTAAGAAATACATTAATATTCCTACCCCTTGACAGCTGTGTTTTTTCATTGATGTTCTTAACTTCTCTTTCCAAATTTCTACTGTTACTTAATGCTTGTACTATTTATGTGCATTTTAAAATCTGATTTTATCTTGATCCTCACTTTTATTTGTAAAAAAAATTAATGTCTTCCATACTTTTGCTTTTGTTTGTGTACTACTGGAACTTGCTAATCAAATTGCTTTGTATATTAATGGCTTCTGGTCTGTGTGATGTCAATTCAGAGGACAAAAAAATAGACTTGGAAACTGGCATTTTTAGAATGCCATATATTGTGTATTTGTGGCGATATACACAGTTGTGGATGGATCTAAATAAACTTCGATTATTTTATGTGTTATCTGTTGTCTTCCTATCCATTTTTCAATGTATTTGGGATATATGTGGTTTCTTAGGAACTTGTAGTTTCCTTGTTAATGTGCCATAATGAGTTTCTGATGGGACAACTGTACCAAATAATTTCCTGTTTATATTGACCAGAGAGAGTCCAGGGTTAAAGCTGGTACTTCTGTTATGCTCTTTCAGGAGAGAGAAAGTTCCAAAGTAGATGTTGTTGTTAATTTTGTGGCTGGAGATAGATCATTAGATGTCTGTCTCTGCTAGGAAATCATCATGACTGATTTTTATAGTAGTGAAAAATTGGGATACTGTTGAAAGATGCTTGTTGCTGGTGGGGCTGGGTTTGCTGCTGGGGCAGAGGAAGAGCACACACATGAGCACAGGTGTCATCTTTGCTCCAGTTTGTGAGGGTTTGCTCAGCAGGCTCACAAGGTGGCGAGCCTACTGAAAAGAATGTTAAGTTACACTATGGCAAAAATGCCTTTTGTAGAAGTTGCAGACCATTTCTGTGCGGGTGAACAGCTGCAGAGCTGGCCTTTGAGAGAAGGGGTTTGGTCTTCAATACTTTTCCTATTCTTTGTACTTGATGGAGCCCTTAAGGAAAATTTTGAGAAACAATTACAGTGATCTGTAATTACAGTGATCATGCGAGCGGTGAAATCTGCAAAGATAGCGAACCTACTACGTAGTCGAGTACGCCACGCCCGTAGCCGTCACCCGTCTGTTCCAGCCATGCAAAACCACACATTTGCACTAAACGCATCCTGGCCACGCCAGCTCCCGGCTGGGACCAATTTACATAGTCCTGAGCAGATTGGGTGTGCGGTAGGGGGGCGAGCGGTGGGCACCAGTGCCGCGCGAGCCAGGAGTCCCGGCCCCGCGGGAGTGGCGAGTCCCGGGTCCTGCGAGCGGCTGGGGGGGTGGGGCCGGCTGTGCTCGCTGGCATGAGCGACGGGGCTGGGGGCCGAGCCGACTGGGGTCGTGGTATGTTCTGCGCACACGCCATGTCCCACAGCTCGCTGGAAAATGAACAGCGATTATCGGATCTTGCAAATTACGGACCGCGACTATGCGGGGGATCACTGTAGTTGTTTCCTGTTTATATGTAGTCCTACCTTTGTTTAAGTGGTTTTATGTACAAAATGCACTTTTGATAAATATGTTTACCACACTTAAGATTATCTGATTAATGTTTCTGCAATTTGAAATGCCATTGTTACTTCTCATTTAGTTCTTGATTCTATCCATGTATGACATGATTATATTGTTACATATAAAATGCATATAAATCTAACTGATGCATAATTCGTAGTTCACATTTGCTTTTTTATTATGTTAAATTGAGTTATACAGGATAGTCATTTACTTGCATAGATTCCTCTGTTTAGGTAGTAAAAACGCCCCGACTGATACAAGCCTTATCAGCTTACTACATCCGCTTTTACTACTAATATATTGTATAATGCTAAGGATAAACCCACACATGGCAAGGGCTAATTAAATGAGTGTCTTACTGGTTTTTGTACCTGTGATCTTGGTTTCTTCTGTTAAAGATGCTTTTTTTGTCAACAGTTGTATGTAGTAGAAAAGTGAGTACACAGGAAGTCTGTCTTGCTCTGGTATGCTCTAGCAACATGTGTACTTTTTGCCCTTGATGGGGATGAATGGTTAGCATTGTTTTTACTCAGTTCAGTGTTACTGCTTTTATTCTACTCAGCTCTTCCACTTCATTTAGCTAAAATTAGACGGCAGTGAAAACTTCTTCTAGATCCTGCTAAAGCAGAAGATTATATGTCAGTTGATGACTAGAATACTAAGGCAGCCTGTAAGAGTTCACAGAGGGGCACTGGTAGGTGTGTCAGGTTTGCTTTCTTCCAAGACAATGCAGTTTTCCACTTGAAGAACTCACAACTGTGTAANCGGCGTGGCGGCCCCGCGCTGGCCCATCCCTGGCTGTCCCGGCGCGAGCCGCCAGCGCAGGATCGCGCCAGATGGTTCAGCTGCGCTCCTGCGCATGCCGGCAGGGCCACGTGGGGCGGGGGTGTTCAGCTGCGACAGCGGACTACCTAGCCCCACTTTCCTGCGGCATTGCCCTTCCCTGCCTGTAGCCATGGAAACAGTAGCGTGCACCCACGGGANTTTACTGGTTTTTGTACCTGTGATCTTGGTTTCTTCTGTTAAAGATGCTTTTTTTGTCAACAGTTGTATGTAGTAGAAAAGTGAGTACACAGGAAGTCTGTCTTGCTCTGGTATGCTCTAGCAACATGTGTACTTTTTGCCCTTGATGGGGATGAATGGTTAGCATTGTTTTTACTCAGTTCAGTGTTACTGCTTTTATTCTACTCAGCTCTTCCACTTCATTTAGCTAAAATTAGACGGCAGTGAAAACTTCTTCTAGATCCTGCTAAAGCAGAAGATTATATGTCAGTTGATGACTAGAATACTAAGGCAGCCTGTAAGAGTTCACAGAGGGGCACTGGTAGGTGTGTCAGGTTTGCTTTCTTCCAAGACAATGCAGTTTTCCACTTGAAGAACTCACAACTGTGTAAACATGACAGTGAGAAGCTGAGGAAAATGAGGAAAACTTGGCATATGTGGTTTAAATTTAATACAAGGAACATAGAAGTGAACAAACCTATTTGTTTATGTAAACAGATTCTTCTAGTAAGTTTTCTTGGTACCTTTTTGTTTTGCTAGATTATTTTGGTTCAGAGAATGTATGTGTGGTTATCAGGATGTTAGGTGTTTTAAGGTGAAAAGCTGCTTTGGCTCATAAACTTGGTTAGTTGCCTATATGCTAAAAGCAGGTTATGTTTACTCCTAAAAAACTAACTATTTGAAATACTATTGGCAAATTATTAAATTTGACTGGAACATAAATACACATCCTATACAACATTGCTTTCTCCTTGTCATATGTAATACAGTTATATCCNTGTGAGCTGCAAAATTTCACAAATGGTGGAATCAAAACTGCGATAAATTCACATGGCAAATGCGCAAGGTTGTAATGGAGAGGTCGCGATACAGAGAGGATTCACTGTATTTACACATAATGTGATCATGAAAACTGATCACTATCTGCCAAAGTTAGAACAATAAATGCTTGATGAAAGCATAACTGCATATTTGCACTAAATTTTTACAGTATGACAATTTTATTGACTTCTAAACCCTATTTCTTTTCAATTGAGAGACTTTGCATACCATGATGATGTAGATGTGGAGGGTTGTGTATCTCTGTCCTACTGTGCATCAGCCACAGCCTTGAGAAGAGATGACTGAGAGGGGACCTTATCGATGTCTGTAAGTACATGAAGGGAGGATGTCAGGAGGATGGAACGAGGCTCTTCTCGGTGGTGCCAGGCAGAAGGACAAGAGGCAACCAGCAGAAACTGATGCACAGGAAGCCACCTGAATATGAGGAGGAACTCCTTTAATGGACACTGGAACAGACAGCTCAGAGAGACTGTGGAGTCTCCCTCTCTGGAGATACTCAAGAACTGTCTGGACACAATCCTGTGCCATGTGCTCTGGGATGACCCTCCTTGAGCAGGGAGGTTGGACTAGATGGCCCAGTGTGGTCCCTTCCAACCTGACCCATTCTGTAGGTTCTCTGATCTGTTGAAATTGCCTCAGCAATCTGCAGAGGCATAGGCCAGAAGAATGAGAGAGGCGTTTGTGAAACAAATGAGCCTGAAATTTGGTTCTGGATATGACTCCCAAAATCAGATACGATAGGTTTCAACCACATGTAACTAAAATGAGGGTCTGTCGCATGTAATTTGTACATTCCCACTTGTGTAAGTCCCCAGGTTTGAGACAGCTTGTAATTTGCACATCGTACCAACTATAATTCCATGTTGTCAGTCAGATCTTCTTTTCTCCATTTCACCTGATAAACTCACGTTCTCTCTCCTGGCATGTGGTTAAAAAGCTGACTCGGAAACCTGAATGTACATTTAAAAGCAAGTTCCACAGATGTACTAGTTTTGTTTTTAAATTGAAAGAAGCCAGAGGGAACTGCAGAAGTTGTTTCTCAGATGTTTAAAACCACCAGTTTAAGGAAGAGCTTTATTTGTGTGAACTTTAGACAGAGTCCACAGAGTTCTTCAGAGTCCAGTCTCTTCACTGACTTTGTCAATATATTAAACCAGGAGAAAAAGGGCATTCAGGCAAATAGGTCTGGGCCAGCATTAGTATCTTAGTTTTTTCAGTGCTGTTTGATCTCTTCCAAAATACTTTTTTTCCATGACATCTCATTTTCCCAGGACTGGGGAAGGGGGTGGGGTAGGTTAGGCAGATGTTTTTGGCAGATTGTCTTGAGATGTTTCTTTGAGTTGAAATACGTGAATACCATTAAAGTTTGATCCTTAACATTTAGTGCAGTAGATTTAATTAAGAGATAATGTTTAGTGTGGAAATTTCAAGCATTCCTGAAAATAACCTTGCACAAAAAAGAAAAAAAATTTTCATTTGAAAGTACATTTGTGTGTACATTTGTAGGCAGCCTGGAATGGGTGGGGTTCTTTCAGCAAGAACACGAGAGCAGGTATTGGACTGGGTTGTTTTTCCATGTAATGTCTGTCAGAATAAGTCTTGAACCATTACTGGGATTGCTGACAGGAAGAGTAGCATCTCTGGTTATAGTAAATAGCATGTTGCAGCCAACTCTCTTCTTCTCCTTATTTATCTTGGCAGAAGGTTAGAGGGCAAGAATAATTCTATCTCTACTTGAAACCCTCTGAACCAACTTAATTATATGTATTCTATTAGAGTCCTGATCAAGAACTATGATTAAGCATTCATTAGGATTTTACATTGGGAAGTCCCTGTGAGATCCATTTTATAATATGTAGATTATATCAGTCTCAACAGCCATCGATTTTAGTATTTTTGTGAGTTGTGCCCATAATTAAACTTACAGATTTAACTATGAATTACAAACTAGCAAAGCTTTAGGGCATGTAATTTATTTAGTAATTCAGTGTAGCAAAGAAAACAAGACAAAGTTGTAGGATGGAAATTACATTACACTCTTACTGCATATTTGGTCTAAACAATTACTGGTTGATTTCATGTAGCTCCTGGTTTTTCAACCTCTTGGAGCTGAAATTAAAAAAAAAAAGTGCATTTCTATTGAGACATAGTCACAAATGTGACACATTGTTTACATGAATTTTTTATACAATAGCTAGAGAAATTTGAGTTCTGGAATGATTTGTCTATTTTTGTTAGTGTTTGACAATTCTGCACGATTCTAATTAAGTAACGATGCTTAATGGGTGCTCAGTTTCAATAGTCTCTGCATGACTTCCCCATGAAACTTGAGTGGACATGAAACATTCCATCAGCCTCCAGTGGTGCTTTCTCTCAGCAGAAAGTGTCTTTCTCACCTGCTTTTGCAGTTGTCTAAAATGATTTTCATTTTCTACACTTGAAACTGCAGTGGAGGAAAGGGTTTGACCCTGAATGTTGTGCCAAGGTTGACTCATATTCTGGGGTGAGAAAAATACAGTAAACTTGAAGCTGCTGGAACTTGCAGACGCCATGAGATGCTCTTGAAATGATTTGGTAGTTTGAGTTATTTGATATGGCAGCTACAAATAATATTAAGTATTTTTCTACGGACCAATTCTCCAGTGTTTTAAATGGTAGACCATTCTTAACTGAGACTAACACAAGTGCATCATGCACATGTTATTTGCAAGCAGGTTCCACAAATAATATTAGTCAAGCAAAAGGGTAATATTACTAGTTTAGCAACAATATTTGCATTATAAAGGATTCCATTTTTACTAGAAAGCATGCTTTAATAAAGTAAAATATTCAGTCCTAAAACTAGATTTTCTCAGTAGGCAAGTATCCGTATTACCCCAGCTCACTGAGAAATAGAAGCTGTGACTTGTGGGTTGGCCAGATGAACACTTAATTTCAGCGTTTGTCATCTCTAATACCAGATTAGAGCCTGAAGTTCTGTTACCACACCAGAACTCTCCTGTTTCTTACCATAAACATGAAGATCAACAGCAGCCTTTCTACCCTGTGTGCATTATATTAAACTCAAAAAATGTAAAATACTTGCTTTTATAGTGAGTATTTGAATAGTAAATAAGTGTAATAATCACTGATATTTCACAACCTGTTTATTGCTCATTCTTATTACCCTTTATTCTTGTGACATTGTCATTAGTAATATTAGAACCTTAAGATGTTACACTTTGTTCCTAGGTCATTAATTCAATGTTTTTGTACAAATCTGGATGCAAATTTCTCTTTTGTTCTAGTGGCTGTAGCTGCCAGGTTACTTTGAATCTGTAGCTTAAAAGTTAGATAAAGCTTATGTCTTCATTTCATACACCTTTCTGCCACTTCACTTGTTGGTGCTCCATTGTTAATTAATGTGCAGCTTTAATATGTGAGTTACTGGGGGTGGAAAGTGTTAGTCATACTTGCTTTGGTTCTTTTGACCAAATTTCTTTTTAGACCTTCTCAGTGGCTTATTGAAAGAAAACAATGAAATTAGGATTTGCAATATGTATCCTGACTCTTTTTTTTCCCAAGGGCAGTGAAGGTGAACAGAAGATGTGATTAATGAATTGCAATGTCCTCTGTCCTATCCTAACCTACTTCTGCATTAATCAGCTAAAGATAAGAGTATGTTGCTGTTCTTTTCTTACTTTATTTAATTTTAAATTCTAATTGCTTTTCTGAAATAGTTTAAATTCAGTTTAGCACGGCGTGTCAGCATGGCTATAGTGGGGTGTGGGGTGTGATAGCAGAGGAAACAAGCAACCCAGGGTGGAGGGAACAGGAACCACTTTTAAGCAGCTCTCTCCTGCTTTAATTTGATTATCGGGAATGTTAACAAAGATGTTGATGTCCTGCGAAGTTCCATTGGACTTACTGGGCTTAGTTCACTAGATGAATCAAAAGAAGGGATAAACTATTCTCCAGGCCCTACTGTGTGAGATCTTTCTACTGTTTCCAATATTCACATGACAATTCAAAATGGTTCTTTGACTTGTTTAATCCCTTTCAGTCTAATGTATTCTTTTTTGTTTGTATTTTTAACTCCTTTCTGTACTAAGAGTAAATAAGGAAAAATGAAATGTGTTGGCAGAGGTGAAATGCATAATGTTTATTTGCCTGTTAGAGGCAAAACAGTTTATGGAATAAATCAGAATACTAATCAGGTAACAGTAAAAGGTAGGTTTTAATCACTCTCTAGAAAATAGAGATACATTTTACCAAAATTTTGCTGGTAAAAAAAAAAAATCAAATATCTAAACCTCATTAGATGCCATTACCTTACCATTAATGAAAAGTGATAAAAAGTGTAGCCCCGTGTAAGAAGCGTAATGCTGTGTTTCATGTGTATTGGACAGTATGTAACTGAAGGATTGTCTCTTTCCATACAAAATTTCTGGGTTTTTTGAAAATAGTTGTAGACTTGTTATTTTTGTGTTTTGAGAAGGAGTGCTATCTGCTGAATGCATTGGGTGGTTATTCACTGAGGAACCAAGCACTTTGGATATCTCTTTTAAAACTGTTTTTTTGAAGTTACTTTCTCAGTTATGTCTACCTTTCACCTATGTCCCTAACACGTGATAGTAACGAGAGTCAGCTACGTCACGTGCTGCTTGCACTGGAATATGAAGTCATGGTAAATACAGTTAGAAGTCCAACATGTCCAACAGGTATCTGGTTATCTCCTTTAGAGTATTTGTGGGAAAAGGTTCAAATGTTGTTTCTAACCTGAGTTGGGCCTTCCTAGAACTGTTCTGTGTGGGAGCCAGGCACTGCTGATCTTTGTAGGTATTTGTCACCCAGGTTTCATGTTGTCATACAAATAGAAAGTGGTTTTCTTTCCTGGACTTCAACACACTTCCTTTGAGATTTCATCTCTGTTCTTATCAGAAAAGGTAACCAGACTTTGTAATCTCAACTTTGCTTTGTTTTGCTTCCTTTATGACTGATTAGCCTAGTTTCTAAATTGGTTCCCAAAGGATTTCGATTGGTATTATTTCGCTGTCCAGCTGTCATTCTGTTTGGGGCTCATTGGCTGGACGAGGAATGCTTGATGTGCAACTACTGCCTTTCCACCGGGTGTTGGAGGCTGGAGTTGAGAGATGGAAACCTATGCATGGGATGAAGGTGCTCTTGTATGTGAGCTCTCCTCTTCTTGCCCCACAAGCTGGCTGGTGGTGCTCTACAGATGAGGTGGTTTGCAAGCATCTGGAAAGAGCTGTAGGATGACCTGTTGTTTTGCTCCATCGTAATTGAGGGTCTAGGTGGGAACTATGGACCATGAAGGGAGAGACTGGGAATGAGGGAAAACGAGCGCTTAGAATGGAGACGAATCCTGGAAGGATTGTAACTGAGGCGGAAGAGGAAGGCCCGCAGTTGTCTGTCCTCTGTGGAGACTTTGGGGCAGATGTAATCATGGGACTTAGTCTTTCTCAATCACTGTAACATCAGTGGAACACCTACTATGTGCATCTCACATGTACCTTGGTTTTTCCTTTGTAATAACTCTCAGCCCAGGTATAGAAGGGCAGACTATTTGGAGGCCGTTGTTCTAAGTTTATCATGCTGCTCTGGCAAGCTTTCCTTTTGTGGTTGAGATGTCAGTCTTTAACACAAAGCACTTCTGACACTTGATAAATACTACTTTTAGAAGTGAGCAGTGCAGTAGAAATGGAAAAACACTGAGATAAAATTTCTTCTAAAACATTTGTTTCTTGGCTTTCTGACTTAAGATACCTACTGGTAGTCAAAGGTGCCTTTCATATGGAAACTGCTGAGAGTGGTAGGGTCTGCCAAACACCTGCTGTTAAGGAGAAGGGGGCATGGAGAAACAGGATGCATTATACACGTCTTCTTCAGGAGTAGAATCAGTTGCACTTGCTTTCCTTCACCTTAAGATAGATATTACCTTCTTGGAGGCCACAGTGGCTTTTCAATAAAATATTTTTCTTGTTGTGAATGCGCAGTGTGATAATTCATGAGAAGTGTATTTGTGCTCTCCTGGCTCTTGCCATGTATGGCGCAATAAACTGCCCAAATTTGGTCAAATATTTTTAGCCACTTAGTCATATGTCTTTTAATGTGCTGCATATGTAAGCTTTTGATTCACTTAGCAACAGTATTTTTGTGAGTATGTCTTGCCAGGTTTTCTTATGTATACTTGAAAACTAGGCAAGGATTTTTCAGTGTTGGGTTGTCTTACAACCACTTGGTTGTTTTATTTTTTTTTCTCTTAGTAGTGTTAATTTTAAGATACACTGTTTTTCACAGGTGGTGACTTATAGAGGATTTTAAGATACACAAGTATGCAGCATATTAAAATGTAATATTAAAATATCTATATTTTAAAAGATTTTTGATACAAATTTATTTTTTCTTATAATATCCTGGTGAATATTATAGAATATCAATGGTCAGGCAAATTGGATATTCAGAAAAACTGGATATATGGCATGTGTGAAATATGGCTAGGTTAATGGTGTAAACATCTGAGTTTCTTTAATTTGTTTTCCTCCTGAACTGATTTATCATGTCTCACATGTGGTTTCTTTTCATTTAAGCAACAAAATGTCATACAACAAGAGGTGATGCTCTTCTTTCAGAGCTTGTTGCTGGTGTGTAAGCAGCGTACACTGATAAAAAGTGGAAAAAACTGAAGACAGTATGCTTGAGGAATTTGAAGTCTTTATTGTTGGAGTATGTTAAGGAATTATTTTATTTAAAGAAAAGATGGATATGACTAAAAGGTTTTCAAGATGGTTTTGAGGAATACCTGGAAAGGTCGGAAGGGTTTTGAATGCTTTCACTCAAGAATGTGGCTTTGTGTTTAACTGAAAAACAATGCAAGCAGCGTACTGCAGTCTGGCTGCGCATTTCTGGGTTAAAAAGTCCAGATGAGACTTTGTTAAAACAGTTCTGTGTTACATCATAAACAAAGCCTGACCTTCATACCTAACTAAAAGAAATGGGGTCAGAGAGGGATAATTTGTTGCTGTTTTTGTTTGTCTGGTTAATCTGGGCAGCAGCGTCTCCTCTCTGCGTATCTGTTGCTTCGGCATTGGAGAGTGGGAGAAAGCTTCAGGATTCATCTTGGCATGTGCAATTGCTTACATAAAGAAATCCAAGGGGTTTTTTTCTATAATAAAGCTGTCCGTAATTTTTGGTCTTTTCAGGAGTATTCTGAAAAGTAAAATTTATACCTTAATTACATTTAATTAGAGACATAATTCTCATGAAGGATTTAGGAGCCATGGGGTAAAGGTTGTCATTTCAGCCTTCTGGCTATGTAGTATTGTTTATTTATTAAGGTGAAAAATTAATTCCAGTCTTGTGGGGTCTGTTTGGAGTTCTTGCTGTCCTGAAATGCACAGGGACTTTTCTCTCAGTTGCTCTGCCCTTTTAAGGGCAGCAGTATGGAAGTTGGCAAGAAAACTCACCGAGCACCCTGTGAGAAAAATACTTGAACACAGAGAAGAAAGGCAAAATAGGAGTCAGTCAAGATGGAAGTCTGGAGAATGGCAGTAGTTCTGCATCTGGGCAACACTGGTTGCTTGGTAATTAAGAGATGTGCACAGATGATAATATTTTTGCAATGGCCAAATTGATAGTCAAGTGAGTTTTATAAACAGGAGTGATTAATAGACTGCTAAAAGATTTATGGTAGGATGGAATATGCTGCATTAGAAAACAGCAGGGGAATGTTGAAATACAGGGTAGCATCCCCTTCACACTCCTTAGGCTCAGCTGTATTACAGCTAGAACCACATTAAAGTATTGTTTCCAAGCTACTCTCTGTCTCTTAGTCACAGTTGTGCTTCATGATGTAGCTGTTCAGTTTTGTTATTCACTCAAGCGGCTGGACTGGGCCTGGGATGGAGTGGGGGGCTTTATAAAAGGAACCAGTTTATACTGGAGAACAAGGTTGCAGTGGGAATTGTAAGTAGCTTCTCCGAAAACCACCTGAGAAAATCGTATTTTTGGGGTTTCTTAAACCCTGTTAAACTGTTGAATTTATTTATTTTAAAAGTTTTACTGATCTGAAACATCTGCTATTTGTCTCGCAAATTCTTCCCATCTTGTTGTCAGACTCCAACAAATAAACCCTGCTTCCTGATCAAACCTGAAAATATTTAACCTTTTCTCTTGAAGATGTTGCTTAAAGATGCACAGTGTCGTAGAACAGCTTTAATATGAACTTATTTCTTAACTCTTTCTTTCTTTGTAGGCATGTATAGATGATAACGTAGATATGGTGAAATTTCTGGTGGAAAATGGAGCAAATATTAATCAACCAGATAATGAAGGCTGGATCCCTCTACATGCAGCTGCTTCCTGTGGATATCTTGATATAGCAGAGTAAGAATTTTTCCTCTATTTTTGAAATCAATGTATTTTGCTAATACATTGTAAGAGAGACACTAGAAGCAGATGGTGTTCATAGTCTTTTTGGTTGCTTCTGGGATGTCGAGTGAGAAAGAATGCTTTTATTTTGTGTGTTGCTTGTGAAGTGTGCTGTGTCCATAACTTGTGCATTGCATTTTCTCTTTCTAGCTTTGTTATATTGCACCTTGGTAGATAAAAACATAAATGGAACATAAGACTGTTTATGATTGTTAGATTATTTTTTTTCATTATTTTCTTCCTGGAGGAAGTTTGTTATGGTGGGAGCCACACGGAGAGAGTGCAGATTTGCATTTTTTAATAGCCTGAAACATCCCAGGATGAGTTTGTGTAGGAGATACGTTTTACAGATGTATTTGCAGTCTTGAAACATTTGTTTTTCATCTGTGGTCAAGAAAAGTCACTTTGGTAGTTACTTTGGCTGAGGATCAAAATCTTACACTTGCAGTTAAATACCCGTTATGGTATTAGTTAAGCGTACTCACTACTGAATTTCAGGAATGATTTTGTTAAGGGCTGCTGCAGATATGCTAAAATCAGCTTTTTCCAAAGGTTGTCTGTTTGAGCCTGAAATAATGATTACTTTGAGAAAATGCCTGGTATATGTTGTTCTGCAGCCTGTGGCTGAAGTTAAACAGGTAATAGTGTCTTTCCAAAGACCCTTTGGGTAAACACGAACTTCATTAATTCTACTAAATTCACTGGGATGTAAGATTTGGATAAAATACAAAGCAGTGTTTTCTCATGTAATTATGTACTAATTACAGTGGTGAAGAATGTAAATTATAAATTTGTTCTGTGAGTTTAAGAGTTCTAATTGCCTCANTCTGTATGGGCTTTAGATGGTGAGTTGGACTTAGATGATCCTTGTGGGTCCCTTCCAACTCATAATATTCTGTGATTCTGTGAAAATCTTGGAGACTTAGACATGTATTGTTTTCACTGGGACATTTTTGGGGGGGCGATGTGAAGGGCTTTGTATATCCTTGGTATAAGTGGGTCACTGTATGACCACAATGTCTGTAATCTGCCTTTCTATGCTATACAGATGTTTGATGCTGTAATCCCCTGTGCATGTGTACTGGAAGTGCTTATGTGTTGGCTATACAAAGACAAGAATTGCCCTACAAACTGAGATAACATAGGCCTTTGTTCAGGTTAGTGGAGGTAAAACAGCTGTCTTTTTTCCATGATAGGAAAAAGTTGAGGAAGTGTTGTTGATTTGGCCTTGCAACCAGATGTAGGCACGTTTGAGAAAGTCCTGTGTCCACAAGGGAGTTTTTTACTATTGACTTGAGTATCTGAAATCTGTGATCTTTTTTTTACCTCACACTGGAACAGAACCTGTGTGCATATTCTCTAAAAGCCTTTAGAGAAATAGTTTATTAGAGTATAACCCTGTGAGATGTACAACATTGAAGTGTTTTTAAGGCTCATGGAGTTTTGAAGATAAGGTGTTGAAACAAAATTCCATGTAATGCTAAGAAGAGTAACCTGACCTGAATGGAGAAATATTTATATCTGATAAGGCCCAAAGAGTTTGGATTTTCCTCATATTGCTTCTCAAGGAGCTCAGCTTCAAGTAATGTACAAAACTGAATTCTACAAAGCATAAATTGCAGCTGAAGCAAAACTGGGAGAAGGTGAAAAGAACTTTTAATTTGGGTAAATTATGGAGTTTATATACATATTTCTGAAAAGATTACAAATAACAACTTGTCGTCTTTCAGTCCTTGGTGATTTAGACTAACACTTCTGTAAAGAACATCTTCTGTTCTTTTCTTATTGTTGTGCAAGAGAGAAGAGACTCGGGGCACAAGTTCTGGTGTTTCCTAACTTTGTTAATGAAAGGTTTGGGAGAGTCTGACCTGTGCTTCCCTTTCTCATCCTCCTGTGGAACCGCCTGTTGCACAGCTTCGCTAATTTAGCAGTCTTGTTTCTGCTTCCTCTCCTGCCATCTTAGAGGTTCCTTCGGGTGTAAACAGCTGGAATTCATTTATCTTGAAATAGCACAATTTTGTAAATCCTCCAATTATGCAAAATTAGGTAATATATACAATTTGTTTACAATGCTTATATTTTTAGAATGTGTAAGAAAAATAATGCATGATAGCATAGTTTCATTATTTTAGGTTTACATGTCTCAAAATACAGTGAATCCCTGCTGCATTGTGACCTCTCCATTACGACCCTGCGCATTTGCGAGGAAAATTTCTCGCAATCCAGTTTCAGGGATCTGCGAAGTTCCCTGGCTGATGCATGTGCAGTGCCTCTGCTTCACTGAAGGGCAGTGCTGGCTCTCCCTCTGGGGCGGGATGGGGCCGGCCCCCCAGGGAGGGCACGTGGTTTCTCCAGCTCACAATGGCGTTTACAGCCCTGCGGCACCATGCCCTGGTCCCTGACCTGGTCCTGTGTGCTCTGCTGAGACCCTGTGCAGTACTGCCACAAGACGTGCCATTCCTTGTTACCCAAAGCCAGGGCAGCGCTGCCTCTCCCGGGACTGGTGGATGTTACAGGGAAAGAAACTTTGATATTGATCCCGGCCCCCCTCTCCCCCCTCCATAAGCGGCATGGGGTGTCGCAATGTTGCAGAGTGTTAAGGCTTTCCAGACTTCAAGAATGCTGACCAGAGCTCAGGGACACCCCTTCCCCGCCGCAGAGGCAGGGCAAGTGTGTGTGGTGGCAGCAGCTGGACCGGCAGTGCGGGGCCAGGCTGGTGTGGGCACGAGCAACAGGGGCAGCATGCGGGGGGGAGGTGAGTGNAGGGCAGCGCTGCCTCTCCCGGGACTGGTGGATGTTACAGGGAAAGAAACTTTGATATTGATCCCGGCCCCCCTCTCCCCCCTCCATAAGCGGCATGGGGTGTCGCAATGTTGCAGAGTGTTAAGGCTTTCCAGACTTCAAGAATGCTGACCAGAGCTCAGGGACACCCCTTCCCCCCCGCAGAGGCAGGGCAAGTGTGTGTGGTGGCAGCAGCTGGACCGGCAGTGCGGGGCCAGGCTGGTGTGGGCACGAGCAACAGGGGCAGCATGCGGGGGTGAGGTGAGTGGGCTGGTGGGGAGCAGCATTGCGGGGTTTGGCTCAGCAGCCACTCAGAAACAATTCCCTTTGCTCCCTGTGCTGAGAGAGCCCGTGGGAAGGAGCGGAAAAGTGTCTGCAGCGCTCCAGAATGTTGGGGGGTAGAGCAATGGGTGTGGCCTGTATGCATATTAATGACCTGCATGTCTTTAGTTTGACATGTTGTGAGACCTCTGGAATGACCCTTTCTCGCAAATGTGGGGGTATAAAGTTACATTGAAGAAAGCAACTTCTCCCAGCAGTATTTCTGGTCCTATTTCAGTTTTCTGCCCTTCGGAACAGCTGTCTTCTCTTGAGTATGCTTCTCGTCTCTTCTAAAAAATTGCATATTCCAGTTGAAGAAATTTTAGTCTTACAGAAGACCACTTCAAGTGAAATCCAACAAGAGAACATAGTATAGTGTGAAATCAAGTAACATCTGGTTGCATGTTGGGAGTTGTGCGGTAAAACCAAAAACTAGTGTATGAAGCAACTGCTCATGTTGTTTCTGTCATCTGTAAGTGCTGGGAGTGTTGCAGTCTACCGAAAATTCCTTCAATACTTTTAATTTTAGAATTGGCTACTTAAAGTACTGTTTATCTAGTTTATGATTATGTGAATTCTTCAAAATTGCCCAAATAGGTGGATTTTATGTAGCATGTTATTTTTTCTATTCTTTTCCATTTATTCCATAGACAAAAAGCTTTACACAAAGAAGCCTTTTTTTATCTGATGTCGTATTGTGAACTAAAAAGTGAGCATCAAATGCTTTGTAAAACTATGGCTGTGTGGACAGAAACTTAAATGGAGGAGGATGTGAACAGAAATTTTGGGTGCATTCTTTAAGATGGTTTGTAGTGGGTAGGACTCTTACATTTACCTTTTTAAGACCCCTGTAAAACTGTTTTGTTGTGTATAATGAACTACTTCATCTGATAGGTCTCTTCTGCAGTTTAAAAGCAGGTATGCCTCTAATTTTGCAGGGGATTGATTCCAGAAAAATACCTCAACAAGTGGTAAGTGGCGGTCAGTACAGGAAGTACAGTAAAGCCAAGGGGGAAAAATGCAATGTATTGAAGCCACACCTGGTGAACCGTGACGTATTGAGGGGTTACTGTATGTTATTTCAGTATCTGGGAATAAACAAATTTCTTTTGAGAATGCAAAAAATGTAATGGAGGAGGGGAAAATAGTGCAAAGTGCCATTTAGAAAACAATTTTAAAATGCTTCCTTTTTATTTGTCTCTGCTTTGTATTGGACTAGATGAATGTAAAATAAATCTCAAGTGATGGAAATTTCTGTTCAAGAACTAAAATTCGTGTTAAAAATTTATTTTCCCGTGGACTTTGCACGATGCCCGCTTGTCAAGTGTGTAGTTGATGTATTTTGAATCGTTTTTGCAGCTATTTAGGGGCTACTATACAGCTGTACTACTTAAATAGGAATGCTTTTTTGTTTTACCCAGAATTAAAGAAAGTGCAACTTCCAGCAAGTATAACAAAGTACTTTTCAAAAACAGCGTAGAAGTCAGTGGCAGTTACACTTTTGTGAAAAAAAACCCCAAAAATGGAAGGGGGAGAGAGGTGTCTGCTGAGGGAAGAATAAATACCTTCACACAGTTTTTACAACAGTTGGTCAAATGTTACTGTAGATACTAAAATTCCTCAGAGGTTCAAGGGTTGAGAAATCCGTGAAGTGTGGATATATGAAAAATACAAATGCAGAATACATACATGCATTCAAATAGGATCTGATTCAGAAAGTTCATGAAAGCAGATAGAGACTGGCAAGGTATTGCAGGAAAAGTAGCATGTATTTGCTCCATTTTAATTGTCGTTGAAGATCTAATTACTGGAGGTAGGCTAGTTAAATGAATGCTTGGACTAAATCTGTATGGTAGCTTTTATCTTTGAGAAGCTTGTTTGATTCACTGTTACATATACGGACCCTAAGACTTAGCACCTCTTTGTTTTAGAGGTTTGAAAGGATGAAGCATAAAATTACAGTCAGAAAGAGAAAATCTTCTAAAGTTCAGAGCCTCCTCAATCAGTTTATCTAGGAGTGTGACAGCAGCTTGACCAACTCTGCTGCTCTAAAACCCGGCTCACACACTTTCCTTTCTGCCCAAAGCTTCCTATGTTTTATCTTCTCCTTTCACTGGTATTTAAAGCAAACTTTAAAAGGCTTGTGTGTAGCCACTGGCTTGTCGTTGCTGATGCCCATCTGTTCCAGACTCCAGACACCTGAAAGTGAACCCAGCCAAACTCGTTTGCTGATGTCTCGGCAAACCATTGTCCCAGGATGTCCCTATTTTAGTAACAGTCCATTAAGACTAAATGAGGGATCATGGTCTGATAACAGAGGACTCGGAGACAGTCCTGCAAGCCTGTAGTTGGATACCTAGATGTTCAGTGATACGGTGGTTTGCTTACAGCTCTCAATGCCTTTTTGGGACTGCTGCAAGTGATGGCTGATGGTGATTCCTGCCTGTGGCACGGGAGCAGGACCAGTGCTCACCTGGCAACAGGTAGCAAAGAGAACTCCCTGCAGTTTCACAATATGCATAACATGGTCTAATTTGAGATTATTGCTTAGAAAACAGCAGGTATTCTGTCCTTGGTTCACCCTCCTCTACAGGCTCTTGTCTCCTCTCTTGCATTATCTAATGGTCACACAATGTGGGAATTATTAGCATAAGACTAGCCTTTGGGTGTGGGGGCGTTTGAAGGGTTTATTCTCTTTTGGATCAGTGAGCTGACCTGCTTGCCAGCAGCAGGTGACATAGGTATGCAGGTTAAAAAAATGCCCAAGCTGCTTTTTAGACATAATCTTGTACTTCTGATCAGAAGCCTGGCTGTGAAGAGCTGCCTGTGTGGTGGTGGAGTCCCATGTTTCCTCTCCCATTTCATGAGCCCATACCTGCAAGGTGTTTTTGTCAGGATTCAAGATGTTTTTTTAAATGACACCAGGAAATGTTAACTGGAGGAGTAGAGTTAAAAGGAAGAAGAACCAAAGATGAACCTTCATATACAACCCACTCAGAAAATCAAAAGAGGTCTTCAGAAGGATATGTTATAAAACAAGCCATGTGACAAAATCAAAGCAGGGAGAGAAGATTTATTCCCAGACAAAAAACCCACAGCTCTTCTAGAAGAATGATGGACTCTTAGAAGTTGATACTGGTAGAGATAGTAAAGATGCAGTGTTTGTTTTGAGAGCTGCGAAAAGGTCACTACAATTTTTGGTTGAAAAAGAATTTGAAAGTGCAGCTCATAAACCATCTTGCTTTGAGAAGTGATGTGCATAGGAAAGATCTTACTTGTTTATCAGTAAGCATTGGTTTTATTTGTTTTATTGATACCCTGGGAACAATTCAGAGTAGATGTCTTACAGCGCAAAACAAGGGCTTGGAATAGAAACACAATAGTGACTATCTCAGTTTTTATTTCATTTTGGCTTTTACTTGAATGGTTTTCTCTGTTGTGAGTTTGACCCTATTCTGGCAAATACAGTAGACTTTTAATGACACTGAAGCAATTTATGACCTAGTTATCTTTTCTTAAAGCCTTGTCTTTGAGCTATCCTAAACTGCATCATTTCATTGCAAATGGTCCTAATCCATGTGTGTTTTTCAGTCTTATCACTGACTGAGGTAGGATAAAGGCTGCTCAAATTCTTATGAAATGCATGTAAATATAGTGTGATACCTCTAGACATACAGGGCTGTTGTGCATTGATTAGAGTGAGTTATTTTGATACAATTCAGATACGAAGACACAGAAATGCGGATTTTTTTCTATAAACAGCAGATATGACAGAAAAAAAGTAATTATTTGAACCCTCTTTATTACAGCTGAGGTACTGCTTATCTAGTTTGAATAAAGAGTAGGAGTTTCTTTTGGAAGAAATATGATTTCAAGGAAATCAAAATGGACTGGACTTGTAGACAACCGCTATGAAGCGCAGATTGCTGGTATCTGAAATGGGGTCAAACCAAGTTCAGTCCTACTGAGTGATGCTAAAAGCTGCACTGTATTAGTCATGTTGCTTTGTATAGAGATATGCTTACTATATTATTGAAAAATGTATACAAACAAGATAAGTTCTGTGGTGTAGTAGTTATATATACACTAATACCTGTTTAACACAATAAAAGAGTTTATCTTGGTTTAAATTTTTCTGATACAGATGCCAGTGCATGGCTGTTGGAGAAAAATAAGCTTGTTAAGTCCATATTTGTAACTTCCACTGAAATGGGGATCAGCAGTTACAAATCACTATTTATGGTGTTAATATAAACAAATAAAGCAATGCTGCTTTTGGCACAAGGCAGGAGGGATGATGAGCTACTGGTGTGATCACCTCTTGTTAGTGTCGAATTAGCTGAGTAAAGTGGGCAGCAGCACGGATTTCCTTCTTTCTCCTCATTTTCCACCTGCAAGCTGCTGTAACTTCTTGTCACCCAGTGTAACTCACCACCAATTGTTCCAAGCACAGAGTTGCGAGTTGGAGTTACTGGGTACATTCTAAAGTGCAACAAGATGATTTTCAAACTTAGCCTTCATTTTTGCACAATAGAGTGCAAACTTCAAAATAAAGGAGAGAACACTTGTTCACAAAGTTTATAGTGAAATTAACATTTGATATGCGCTTTAAAATTACTTGTTGTTTTGCTTTTTTTTCATTCCTGCTGAAGTTTTTGCCTGACCAGGCTCCAGTTCTAAATTTGTTTTTTTTTATTTGGTGAATAGATTTATACTCTATGTTTCCCTATGGCTTTCTTCATGTTTGCTACTTTTCCTTTCCTCACTTATTGTTTACTTTCACATACACATTGCTCTGCCATGTCTCATACATCTTTTGTCTATGTGGATATGGGAAAATATGAAGGATTAGTTGCTTTTCATATGTTGCAAGTAGGAATTTTTCCTGTTCCACCATGAGACCACATCTTGAGTACTGTGTCCAGTTCTGGGCTCCTCAGTTTAAGAAAGATGTCAAACTGCTTGAGAGGGTCCAGAGAAGGGCGACAAGGATGGTGAAAGGACTGGAGAACAAGCCCTAGGGGCAGCAACTGCAGGAACTAGGGTTGTTCAGCATGGAGAAGAGGAGACTCAGAGGTGACCTGATTGCTGTTTACAACTACAGTCAGCTCTAAAATACCACGGGTCTTGGTGCCCCCGCCACGCAGCCCTCCATCTGCATAGAATGGCAGCTCATTAATATGCAGTTTTGCCCTGCACCCTCACATTGCCTCCTGGCACTCCAGCACTGTTTCAGCAGTGCCCTGCTGTGTGTCAGCAGGGCGAGTGCGGCGCGGGCAGAGCAGTGCACCTGTGGTCCGTGCAGCACAGTGTGGGGGTTGATTTGAATATTCATGACTGTCTAATTTGGATCTTCATGACTGTCAGTTTGCACAGGTGCAGTCGCGAAACGGGTCTCCTTAATCGCTGAAAAATCACGCCATGTAGAGGTGAAGCTGCTCTCTGGGAGGTACAAAGTGGAGAGGGCTGACTGTACCTGTAGGGAGGTTGCAGTTGGGTGGGTGTAAATCTCTTCTCTCAGCCTGATGGCACCAGAACAAGAGGACATGGCCTTAAGCTATGCCAGGGGAGGTTTAGACTGGATGTTAGGAAGAATTTATTCACAGAGAAGAGTGATCTCTCAGTGGAATGGTCTGCCCAGGGAGGTGGAGCCTCCATCCCTGGAGGCATTTAAAGAAAAGACTGGATGAGGAACGGGGAATGATGGGGTAGGGAGTTAGGTTATATAATTTTAAAAAAAGAAAAAGATGATGACATGACCCTGAAATGAGCTCAGATGGATAAAACATGGTGTTCATGGCACCAGGGTTGTGGGTTCAGTCCCTGTATGGGCATTTACTTAGGAGTTGGACTCGATGATCCTTGTGGGACCCTTCCAACTCGGAGTATTCTGTGATTTGCACCATTAATGTTTAGATGGCCACCTATGTATGAATATTTCTAGAGCTTACTGCTGGCTTTTTTCACAAGTTTCTTAGAACACAAGAGGACTAAGGTCAACCAGATACTGTTGTCTACACTGTTACTTATATGCTCCTGCATAACAAGAAGGAAGACAGATCTGATTCTAATTACGGTGTTTCTTGGTCAGACAAGTCGAAGTGGAGGGTAGGTACAGCCTGCTGCGTGCAGACCGTGGGGGTGGGTTGATATTTTATGAAATGTTGGCTTCGTAGTCATAAATACATTTTTCATATAGGTACAGAATTTAGAATTGATAAAGTGCTGTTTATGTAGTAAGATTTTTTTTAGTTTTTCACTAGTTTGATAGCTTTGGGAGTATTTGACTGTTCTGAAGCAAAGATCTGTGTCTGTTCAAGGTGCCTTTCATATCAGCTTCATGAGGGAGAATCAGAAGCTGGACTTGATGCTATCTTGAGCTATTGCATATTGAAGGACGTAAAATAATCTTTGTAAACTGGTAAATTATTTAGAAAAAAGGCATATGCTGAAATCTGGATTATACTGGTGAAAATTGCAAATAAATGTCCCTTCCCAGTTGCTTAAAATGATTTGGCCATTTGTTTCCCAACTGTTCTTTGTTATTCTTTTTTTAAACAACTCTGGCTGTCTGAAACTTGTAGGTTTTGTGTTCTGCAGTAGGAAATGATAAATTTACCTAAGGTTTCTGGTTGATACCAGCTGTCTTAAAATCATCACTTGTGAATTTCAGGATAAATAATTGTCTAGTTATGGCAAATGACCCTAATTAGTCTGATTTAACCTGGTGTTACCATAACTGCTAGCTGATGATACTGCTCGTAGTGGGAGCATTCCTGTTTAGAAAGTGCTGCAGCTTTTTTATTTGGTTTTTTTTTTTTTCCAGGAGAGAAACATGTGAGTGAACATCTTCTGGATTTTGCAAAGCAGCATAACGTTAAAAATGCCTGAGTTTTTTCATGAATTGATTGTAATTTAAATGCTGTCACAGAGGCCTGTGTCAGTCTCTCTTTGGTTATGAATGCTCAGAAGCAGAAGGTTGAGGCACAGCAGTGACTGACAGTGCGGGATGGCATTTTGTATAGTGCCTGAATAAGATACCCGTATGAGTTTGACTTAATTGTTTTTCAAGTCTTTTGATTTGTTCTACTTTGGTGTTAAAATCATTCAGTAGAAAGGATTCCTGGCCCAACTGAATTTCTAGATTTTGGTTCCAATACTGAATGTGAGACCTTCATTTTCTTCTCTTAATTATAGATACCGGAGAAAAGACAACTGCAGGAGTATCTCAGCTGTGGAGAAAGGAGACTGAGGGAAATCTGTTAGTTTTCTGTAAAGGAGGTGAGGAGATTCCCTGGTGTGCAGAGTAAGGTGCTGTGCCAGGAGACCCTGCCCAGGCAAGCAGGACTGCTCCCCCCTTGTGAGACCTGCCAGTTTCCTGCCCCGTGTGGCACATGTGTTAACATGTGTTAACACTCTCCACCCAATGTTTAAGGGATTTACAACATACGTTTCCAGAACAGTGAAGTTGTGGCCTTCTAGTATTGCGTTTATATGTGGTTTGGATTATGTATTTTAAAGTGAATATAACAGTGTGAGGGTGAATGAGGGAGTGTTTGAGGGGGGGCTGGACGCTGGCTGTTCATTCCTATTTCGCAAACTCTGTGCTTTCCTGGAGACTTTCCCACTTATGTGTACTATGTACCACAACAGAATTTAACATAATGTTATTCTAATGCTACTGGATTTGCTTCAGATTTGTATTATTCAATACATTGAACAAAAATAAAAAGAGACTGAACTTTCTTCAGTATCTTGAGAAGTGTATCTTAGTAATTCAAGACTCACATGGAAACTATAATTCTCTCTCTGATCAACAGATCTACTTTAGTACAGTGATGAGTGTCCCCACCTCTCATGCGGGAGATCGGGGTTTGATTCCCGCTAGGGAGGCAGCGGTGCTGTTTGAGTTGGACTCGATGATCCTTGTGGGTCCCTTCCAACTCAGAATAATCTCTGAGTCTGTGAATATATTGTCTATTCAGGTTGGTATACCTTGGCTTGCTGGACTTTAAGTGATGTTTTTGCTGCAAGTTGTAAAACAAAAATCCCAAACCAACAAAACCACATGTGAGAGAAGGACAAGGTAGCATGAACTTGAGGTAGCATTTCTACTTCTGTCTGAGTTAATAATAGGATTGTTAGGAATTCAGGTTGGAAGTGAAACTCTTCTACTTTTAGAAGAATGTTTAAAGAAATATTCACAGACACTTAAAACAGTAGAAGGTCTGAAAAGGATCCGGTTTTACAGTTTTAGTGTACTTCAACTTTAAAAAATGGAAGTATGTAGCAGTGTTAAATTTTTTTTTATTTGATAAATGTCTCTTGAAGTCTAATTGATTGACCAGATACATTATAGATGTATGTTTAGTAGTAATTTGAATGACTTACAAAGATGTACTTTTAAAAGTCTCAATACTTTAAAAAAATTGAGTGAAACAATTGTGAAAAGCATTTTAAAAGAAAGTAATTGAAATACATATTCTAAAGATTTTAGAGGTTTTTAATTTACTTTTACATCCAATGAACTGTAGAGCAAATATTTTTCGTTGTTTAGTTTCTTCAAATGAGAACATGCACAGGTGCATGAACACAGTGACAATTTTCTGTCTATTATCATTCAGTAAAGACACTCATGGAATTAATTTGAACTCCAGCATCGATGGATTTTTTTTTTTTTTTTTTCAAAAACATCTGGATTTAGCTGAAATGGCTACTTAGTTAAAAATTCTTGGCAGACCCATTGTGCTGTTGTTTGGTGCCTCAACTAGTGATTAGGCCATGTCTGCTGGGAAGGCCACACTGAACATGTTTATTTCAAATGTATATACAGCATTTTTTAGGAGAGTCCCTCTCATCATGTTTTAGGAGTCAGGGATTGTTGTCAGTGTTCTCACCAGTGGGAAGGGGCTGCTCGGTTGCACTAGTGAGTCTCCAGGGAGATCAGTGAGCAGCCACTTCTCTGCCCTTCCCTGGACTCACCGCCCCTCTGGTGTCCTTCACGTTCAGCAAGGACTTAAAGTTAGTTACATCCTTAATGACTTTGCGAACCTTTTTCCAGTTACTGTGATCTGGACCAAGGTTTGAATGTAAACACGTCCTCTTTCTGGTGCTGAGATAAATACTGTGAAAATGTTATCTGCGATGTATCTTCTTGTCTGCCGCTGACAAATTTTAGTAAATCCAGATTTGAGCATCTTCTGGATTCACAGATAGGACTCAACTTATGTGTATCACAGTATAGATAAGGCTGGAAAAGACCTTGAAGATCATCTAGTCCAACCTATAATCCAACTAACCTATCATCTACATCATATCACTCAGCACCTTGTCCAGCCTCCCCTTGAACATGTCCAGGGTTGGTGACTCAACCACCTCTGTGGGCAACCCATTCCACATCCGAATCACTCAGTAAAAAACCTTTTCCTAACATCAAGTCTAAACTTTCCCTGCTGAAGCTTAAGACTATGACCTCTTCTCCTGTCACCAGAGACCGAGGAGAAAAGGCCAACCCCTGCCTGGCTACAACCTCCTTTTAGATAGTTATAGACAGCAATAAGGTCACCCCTGAGCCTCCTCTTTTCTAGGCTGAACAGACCCAGCTCCTTCAACCTCTCCTCACAGGGCTTATCTTCCAGCCCCTTTACCATCCTAGTTGCCCTTCTCTGAACTTGTTCCAGCACCTCGACATCTTTCTTGAACTGAGGGGCCCAGATCTGAACGCAATACTCAAGGTATGGTCTAACCAGTGGAAGGATAACCTCTCTTGACCTACTAGCCACTCCATTCATGATGCAGGCCAGGATGCCATTGGCCCTTTTGGCTGCCTGGGCACACTGCTGGCTCATGTTGAGTTTACTGTCAACTAATACCCCCAAATCTCTTTCCACCTCACCACTCTCCAAGCATTCCGTTTCCAGCCTATAATTCTGCTTTGGGTTATTATGACCAAAATGCAGAACCCGACACTTAGACTTACTAAATTTCATTCTATTGGAATCTGCCTATTCTATTCTATATTCTATTGGAATATGAAGTGTCTTCAGAGAGGTGTTTTCTTCTCTGTTTACTTTGCCTCTATATACATTTTCTTAATAGACATACACACAAACAAAATTCAGCTGTAAGGGGTTTTTGTAAGTTTGGGGTTTTTTAAACTCAGAATGTAAGGCCACATTGCTAGTTAATATTTTTAACTTCCAGTTCCCAAGGTTGATTTTGGTGTAGACTGTATACTCAGAGTATTGTTATTTATTATGTCAGCTACATGGAGATGCCAACTTGTTATGAATGGTATTAAAATACATTTTTGGTAAAAGGATGGGAGAGAATCTGGATTTTATAGTAATTTTTCAAAATAAATGTTTCATTTTTTTGCCAAGATCGGTAATTTCAGTCTTCAGTAGCTATTGACGAATATACAGCAACGATTCCTAAAAGAAGAATTTCAGCTAAAAGTATTTTTGCTTTCATAAAACAATGGGTATTGCAAAGCAAACTTGTTCTTTCAGTTTTACCAAGACTGCATAATGCTAGTCAGGGAACTATCAGAACAAAAGTATCATGAGTGATTTGATTTTATTTTCCAGCTTTTGCCTTTCCTAGTATTCCTGGAATATTTACTGTTTTCTATACTTAGACCACAAGGGTGTCTAAAAGTGGTACTTTTAGCTTCAGGGCTAACACTTGAAAGCATTAGCTCCAAAAAAGCATAGTATGGATCAAGTTACTCTTTCCTTGTCATCTATTTAGATTTAGAATGAGCACCTACCAGTGTATTACATAATCACTGGATTTTCTGAATTATTCTTTTGTAGCTGTCTGTTGAACACTACCGTTTTTCAACAAGTGAATTTCAAAATACACAAATTTAAGTGCTATACCAACAGGTTCAGTAGGTGATAGTAGAAATATTAAATCTTTTTACCTCTTCATTGTATTCAAGATTGCAAGAAGCTATTACAAGGCATAGTTCTGCTCCTTTTATTACTCAGCTCCAATTTCCTTTTCACTGCATACATGTAGCTGCATCAATTAAATATCAGCTGAGAAAATGAAGTTATATTATGTTCACTTGCTTTAGAAAGATGATATTTCAAGATGAAGATAACATCTGTTTAAAATGGTAAAATACAAGCAGGTTGTCTGGATTTTTATCGCAAAACATTGAGGACTTTTAAAATCTGCATACATACCTGCCCACAGCGATACACTGTTGCATGTGAAAATTTTAGATTATGGTAGCAGAATAACTAAATATTAAATAAAGCCATATTTGTAGTAATACTCTTAAGTTTTAATTAACAGATTGAAACACATTTTATTCAAAAAATAATTTATGTAGCTTTACATAGCAAAATTTTCTGATTTTTAGAATTATTCTGGAACTAGCTTCTCCTCAGTTATGCCTTATGAACTCAGGGCATCGTTCACTTGGTTATGTTTCCAGATCTGTTCCCCTTCTGTATGTGATGCAGAACCAAGCTGTCTACATATCTGCAGTGATTGCTCTGCTTTCCATTGGCAGTCATAGGTTTCCTTATAAAAGCTCCTATTCTGTAGGTACCTGGCTGCCTTCATGCGCTGTCAGAATGCTGTCATTGCTTTGCTGAAATAGTTTTACTGTAAATTGAAGATAAAAAAATGCATCCAGTTTTACAGAACAGGGTAATCTGAATCCTGTTTCATCCCATCCCATGACAATGAGGGGAGGGAACCTGGAAAGGAGCCGTGAGCAGCATGACTCAGCCCGGCTGTGGCATTATCCCGTCCCTGAGCGGGGTAGGGTGATGGGCGGGGCTTAGTTGCATACTAATGAGTTCACTGTCTGCGCGAATTGCAGCCTTCACGGCCGAGGGCTTACTGTACTGAATAGTGGACTGCCTTTTATTGTTATTCTGTTTCTTCCAGTTGCTTTAAATCATATGTCCTCGGGGGAAGTTCACCCATCATTCCTTTCCTGATCTAGGAAAACCAAAGCCCTATAAGCATTTGTAGAAGGCAGATCAGATAACTGTGCTTCTCCAACCCTACTAATCTTCCTAGCTCTGCTGATCTGATGTTGATCTGTAAGCTGCTTCATTTTTGGAGTCTACTTTAAAGGATCAATTGATCATGTGGTTGTCCATGTATAGAACTAATAACTTTCTGAAATGCTTGGCTGACCTTTTATTCATCTTCTACACTTTCTTATGAATTCTTTCTCATGTCTGTAGGTTATTGACACATTTGACTAAATACAACTGCTTCAATGAGATACCTATTTTTCTTACAGTAGTAGCTTAATATTCTGCTAAGAGGTATTATGTGGAAACAGTTGAAAATCAAGGGTTTTAAACATAATTTTTTTCCTCTCTATATGAGAAAATACATCTTGAAAGAACATGAATATTCACTTGGATTCTTTTACAAAGGTATTTTTGCCATTGAATGATATTTTTTGACTTTATAAGAAATTTGGTTTCCCCACTGCGGTTTTTGCCTGTTTGGCAGGCACCGGCATTACGTGATCTGTGACCTGGGAGCTGTTTCACTGTTAAAAAATACAGCTGGTATTGTTGAGAAATGTTGTTACACTCTATATATTTTTCCTTCCCGCAGAAGTTAAATCTTCTAATTGGAGAGAGGTAAGAGTTATGGCATGGCATTTTTGAGAGGAAGAGTGTAAACCCAGCATCACATACTAGCTTCAGAGTTGTTGATGGCAACTGATGGTGCGTATCCTAGGAGATATGGTTACACTTGTGGGAATTAGTTTTCATTTTGTGATCTCTTAGTTCTTCTTGATGTAATTACAGAGGTTTAATAACACATACAATTTAAGTTGTACAGTAAAAAATAGAAATGTATGAAAGTACAGTCATAGTTATTCATGCTGTCGTATTCACATCTTCTCATATTTGGGGAAATTTTTCCTGCAGTCATTACTCAGTTATTCACGGAGCGGTGTATAATTCCGCGGGTCGGCACGGTCCCACACTGCTGTGGTGGGCAGCCCTGGCCAGCCCTGCCTGGAGTCAGGAAGTCTTTAACTGTAACATAGGGACCCATGTGGGTCCCTGTTCCCGCTGTTCGGGCCGCAGCAGCCGGCCTGGACTTGCCAGCGCATGTGTGCGTGTGCAGATATTCATAGCCTCAGACAAAGCACTCCTGCTCATGCTAGCTGCTGCAGTTAAAGGGAAAAGTCCCTGACTCCCAAGCTCCTCGCTGCTGTAAGGAACCCAGGATGTTGCAGTGTCCTCAAATGTCCATATTTCTGGCAATAACTTGCCATACTTGTGCCTGACCCGTATTCGCAATTAAAGGTTTTGCAGGACCTGTGGGAGAGCAGTAATCCGTGAATATGGAGGTATGGCTGTATTTGATTCTGAGTTACTGAATATGAGTTTTGGAGTGGTTACGTGGAGGGGAAGGTTTGTAACACTGTGTCAAGAGCTTACTACATCTACTAGCCCTGGGACTGTGCTTAGACTCCGTCAGCCAGTGGTACTGCCACACTGTACGGCGAGGGTCCTGTGCCATGCGGTCCGAGGCATAAGATTGTCCCATGCCCTCTCCCCCTAGCCCTGCCAAGATGTGCACTCCTTTCAATCTCGGGTGGAATGGAGCTGTGCTCACATCCACATCTGCCTGTAACAGACTGCTTACCCCCCTCAGGGGATGGGACAGGAGGGGCAGTGTGCATGCATGTTTGTGTGTCCCCTGGAGATTACATATTGCACTGTTTCCATAGGACAAGCAGGAAGAGCCACAGCGTCTCCATAGCGACAGCCAAGCACTGTGTGTTCCTGGGAGCCACCTGCCTGGTGCTGATGCAGGATATATAGCCCAAGGGAATGTGCGACGTGTGCTGAGGCTCTGCGCTCAGTATGTCCATAGGGTCACAGTGACCTTGTCTCCATCCATTCCTGAGCCTTGAGGGGGACCCCCCCACTCCTGCCACACATGGGTGGTGGGCTGGGTGAACTCCTGGGCAGGGGACCCTGAAAGCCTTGGGATGGGTATTTCTGGGAATAAACACAAGCACCCTGGAGCCTCCTGGTGATTCCAGCGCCTCCTGGTGATTCCAGCACCTCCTGGCTCCCTGGGAGTCCCAAAGGGGCTCAACACTGCACTACAATGGTGGCAGCGGTGACAAAAGCGGGACAAGCAGGATTACCGCAGGGAAACATAAGGATTTCCTGGCAGGGAGGGCTCAGAGTGATTCCCTTTGCTTCCCTGATCCATCCAAGCGCACAGGGCGGTGCTGGGAACGCCCTCCAATGCTCTGTGGCTGAGGGGGCAGGGCAATGGGTGTGTCTTATTTACATATTCATGATGTGCCTATCCTTGTGGAACAGGGGATTTGCAGAAGGTTAGGAGACCCTAAGCACTCCAAATTTTGAGGTATTACTGCATTTCAAAGCTTTTTTATTAGTGTTGAATTAGTTTTGTGAATGTCTCTTGCATAATTTGGCATTCTTTAGTAGGGAAGGTAAAAAAACATTCTTTATTTCATACACCTATTGCCAAATGGATGAGTAATTCTTCAATATTCCCTGATTTTTTTTCATCAGATGTATGTACAAATAAATTAAGCTCTGAAAGGTAGGAGGTATGTTTGCACTGTTTTGCTTGTGTCAGCTCCTGTCGTGGCTCAAAGTACCGAATTTGTTAAGCAAGTGGAAATACATTAATCCCTCGCTTCTTCATGGCTCAAATTTTGAGGCTTCAATTCTTTGAAATTTTTTTTCCTCAGGAAGGCATCATTGTCTTCCTTCGGTCCTTCACGGGGTTTTTCTATGTCACAGCAGCGTGGGACAGTTGTGCATGCGCAGAGTGCCTCTGCCACACCAGGGGATGGGACTGGCATGGGGCAGGGAGGCAGCAGTTCTCACTCAGGACTGCCCAGAGTTCCTTCCCTTATGTGTGTTGGAAAGGTTAAGTGGTGGGGAAGCTTTATAACAGTGTAAGTGGTTTATTACGACTGCTCACCCCAGGGCCATAGAGGGACTCCCTCCGCCGGGGCTGATGCACCGGCGGCGAAAGTCGTGGACTCCTTGCAGTGGTGCCGCAGCCATGGCAAACCCCATGGACTCCCTGCAGCCGGTTGGCAGGACCATCGGAGCGGGACTCCCACGTGGTGGGGAGGGGCAGAGAAGACCCTCTTCGCTCCCCTGTCCCAGCACATGATGCAGGGAGAGGCAGGGAACAACCCCAGGTGCTCAAGGGCTGAGTGGGTGGGGCAGAGGGTAGGGCTCATTTACATATGTATTTTTGCTTCTTCGGGGAATTAAGCTGTTGCAGAACTTTTCTGGAACCGAAGCCCTGCAAAATTCAAGAGATTACTATATTAAGGTGCAAGACTGATCTGTATTGATGTTCTATTTGTTCTTTAAAGTGTAGGTTTTCAATGATTTTATAGGCGTATGGTTTATTACGATCAAATAATATAATAATTTTATGATATAGTTGGAATTAAGTCATTTGAATTAATTAGAGATTCAGAATTTTGGATTGTTGACTCATGAGACAGCAACTCATTAAATAAGAAAATAAAAATAATGAGGTTAGAATGTGTAAATGTGTTCCTTGTTCTCCCTGGCCTCCTTCCCCACCAAAAGCTGGCCTTACGAATTCTTAGGAGGAGAGATGATTCTGTTTTGATTAACTTTGTGAAACTGCCTAAGAGATCAGGAGTTGTTGTTTTGACATAGAATAGAAATACAGTTAAACCCCGTCCTTCGCAAGGAACAGGACAGGCCATGGGTGTCACGAGAAGCTAAACTCGCAAAGAAGTGCAGGTCGTTAATATGCATGCAGGCCATGCCCATTGCTCCACCCCCTGCCACTCCGGAGTGCTGCGGACAATTTTCTGCTTGTCCCTTCGGACTCTCTGAGCACAGGGGAGCAAAGGGAACTGTTTCTGAGCCACCTGTGACTCGGGAGACCCCTCACCCCGAGAATACATGGGCCTCTCCGGGCCCCCGTAACTGTGCGCTCACAGCCAAAACCCCCGCATCGCTCCCCTCTCCCCTGGTGCTTGCGCCCGGGCACCCCAGCCCCGCGGCACGGCCCCGTGCTGGCAGCCCGCGCCAGGACGCCCAGACACGGGCTGGGGGAAGTAGCAGCGGCGTGGCCACAGGGCCAGTACGCCTCGCCAGCCCGCTGTACTTGCCCATGTACTGGCCCCGTAGCCATGCCTAGCCGGCCTGCTGTACTGGCCCCGCAGAGTCTCCTGAGTTAGAGTGGGCTCAGAAACCTGGCTGCTGCCACCACGCATGCTCGCCATTCCTCCGTGGTGGGGAAGGGGTGGCCTCCTGGGGGCTGGGGGGAAATCGGGTCAGTATCGGAGTTTCCTTCCCTTTAACATCCACACTTCCTGGGAGAGGCAGCGCTGCCCGTACGGTCCCAGAGGGTAGAGACAGCTGCCCCTCCCAGCACACAGCGCTTGTCCCCCCTCGCTTGCCTCACTTTTGTGGGGCAGTTTCCCGGGTCAGGGATGGGGGGCACAGTAGCATCATTGCAAGCCCCCTCCCCACAGGGCGGGGTGAGTCCCACCCCACAGGCATCGCGGCACCGCCCCTCGGCAGAGCAGAGGCACCGCGCACGTGTTAGCCGGCTAAACTCGCAAATGGTGGAAGCTAAACTGCGAGAAATTCCCCTCGCAAATGGGGGAGGTCGTAATGGAGAGGTTGCAATGCAGTGGGGATTCACTATATTACATGCCACTGAATTCATGAGTTCTATGAGAAGTGGCTTAATAAGTAGAGGTTGTGGGAATTGGTGGTTCCACCTCTGTTCACCTCATGTTCACCTTTCATTATCCAGGAATTTTCTTCTTTCAGTTCCTTCAGGTATGTATTAAACATATCAGGAGACAAACTGAAGACCAGAGGGCTGTTTGTATTAGTGGGTGTTGTGATGAAAAGACATACAGATATTCAGGGGTTGCAGAGAGTCACAAAGGTTTTTACTTACACCAAATATAATTGTTTCCATTAATTATATTTGTGCATGTGATATCCTAGTGGCTGCTATTTTTATTTTTTTGCATTGCTCCACTGTTATTTACAGGTTTTATTTCTTTGTCTGTTGGCAGGTATTTAATTAGTCAAGGAGCACATGTAGGAGCTGTAAATAGTGAAGGAGACACTCCATTAGATATTGCTGAAGAAGAGGCAATGGAAGAGCTGCTTCAGAATGAAGTAAATAGACAAGGTAATTTTGAATACGAAAGGGTGGTTGTGGACACTAAATATATTTTTGAAACCTTATGCTAAATTAGGACTGTTAAAGTAATGCAATTTATTTTTGGAAGGGAATTGTCAATACAATGTATAGTGCTTAAGGTGTCTTTAGGTGTCTTTTCTCAGTCCAGATTTTTCTCCTCTTTTGTGAGGAAAGAGGTCAGAAGTATTGAACCCAGGTGTTCAGTGTATTCCTACATTCACTGAGCTCAGTCAGAATGCAGTCGGTATTCACATGCTGTGGATGGTATTCAGTGCATTTGGGATATGGACTTCCATATCCCAGCTTTAGCCTAAATCTAAATAGAGATTCCTGTCTTAAAGAGAGGAGAAATAGGCAGGCAGTTTTAGGATGAGGTCCTAATCGAGTCCTAAGGTAACAATGGTAACTTCTTTCAGTTGACTACAAGAAAGCCTAGAATAACTAAAACAAGAACAAACAACTATACTGTATCCCATAAATCAACCTTTGTGTGTAGTTCTGACCTTTTGAGTGCCTTTCTACAATGGCATATGTCTAAAACTACTTTTGGGGGTAAGGAGTCTTAGATTGCAACTATTTTAGGCCTGAGAACCTATCATGAACCTTTAAGACACTCCTGGATTTTCTGTCTACACTTCTGAAAACAGTATATAGGTGAGCATTCATATAAAACTTAATGGAGAAGTATCAAATTTGGGCAGAGTGAGATCCCACAGCCCTTCCACTGCTGGGACCCTGCAAGTGCTTTGTGCACCTTTGTGCTGTGCCGCACGTGTCCCATCTCTAGCTTCTGCCCAGTCCGTATGGGGACATGGGAATGGCACGGTGTGTGGCAGAGAAGGCATCCTGCCATTGCTGGATCTGAGGGGGAGGCTCTGTCGTCGTGTGGCTGGGACCATTGCTAACCGTAAACGCACCCTAGCCTGGCAGGCAGGAGCTGCTTCCTGCTGGCGAGCGACAAGTCCGTTTCTCAGAAGTTTCCCTCACAGATGTACTGTGGATCCTCTGGGATCTTGTTCCATGGCAGGAGCTGGCTGCAGCTGGCTTCCCAGGCTGGCTTTGGGAAGGCGTCTCCGCCGCTGGGACTGTCCTTTGCCAGGATGGTCTTAGTCCCAGTACGGGCGGTGAGGCCGGCGGCAGGGGGCAGACAGGGACTGTGGAACCAATGTGAGCTGTGGTTGTGGTGCAGCCTGAGGACCCAGGACCTGCAGGAAGCAGCCAGCATAAAGCACTGACACTGTATAACCTTTACAACACACATGAGGGAGGGACTCTGGGCAGCCCCTGAGGGAGCTGTACCTCCTTGCAGGGTGTGGCTGTCCTGCCTTCCAGTGCGGGCTGGTCCCGCCCTGTGCCAGTCCCGCCCCACAGGGCGGCCGGGACACTGTGCACATGTGCCAATGGGAAATCCCCGTGAGGAACTGAGGAGGTTTCATTGACAAAAAACCCACAAGGATATGGAAATGCGAAACCGGAAGCACGGATATGCAAGGCATTATTTAGTCATTATAATGATCACTTAGAAAGTTCTTAATTGTCTGTATGTTTTGGCTAGAGACAATAGTAGCTCTGAAATAGGAGCTTAATTGTTTCTCTTAATGTGGAATTAACAATGGGGTCAAAAGAGCAATACCACAATTTTGATAGTGCAAGTTACCAGTGGGGTCTGTGCAATGATCAACCCTGGTTGGTGTTATGGGTAATGGAAGATTATCCTATTTATTTTGAAAATAAACAAACCTGGGGGTTAGACCACCCTTTTTACTGCTTTTGCAGGCCTTCTGTCTTTTTTTGAAGTTCAGTCAGACTCTTCCAGTTGTGCAGCTATTCAGCAACTATTTGTCATATGCCCAAGTTTTTGTCGGTATCAAATTGTATTTTAAAGACACGTCTTACTACACACAAAATGTGGGAGCTTCTGAAGACACTAAATCCACAAAAAATAAATCACGGAATGCAGTAAAATTCATTTCTAAGTGACAGGCTTAATAATTTCTATTACAGGCTTAATAAAAGGAAGGATCTGCAATGTTTCCTCATCCTATTTTAGCATTCAGACTCCAATATCTGATCTGACTAGAGAGGAGGTGATCAGTGATCCAGAATAATCTTCTTGTTTTACAAGTTCTGTTTTTGTAAGGAGTGTTGGATATGAAAGAAGGAAGCTTTTCTAGTATTATTATCCAGTGTGTGTTTTTCTTCAGTCATTCTCATCTCCATATGTAACATCTCTAAATTGCACCAAGATTCAGGTGCCTCTTCGTGTGTCCTCTTGTGTTCTGCTGAGCAAATAGTATGACATAATATAATAGATTATCGAAAATCTCTTCTTTTAGGACTTACTTTGTTGTTTCTCTCTGTGGCTGATACTTTTACCATTGATCAATCCCATGTGCCACTGCAGTCCTCAAAACTCTTTAGGTTCATAAAAAATATTTTCTGGATGTGATCCCTCAAGTTTCTACTCTACGGTGTTTCAACGTAGAGTTGTGTGAAATTGTCTTTTGCCAGTAGTGTAAAGTTTTCATTTGCACTGGTGAAAACCAGCAGACTTGAAAGAGATGTGGCTTTAGTCTTGGCCAGCTGTGGCCTGTGTTAAATGTAGTCTCTCCCTGGGTCTTGAGTAGGGCTAGCTATAATGTTTTGAAGGTATTTTTGTAGCTGTTTATTATCATATGTCCTCTTGAAATTATTTTTAACTGCTTAAACAGTTATTTTGAATTGCAGGAAACATTCCCGGGAAGTGAGTTGGTAAGGAAAGGTGAGTTAGTAGGGAGAGGTGATGTGAGGTGAATCAGGAGTTCTGCAGTGTGGTGGCAATTTATTCAGTAACTCGGAGTGATCCCTTTTGCTTTGTTCCAAGGAAAGAAGCACATCTTCCTCATTCTTAATTATAGGTAATGAAACAGGACTCTCAGATTATTGCTTAACTCATCTTTGTTTATGTGGATAAAATGTGAACTATTACATTTGTATATAAACAGTCACTTCATGAAGTAAAAAGTGGATTGATCTTCCCTGCAGTATCTATAAAACATGTCTTTATATGGCTGAGTTGTCCCGAAACAATGATTCAGCAGTTAAATTTACACTGAATTTCATTAAATGCTCACTGAATAGCACACAGTTTTCAAACCTGTTTAGAGCTATTGAGTAACACTTGTTGAGCAGGAGAAAAAAGGGGAAACATTTAACAATAAATTATTACTGATTTAAGAAGTAGTTGGGCTGCCGGAGAGGTTAAACGTACTGGTGGTGTGAGCGAGTGCTGTGGCTGAGGCTGAGCTGGGAGGCAGCGCATTGCCATCTATGGGCCGTAGGGAGAAAGGTTTGGAAGTGGGTGATGAGCATTTTCTTTTTCCCTGGTATCTTAATAGAGTCTGGAAAACAATAGGAAGGAGAAAGGACCGTACAAGGTATTATAAAGGCTGTTTACATTCTGTTTTCTATATTTAATAATGGGGATTGTATTTAGCTTATCTCAGAACACAGCTTTCTTTCTGTGACACGAAGTTTAATTCCCATTTTCATGCCAGTTATTAATGTGAAATGTTTTGTTTAGGTTGGCAAGATTCTGGTGCTTTCTTCTGTTGAAATATGACCAGAAAAATACTGTCTTGTAAAATAATATGTTGATATAGCCATTACTCCCCTGAATTCATTATATCTTGTTTGGGCATCAGAATTGCAATCATTTGTGATAGAAGTCTATACTCAGTTACTTTTTCTGCAAAAGCATTGCCATTTTTGCTCATGCTGATAAGGATTCACAGTTGGACTTTGGGCATGCAAAAAGGGAATGGACATAAATGTGACTCACAGAGGATGAGACATAAACCATTTGCATCATAGTGTTACAGACAACACCGACATACATAAAAGATTCTTAGTCTTGAGAATGCCTTTTCCAGGATGTGCTGTTCTGCACTGCCTTGTTATTCTAAAAGGCGAGCAGATGCTGAGGCCCAGGAGGTTACAGTTACAGAAATTCACAGTTGGGTATGTAGGAGTCTTGTGGAGGAATGAGAATCCAAAATTATCAATGAGTTACTGTTTCAGAGTCCTTGGTCTTCATTCTTCAGATCTGTCATAAAGTTTTTCAGCTTTTTCCTCTGCTGAGTGCTTCAACAATGTTGTGTATCTTCCTGGACCTTGCAGACTCAGCCTCCAGATGGTGGTCTTTCGTGAGTGTCTGATAAAATGTGATTTTATTAGTTTTTATTAAATTGTCAGGACTAAAATATTTTTTTTGTCAATTAAGTGGATGAGTTAGGTCTACTGCTTAGAACACTAACTGTTTGATCTACTTTGATTGCTTACTAGATTTACTTAAGAGACTCTTTTCTCCAACTGATTTTTGTTTCGCTTTTGTTTGGTTTTGGGGTTTTAATTAATTTCTTGGATTTTTGGTCATTTTTTTGTTGTTGTTTCTTGTGGGGATTTTATGGGGTTTTTTGGTTACATATTAGAAGACAAGGAATATCTGTTACAGAGTGAATTGATGGAAGAATAATAAAAAAGCAGTGAACTCTCATACTACAGCAAACTAAACAAATTGAATGTTGTATTTCCAAAAGCATGTATTAATGACAATTATTTCTTTCTGCATGTCAGGAAATTTTGATACAGGCATGTAATTTTCAAGGGTTTGCATGCTCTCTTATTGGGGAATTGCAGCAACTATGGTATATTAATTCATACATAACATAATAGATATATCAGTCTGCTGTCAGCTGCTTTAAGGGTATTTCAGCAGTGCTCATGAAATTGCTTTCACTTCTGTCAGTTCACTGCTTTGACTGTCTAGTTGCCAGTGGATTGATGAGAGCTTGATCAATCTGTTTCATTATAAACTCTGTTGCTGCATTTTACACAGTAAAATAACACATTGCACTGCATAGGATTATCTATGTCCTTTCATTTTGTGATATTAATAATTTCTTTAATGACGGCCACTTCATCCCATTCCTCAGTGTCTGCTGCATATCTGGATAGGCAGCAGTCATGTTGGATTTCATTTGGTTTCCCTAGTCTGGGGATTCATTCACCTGTAGATGATTGTAGCTCACAGTTTCTTTGAAGACATTAGAGCTTGAAACTGCTGTTCATTATAAAAACAGTTATACCCTGTCCTTCGCGAGGAAAGGGACAGCCCAGGGGCCTCACAAGAAGCTAAACTCGCAAAGAAGTGCAGGTCGTTAATATGCATGCAGGCCATGCCCATTGCCCCACCCCCCGGAACTCTGCAGCGCTGCGGGCACTTTTCTGCTTCTCCCCTGGGACTCTCTGAGCACGGGGAAGCAAAGGGAACTGTTTCTGAGACCCCTCTGACTCGGGACAGCCCCGGCACCCCAAGAATCGTGGGCCTCTCTGGGCCGCCGTGACTGTGTGCTCACAGCGCAAACCCCCGTGCCGCTTCTCCCTCCCCTGACGCTCGCGCCCGGGCACCCCAGCCCCGCGGCGCGGCCCCGCCCTGGGAGAGCTGGGCACGTGCCAGGGCGAGGGAGCAGTGGCGCGGCCATGGGGCGCCCTGCTTGTCCCCCCTCGCTTGCCTCACTTTCGTGGGGCAGTTTCCCAGGTCAGGGACGGGGGCATGGTACCACTATTGCGAGCCCCCTCCTCGCAGGGCGGGGTGAGTCCCGCCCCACAGGCACCGCGGCACCGCCCCTTGGCAGAGCAGAGACGCCACGCATGCGCCAGCCGGCTAAACTCGCAAATGGTGGAAGCCAAACTGCGAGAAATTCCCCTCGCAAATGGGCGAGGTTGTAATGGAGAGGTCTCATTGCACCAGGGATTCACTATACTTTGAATGTTAATTAAAGCTAATTAATTAATGAGAGGACTTTGAAAAAAGGAGTTCTAGCTTTGCATGGTCATGTTTGCAGTCTGCTTGACATTGTTGTGCTTTGATTAGTTGGAAAATTAGGAGAGCTATGTGATACAAACAAGTTTGCTGGAGAAAAACAGTTTGGGGACAGATGAATTTTCAGTAAGAAATACTGAAAGAATGAAGAATTAGGTCTAAGTTGAGGAGCATCTTTCTTTTAACTATTTAAAAAATCATCTTCTATTTAAGAGGCTGTATGGACTACTGTTGAGATCTGTGGTTTTATCTAGCAAAGTGGTACAGCCGGCCCTCTTGCACTTTGCACCCCACTTCTTAGCGGCATGATTTTTTAGCGATTAAGGAGGCTGCTTTTTGCAGCTGCGCATGCACGACCTGGCACGCATGAATATTCAATTAGGCAGTCATGAATATGCAAATCAACCCACACTGCCGCTTTCCCTAGCCCTGGGATGGCGGCAGTGGCAGCGGCACCACCACTTTCCCCGGCTGCTCCCCCCCATGGTGTGGTGGTAGGGCCGCTCCTCCCCCGCTCTCCCCCCATGGTGTGGCAGCAGCCATGGTGGGGCCACTGCCCCGGAGCCGCCACCGTGCAGTTATGAAAGATTTACACACTCTCAGGTGTCTGAGACTTTTTTGAGTGACTCTCCAAGACATGCTTGTCTACCCTGAGTATGGAGAGACCAGCTCTACCCACCCAGAGAGACACCAAGGCAGTGGCACAGGCAGCTCCCCACACCCATGTCCCTGGCCGAGCTGAAAAGGGGTTTTTCCCAGTGTGGGGTGGCTGCAGGCACTGGGAAGGGCCAGCACAAACACTGATACACAGCAACACAGTGCCGAAACAGCAGCAGCGGGCTGCGTGAGGGTGCGGGGCAAATTTGCATATTAAGGAGCTGCCATTCAATGTGGAAATAGGACTTCACTGGTCCTGATTAAGACCGCGGGTCTGTGATATAGGAGACCTGACTGTACTTGTTTTCAGATTTCACATGTTTTTATTACAGCCAAGTTAATGATTTGCACTACAAGAAATTAAAAATCCAGAAGACAGAACAGTATAGATTTCCCAAGTCCTCACATACCAGTGTCTAAGATTAGATAAATCGTACAGGTAAAATTATTTTGCTGAAAATCGGGCCACTGATTTTCTGTTAGAGGTCAACCCAGATACAATTTGTAATCTTGATGTTTACAATTCCTAAATACCTTTTTCTTGCAAGTTCTGCTATCTTCCTAGGATTGATTGTTCCATGTAATAGTAATTAAAAAATGCTTTTAAATACGTGTTTGCATTGGCCATTCAAGGTCTGTAATTTATTCCCATCTGTTTAACCTGATGCATGTACTTGTAGATATTTTAACGTTGGGCTGCACTTCTCCCTTTTCATCAATGAATGATTATTTTTGGTGAGACATACTATGAAAAGTTTTCCTTGTTTTTGTTTTTTTTAGTTGAACTATGAAGTGAGGTGTCCAAAGGGTTGGCTATTTGAGTATAAGGTCTGGGATTCACAGTGGTAGAAGACAAACCAGAAATGCTTTAGAAAGTATAAAAAATATAGCTCCATCTTGTCATCAGTGTTGAGAAGCAAGGCTTCCCATAGATAGATAGCTCTTTGTAAAGGAAGTTTAGCTGTTTTGTACTTTCTACAGATACATCAACACAAACATGTTTTGGTGCTTAAAAGTTAAAATAAAATTTTTCTCTTTTTTTTAACAGGTCACTTCAGTGGTTATTTCTATGATGGTAGACATTCTTAAAATCAAAGAGCCTGTTTTAGTAGACTGATTTTTTTTTTATTATTATTATTCTTTGTTTATAATCCTTCCTCCCCCTGCCTCTTTTATTAAAAAACACACTATGTACGCAAGCTGTCTTATAACATTGGAAGTTTCCTTGACATCTTAGGATTCTTCTTTAAAAAGATACTCATATCTTACTCTGAACATCATTCATATTGTTTAGTTGTTATTTTATTGTATCATGTAAACATGACAGAAGCTTTGTTATATACTTGAAGTGCATGAACTAAAATATTTTGTGTCCTCTCCTCCCCTCTCTCCCTCCCTGTCTGAATTAGGGGTTGATATAGAATCAGCTCGAAAAGAAGAAGAACGAATAATGCTGAGAGATGCAAGACAGTGGCTCAACAGTGGCCATATAAATGATGTCAGGCATGCAAAGTCTGGTGGTACAGCACTTCATGTAGCTGCTGCTAAGGGCTATACAGAAGTCTTAAAGTGAGTGTGATTTAAATGGAAATTTTTTGTATGTTGTTGTCTTGGTGTTACGCTGCTTGATAGAATTAGGCACTTCTGACTTTTAGGGAGTTTATCTTGAAAAATCAGTCCCTAGAACAATCTTTTCTCAATGCTTGATTTTATATTTTCAAGCACTCATAAATCATGATGCTATTAGCTTTCTATTTTACATCATCCAGAATATGAATATAGTGTACATATGCCTGAATGCTTATTTAGGAGAAGTAAGTTCATAATAATCTTGCCCTGTTTGTCAGGCCAGCTATGTAAGCAAGCCTAAGACCTTTTTATAATACCAGTTAACATTCTGGTTTTGCATATTTTCACGGTGCCATATTTGTTCATGTGCATAAAGCAGAGTTCGTAACGCAGACTAATAGTTTTTACACCTAAAAACCAGATTATTTTGTGTTTTGATATTGTTGTTGAAAATCATGACTCTTGAAATCTTCCCTGGAAAGCTTCAGGTTTGTTGTGTCCCCTAATTGACAGGTAGCTTTACATTAATATAATACCAATATATACCTGAAAATAGATTTTCTTTTCTTTTTTTCCCCATCAAAACTCTGCTTTTATTGCAGTAAAGCCTTTAAGGTCTGCAGAGCAATTTACTGAATGGAAATTCTGCTTCAAAAACCCAGGTGCATCAACATGATGAAAAGAAGTTTTTCTGTTGGAAAACAGTAACTTTGTTTTAGACTGGCATCTGTCTGTAACGGAGTTTTATCTGTAACTGTTTGGTTGTTTTCTAGCTCTCTGTTAGTGCCTTTTTTGTAGTCCAGTCCTAGAAGGGGAACAATATATGTGCAGGAAATCTTTGTGATTGCTTCAAATTACCCAAAATGTGTGCTCTGTATAGGATACAAGAGTGCAAGGCTTTACGGCTGAGCATGTGTGGAAGTTGGAGGATATTACTATAAGTATATTGACTCTTGAGAAACTGGGTAATTTTTTTGAGAGGAATACTTAGTGCTTTTATGATTTTTAACAATTCATGGACAGTAGTTCAGAGAGCTGTTAGCACATTTCATAGAAGTGTTTGTTAGGTCCCACTTTGACAGTCACCTCAGAACCTGATGAATTAGAGTATTGAATGCAGGCTGAACAGCAAGTCCTGTGTTTGAGCAGCTCAGTTCCCAATTAGAGCAATTGAAGCCTGTAAACATTAGATCCTTGCAAAAATGCTAACGACAGAAGGAGGTGCAAGTTTCAAACAACTAATAGAATGGGCAGAGGTTTGAGTAGTTTGCTAGTGAGAGCACTGTATCTAACAACTTTTTACATTTTGCAACTCCATTTTCCTTAAAGGGCTTTTGTGTACTACTACAGATACAGAGAAAAATATAGAAACAATGCTCTTTGAAGAGCAAGTGAATAGAGAAGACAATGGAAAAGGCAGTTTTTCTTGAATTTGCCTTAAAAATACATACCTAGTGAACAATTTAAAAGCAAATGTTTCTTTGAGAAATAAAATTATCAGTTGTCAGTAGACCAGCCCAATTAAATCTATGATGAAAAAGGACAAGAATATTATCATAGAATAATTTTCTGATTTTTATGACAATTTATTTATCCCTATCAACAGTGTCAATGCCATTTCTTTTTATTTCTGTAGGCTTTTAATACAGGCTCACTATGATGTAAATATTAAAGATTATGATGGCTGGACACCACTTCATGCTGCTGCTCACTGGGGTAAAGAAGAAGCATGTCGCATTTTAGTGGAAAACCTATGTGATATGGAGGCTGTCAACAAAGTGGTAGGATTTTTATGTAATCCTTGTCAAGATACAAAGTTCTGGTCTCTAAAGTGACTTTAGAAGCCAGGGTAAGAAAAGTGATGATAAACTGCTGTTTACTGTACGTGGAGCTTTATATAATGCATGTTTTGTCAAAACAGCATGTTTGTGTTCAAAACTAAATTCTCTGATTGTCTAAATGAATTTCTAAGCCTTTATGCTTAGTTCTATATGAAGTGATTCATGCAGTTTTTGACATGAAAATTCAAAATAGAAAGGGTTTATTGACATTTCAGAGGTGCAAAATTAATTATTTGATGGATTGCAGACGGGCTTTCATTTGATCTTTGAAGATCATGATGATGCCTTTGGGTAGTGTTTTAACTCCTAAGCGGTGCTGGCAGACTAAAGAGTTGTCACTCTATTATGCTGATTTGGGTGTGCTGGAAGAAACCTGTAGGACCCTCTGGACTCTCTAGATGTAACTTGAGAGCTTCCTAAGCTGTATTTTTTGGGCTTCTGTGCAATGGCCTGTGTGGCTTCCTGGCTCTGCAGGATCTTGTGCCCAATAGATACAAATATGTTAATGATTCGCATGTGTTTAAGAAGGATCAAGCCTTTTAGTTCAACCTGTGCAAGTGCTAAGCTCTCATTCTTCTCTTTGCAGTGTAATTTACAGATAGATTCTGATCTGCTTCCCATTTCTGTCAATACTCTCTATGAAAGTTACCTGCCCAACTTTTAAGATGGATTCTTCACTGAATTTTTTTCATGAAATTTTAAAAATAAATTAGGAAAATAACGTAGATATAGATCATGAATTAGCAAGTATTTACTCCATGTGGGGATACAGCTACTGCTGCGTAATGTTCGTAGTCTTTGTTGACTTTTTATTCCTTGGAAATTGAGGGTGCTTATAATAGAATAAATGAACTCTGAAATTAAATTCTAAATATCTTCAGCTCTTTCTGTATAATGCTTACAGAACTTCTAAATACCAGCTGTATGACTATTTTTTATATCATGCAGTCAAACACAGATGTAATTAATCAAAGCCAATTTTTCAAGCTATGTGTTAGACTTTTTACTGGGTCCCTAAAAATAGGGAAGTTATATGCTAGGGAGCACTCTCATAAGAGTATGTTCAGCTCCACTGGAGCAAGACTAAGGGAGACACAGAAAGATGTCAGGTGGGTTTTTTGTATATGGGCTTGTCTCTCGAAGCTGGGAAAGATTCACCTGTTGTGTTTTTAAGTAACCTACTAAACATTTTTGGTTTTGGAGTCAAGAGGATTGAAAACTCCTCTGGATTTGTTTTCAGTTGTATGTGCTTAGCATCTTGGGGAATTCAGCCTGTGTTGTTCAGGCACTTGACTTCAGGTATCAACTGTTACAGATTTGGGTTTAGACGTAACCTTCCAACTACAACAGTTTTTTATACAGTGACTTTTTGTGCTCAGGGTAGGTCTTAACTCCCAGCTAAAAATAAAAGGCTACATTAAAAACTGTGGCCATAATGCAAATACAAACTTCAGATGATAGCTCAAATGTCAGAGGATCTCAAGCTCTGTTTTGGGTAAGGCTTGGTGAAAAGTGCACATGCTTCTGCTGTATGGTCAGAAGCTTTAGGATGTGAAAATTAGTGGTTTGAAGGTTCATGCTTTCCAATTAAGATAGCCTTCACAGTGTAATTAGGAATCTGTTTGCCTTTAGTTAACATTTTGAGAAACTGAAATAAGCACAAATAGGAACATCTTTCATTATTTTTATAAACTGCTGTGAGTGCTTTTAAATGACAGCTCTGTCTTTATTGCTGGTTATTGTACAGAGGTACTTGCTAGACTGATCTTGTCATGATCCTCCCAGCATCTCAGTAAGTCCACCCAGCATGTTGATGCATCTGCATTTATACCATTTATATCTAGGACTTGGCCTAGATTCCAGCCTTCAAGTACATGTTCCATAGAAATCATACACTAAGGACAAATAAGAACAAGTGGTTGTAGCAGATCTTTTCTAAAATGGAATGTAAAGTGTAAAATACAATTTTGCTGTAAAATGTGAAAACATGACTACTTAAGTTTAGTATAAGCTACTTAAGTAATTTAAACTTTAAAAAAATCAAACTGTATGTGGTAGTCCTAAGATGGGAAGGATACTGAACTGCTCAGGACCCATCTATGCAACTACCATTGGGAACAGCTGTTTGGAACTATTATTACGAGAATTATATTCTTCCATCTATTTTTCTTTTCCTTCATAGTGGGTTTTTTTTCCTTTAAAGGCAGCAAAATTTTATTATTGCATCTTTATAACTTTAAAAATATGTTTACTCATCAGGTACAGGTGTTTCTGTTTTAATTGCCCCCAAACAGTAATATTGCAAAATTGTTTTACAATACTGACAGACTAACAGTTTGTAATAGAGCTTGACTTATATTTTCCAGTTTTTCTCTCTGAATGTGCTCCTTTATCTGCATCTTCATGTGAGAAGACATTGCAGTCTGTCGTATTCAAATTCTGTTGCACAATTATGATATTTGACGTCTTCCCCTTCTTCAGGGTCAGACAGCGTTTGATGTGGCAGATGAAGATATTCTAGGATATTTAGAAGAATTACAAAAGAAGCAGAATCTGGTAGGCCTTGTACATATAAATATATTTATGTTGCAGTTTATTATACATATGATTATAGTATCCAACTCAGAGCAGCATAAAGATTAAAACCCAAGTTTTGAGTTGGGGCTTCAATTCGGGTAATGCCACAGTCATCTCCAAAGATCTTTTATGCCCCCATTTGGTCCGTTATGGTGACTATAAAGCCTTGGAAGAAGAAAGGCACTCTACTGCTGGCCTTGTCTACTGGGCATTTTATGATCTGAAGCATCAACAACTGGAATAACAGGTTCTGGGATTTTAGAGTTTTGTGCTTTATTACTTTGAAAGCTTATACACGCTCCAGTGTTTGTAGTAGTTACAGAAGCTATTCCTCCATGTGTAATTTTGTCACTCTGATTCCATTCTGTTAATTAAACTGCATAATTCTGTATGTTTTGAAGCTTCATAGTGAGAAACGTGAAAAGAAATCTCCCCTAATTGAATCCACAGCCAACATGGATAATAACCAGACACAGAAAACATTCAAAAAGTAAGTAAAATAGGAAAAATTACAAACTCTTAAAAAAGATGACTTTACAAGATGTCACTTAACACGTTTTAGTAAATTTTTCATAACTCAGTAATTGCTTTTCTTTTCAAACTCAGTAAGGAGACTTTGATTATGGAGCAAGAAAAGAATGCATCTAGTATAGAGTCTCTGGAGCAAGAGAAAGCAGATGAGGAAGAGGAGGGAAAGAAGGATGAATCCAGTTGTTCCAGTGAAGAGGAAGAGGATGATGATTCAGAATCTGAAGCAGAGACAGGTACATTGTTTGGAGCATTGCCTTGAAGTTTTTACTTTTTGAATTTACTCAATATCACGTGATACAGAGTTCAATATGTGACGCTTCACTTGCTCTTCGGCATTTCACTGAGCTTCCAGTCATTTTAGAGCAAGTTTATACTAGTCGAAAGTCAAATCATAACAGATTTATCAAATGCATGTTTTTACTGGTGGCTACTTAGGTTAAAGCTATTAACCAATTTACCTGTCTACTTAACAATTGATACTTTTAATTACATAGTTTGAATAATATAAGCCTTAAATAGCATGTCAGAAACATTGAAAAAGCTAGCAGATCAAATGATAAATGAAGGCTTCATAGCAGTTTTTGCTTGTGGCACTGGTGTGGAGACTGGATCACTGGAAGTGCAAACCTTCTCATTTTCTCTTACCACCCTGAAGTAATTATCAACTCATCTGGCAATTGTGGCTCAGGCATTCATAGAGTAATAGTGCACATATTTTCAGTGTGTACTGAGTTAAACTTTTAAAGGTGTTATTTTACTGTTAATAGTTACTGCATATACAACTTCAAGAGAAATGTTCTTTGCAAAGTTTAGGATTGTATGCAACATTGTATGCATATTACTCTGTATTCCTCTCTTTTGTGGAATTTACGGGTTTTTTTCTTGAATAATTATCAGAATAGCAAGTAGTGATATGACAACAGCGTGGTGTTGGTTTTTTTCAATCTAGAAAACAAATGCCAGACAACTAGTGTTTCAAGACATAAGTTCAGTCTTAAAGAATTTTAGAAGCATGTAATTTGCAATCATGTAATCAGAAATAGCTTGTTAATATTTTATTCTTCTAAAAGAAAGTAACTCATTTTGGTGAGCTGTCAGTTCTTGTTTTAATACATTCTAATTTATTTTACCGAAAAGATAAGACTAAAAAGGTATTTTAGAGCTAACAAGTATATCATAAACATGTAACATAGACAGAAGTAAAAGCAAGTGCAAAACCAAACGGTCTATTATGGTTTAATTATTTTTTTTGTATTTTGAAATAAACCAGCATTTCAGTATTAAGCTGGGAAAAATGTCTGCCAAGCTTTGTAATCACTCTTTTACTTTAATATACTTGCATCCATTTTTAACCGGGCTTTCCTAAACTCGAACCACTTACAATGCATATATGTATAACATTTAGTAATTTCTCTGTCATTGAGCTGACTGTAATGTCTGCTGAACTTTATTACTCTGGTAACTGTTCCCTTCATTGCCTGTATGTAGTTTGTGCCAGGAAAATTTGACTGTGACACAAAAATTAATTTATGTAAACTTTGGAAGGTTTAATATCAACAAGGCTTTATCATACTTTATTTGGCAAGATAGACTTTAGACTTCTCCCTGTAGAGCTACATCTCTCAGTTCCCAAGATTGTACTTTCCCTTTCTTTTCCTGTTATTCAGCAGAAGGTAGTGAAAGTGAAAGATTTTTCTAGTCAAAAGTCCCAATATTGTAAGGAACATTCAGGTTGTAAAATATTTTAATAGGGTTCAATATTCTCAAGGACTGTAAACTTTGATTTCTAATCCCTCGGAATACTTGAAATGTTTTTCTAAAACATATTCTGTTTCATTGGTTATGTGAAAATATAGCTTAAAAATAAATGCACTTCTGTTTGTAAGACCAAGAAAGGAAATACGAACATGAAGCTAGCATATTGCAATGGATGGGGAGACAAGATGAAAAATAGAATTTTAAGCAGTTCAGGTTTTGTAACTTATTTTGTTTGACATTCTTTAATTTGTTTTGAAAGTTCATTAGTATTAGCTCAGTCCTGCATACAATTATGTTCTTGTTGTTCTAGAAATAATTCAGAACACAGTTGTGAAAAATAAATTTTTCTCCTGCCATACTTTCACTCCAGATAACTTTTTCTGTGTCTAGTACAGATTTCCATCGCATCTTCCTTTGCATCATCTCAAATTGTACTGTCAGTTCTCATTGCCCTGTTCAGCTTTTTATCACCTAGAATTTTACCTTTTTTTTCCACTCATTTTGAAAAGAGCTTTCCATTAAGTGTTGTTAGTCAGATGAGATGGATTTTTTATATTTGTATTTGTTGACTGCGTAAGTAACTTTCAGAACATCTGTTCAACTATGGCCATAACTCCAACAAGTGTGTAACAGCAATACCCTTAATTGCACAGTTTCTAATTGTAGATTGGTGTTTTGTTACATTTGAATGTAGTTGTGAGAACACTGTATGAAAACATTGCATACTTTCTGTGCTACCTGCTCCTCCACTGTATGAGTAGTGTAGATGCAAAGGTGTCTTTGTAGTAAGGTCAAAATCAGTGGGAACTGAGCCCCTTGTTGCTCCATACTGCACAGATAGGAGAATGTGCAATTTGAATCGGTGAAACAGAAGTGAGGGGAAACATCGTGAGGCTGAAGCAAGTGCAGTGACAACAGTTACTGTATCACAATCACAATATTTTCTGTATGTTTATGTTAGAAGGATTAGGGTACGTAAAGCACGGAGGAAGAAATTTGGGTGGAAAGGACAAATCACAAGAGGGTAGAGTCGATAGTGAAAGTTTGGTAGGAAAAACAAGGGACAAAAGAAGGAATGAAGCGCATGGATAGTCGGTGCTCTGGAAGGCAAGTCCCGGCCTCAGCTCATTTTGGTGACTGGAATTCCTGGCTGGGTTCTCCGTGCAGTTAATTATTTCTTTGAACTCAACATACACAGTTATCTGAGAATAAATATTTCACTTTGAATTGGCACCTATCTCTGTAGTTCAAATTAACTATTACAGAATCACAGAACTAAAGAATAGTCAGGGTTGGAAAACACCTCTGGAGATCATCTAGTCCAATCCCCCTTCCAAGGCAGGGTCACCTAGAACAGGAATGCGTTCAGACGGGTTAGATTGTCTCCAGAGACAGAGACTCCATGACCTCCCTGGGTCTGCCACCCTCAATGTGGTAAAGTCCTTCCTCATGTTGAGGTGAATCTTCTTGTGTTTTAGTTTATGGCCATTATTCCTTGTCCAGTCACAGGGCACCACTAAAATGTCTGGAACCATCCTCTTGGCACCCACCTTTGAGATATTTATATGCGTTACTGAGGTGAGATTAGATGCCAACATACCTCCTAATGCTACATTCTTTATGGTGCTAAAATATAGGCTCTCTGGGGGCACAGTGGAGTCTCTGTCTCTAGAGGTTTGCAAGACTTGACTCATCAAAGCCCTGAACAACCTGGTCTGTGGGCAGCATTGTCACTCCTGCGAGCAGAAGGTTAAAGTACGTGATTTCCTGAGGTCACTTTCACCCTGAATAGTTCTGTGGTTCTCTCTCTGCATCTCTAAATGGTAGCACTTGCTCGGTACCAAAAAAAAATGTTACATGCATGACCTTTCGGAAGAAAAGATGCACCTAGCTATGATATAGCTTGGGAATGATGAGGGAAACACTGAGGAATAAATGATAGAATGCTGTTGGTAAACTTGACTGTCAAATTTGTTTGATAGAATTCAACTGTGTTGTAGGGGTGAAGAAATCGTGAAAGAAAGATTAAAATCTTGTAAATATTTTGCAGATAAGACCAAAACCTTGGCAGCTAATAATGCAAATACCACAAGTACACAGTCAGCATCTGTAGCTGTGACGGCGCCTTCAGTAGCCGGTGGCCAAGGGGCACCTACGTCACCTGTTAAGAAGGTAAAATAAAATACCATTCTCTTGATTTTCTATTTATTTTCCTCTGTGTACATTTTTTGATTCTGCTATAAAAAGTAGATTGAGCTTACCAGTGAATTGATGAAAATGCAGATTCTTAAAATATTTTGTGTTCTTCTCCAGAAACTTTATTCTTTTTTTTTTCATTTTGAATGGTTTTGATTCTAAACAGGGATATAAAATGCAGAACTACAAAATAGCTGAATGTAAGATCTTCTTAAAAAGAGAATAAATCTGTTGAACAGTGAATGGAGTTCTTGATTTTTCTGGAGCTAAACTTCATCTTTTGGAAGTCTTTACTGTGTCAAATTCCTCCAAAATGGATAGAAGCTACAGTTCAGATGTCTCTTTGTACCTGTATTTGTGATGCACGTAAGGCAGGGGAGAAGATGTGACTAAAGGACTTTCAGGAGTCCCTAGAAGCATTCAGCTAGTGCTTTGACACAGAAGCTGAAAATGTTATCTGAAATAGGAAGTAGAAAGTGCTATAGGTCTCATCCTTGTACCTGTGATCTAGAGGAGTAATTAAGCTGCTGTCAATGAACAGGAAAGCTTTAAACTGTTTCTACCAATGAATGCAAAGCAGCACTGTACGTGTGATCTTGCACCTGCCTTTTCAGGTTTGCACCAACTGTGCTACTGCAGCTGCTCTTCTGCTTTCACACTGTAGATGGACAAACCATGCGTTGCCCACAAGTGGTGCAGATGCAGTTTATTAAGCTTGAATTCGGGTTTTCTTCAGTCTATGTGACATTCAATAGTGCTGCTCTCTGACTGCGGGTGCTGATGTAAGGCAGGTTTGGGAGGATAGCTAGGATTGCATGGGATGTGATTAAGAGATGTGAATGATTTATGATAGGGAGATAAAGAGTATATTAGTATGAATCTTCCATTATTCTCAACAGTGCAGTGGACTTTGTTAGGTCATAGGCTTTGTTGTTCTCTTCTGTGCAAACTGTAATTCTGCCTCTGAATTAGCTAAATACGCTGTGTTTAGTAGGAATCTGTTAGTAAGGTTTTAAATATCTTACTGCTTTTGGTGTTTTGTGCTGTAATGAAGAGCTACATAATGAGCTATGTGGTGCTAAAACAAACTTTTATTTCTATTTTCCATTCTTTCGATCTTCATCTTTGTCTTGTCTTAATTGGCTTTAGTATGATTTCATTCCTCCTGTCATGCCTGTCGTCGAGTCAGTAGATCCCACATCCTGGAGGCAGGGCTTGCGCAAAACTGGCATTGTTCTTGTGCCCAGTAAGGGTGAAAGATCTATGGTGAGGTTCTTGTGTGCACAGGTTTATGTACAGGTTGCAAAGTAACATATTTAATCAAAACGTTAATACCAGATTTGCATGTTTCTGTTTGCATCTCAAGTTCATGGTGTGTATTATGAAGTGTGGAATTTTCTCAGCTAACTTTTAGAGGAGTAGTATACCTTATACCTTGACCAGTCTGACGTTTCTTTTCTCATTGACTAATTTAAGACAAAAATGCATAGGTTGCCTCTCATTAAAACTTCCCAGTGAATTTAGCATTTGTGATTATTAAAACCAGTTATGTTCTCAAATCTCTGCAAGGAGAATGAATTAACAATGATAACATAAATTAATATCGTAAATTCATTTTCATCTGTTTTATAGTTTCCAACATCTACAACCAAGGTTTCCCCCAAAGATGAAGAGAGGAAGGATGAATCTCCGGCTTCATGGAGGTTGGGCCTTAGAAAAACTGGCAGTTATGGTGCGCTTGCAGAGATTACTGCTTCCAAAGAAGCTCAGAAAGAAAAGGACTCTGCGGGTGTTATGCGTTCTGCTTCTAGTCCTAGACTTTCCTCTTCCTTGGACAACAAAGAAAAGGTAATAATTTTAAGTGTAAATCAACGCGTTGAGGAATTTATATTCCTTCCTTAGTATAGATGTTTATCATGTATTATAGATGTAAGATTGTAGTGCACAGCTATTCTTTACTAAAATTCCAAAAAGTTAAATTATGGAGTTCCAAAAAGTTAAATTATGCTAGTAGTAGTTTTTACAGTTTGGGGGCATCAGAGATTTGATAGTTTGGGCTTCACTTAGAGAGTGATGTTGAAAGAATCTTACAATCAAAAGAAATCTCTTTTGTATTCATTTTCATTTTGTATTGATTTTTTATTTAGAAAAATTGGTTCTGTAATAAAGCATGGAAACACTGAACCAAGTGAATCACCAAACCAGGAGTTAATGTCGGTAACTGAACAACATGTCGTTCTGTTTCAACTACAAGTGTTTGTATGTTCTACAGATTAAGAATGATAAAGTACTGTACTATATAAAAATACTGAACCCGTTACTTTCAGTTATCAGTGTTGGAATTGTGTTGCAGCAAAGCAGAAAACAGAGCAACCAAGTCATTTACATCATCAGAATGGAAACATCAGCAGTTTCCTTTTCCTAGTGTAGTCTTTATAATATTTAACTGAAGCTTAAAACTCATTTATATGATCTGGTCACAACAAATACAGCTGAGGCTGTCACAAGAATGATGATTTTCCAGACAATAGCAGTATAATCAATAACAGTGATGCTTAATAGAAAATACATGTCTTTCAGGAGAAAGATGGAAAAGGAACTCGACTTGCTTATGTTGCACCGACAATACCAAGACGGCTGGCCAGTACCTCTGACATTGATGAAAAAGAAAACAGGTGATTCTGAAGTTAGAATTTAAGTATAGAATTATCTGATTTTAAAGTGGCTGGCCAACCTTACATGTTTTAAGTCAGTGGTAATTTATAGCATTATCCTGCTGTATAGACTTTGCTAATCCATATGGTAATCCAGTTCCTGAAGGTTTTCCATCTTGTAAATTATAATGACCCTTTTTAAAGTCCAAATTACTCTGTGACAAGAGCAGAACTGGGCAATGAGTGTTGTCTTCTTGGGGAAGAAAACAAATAAAATCCAAATTACGAAGTCTTAAACTTGTAAGTGACTGAAGAGTTCTAGAAGTATTTTACTACTTTGTCTTCAGTCACAAAGTGCTTCTACTGGACTCCATTGCTACTTTTGATAATGATAAAATTATGTGTTTCTTGTGGTCTTTCCTTAAAACCATATTGTGCAGCAGTACATAATATGGAAATTAGGTTAGATAAACTATTCTGTTCTGCTATTTTTCTTGCTTACATGGAGGTTTTTACTGTCTTTGCTGATACTTCTTCTGTAGCTTGCAGTACGAAAGAAACAAAAAGTTAGGTGCATAAGCTTGCTGGCTGTTAGGATTTGGGGCACTTTCATGACATATTTACATTGTCAGAACCTCCCCATTTTTCACTTCTACTGAGACATTTTCTCGAGTTACTGTAGAATGCATAGTACAAAACTTAGAGGTTTCCCTTATGTCTTGGGTTTTGTTGGATCATATCTAGATAGCTGAATATTGGATGACCTGAACTGAAAATCCTCTCATGTGCTATTGTAATCCTTGTCTATAAGACTGATAGTTTCTTTATGCCTGTGAAATGTCTTTGTGGCTGCTCTTGAGAATCGTTTATTGCAGTGTAGACACAGGATAAGTACTGCCTTGTCTTATGCTTGCAGCAAGTTGAATCAATTTAATGAGTGACAAATTCTGTTTTGAAACAAGAGAAAATCCACTTTAGTACAGTGGTAAGTGTCCCCACCTGGCGTGTGGGAGACCCGGGTTCGTTTCCCGCCAGGGAGACAGTGTTAAGAGTTGGACTCGATGATCCTTGTGGGTCCCTTCCAACTCAGAATATTCTGTGATTCTGTGAATTCCAGATCTCATGCCTCTCTAAAGTTCAATGTAATTTGTTAGCATCTCTCATTTTACTTGGCAAGATGTTTTTTAATCTGTATTTCTATACTGGGGCAGTTTGGAGTTTCTGCTTGTGCTATCATTCTCTGGAGTACTAAATTCTTTGAGACTGAATTTGCCAGTTTTAGTTGGTTTATACAGAGGTTTATTATTATATCAGTTTTTATTCTTCTGAGATCTTCTCAAAAACTCTTGTTCTCCAAAAGTGTCTTAACTAGATGATACCTTAGGCTTGGAACAAATATTTCTTTACAGTTTTATTTTTTTAAAGCTGTTACTGATTGTAACAAAGGGATTAAGCTTTGCTTTAGCGTTGAGGTTTATTTGTGTGCTTGACGTACCAGTCTTAACCATCATAGCTTACTCACAGACACAGTACCTAGAGTAGTTACCACCAATAGCATGGGTTTTCTGATATAGTACATTGAGTTAACTCTCAGAGGAGATTTAGACTTGACATTAGGAAGAAGTTCTTCACTGCAAGGGTGATCCGCCATTGGAATGGGCTGCCCAGGGAGGTGGTGGAGTCACCGTCCCTGGAGGTGTTTAAGAGTAGGCTGGACGAGGCACTTAGTGCCATGGTTTAGATGATGGGGGTTGGATAGATTGGACTTGATGATCTCCACGGTCTGTTCCAACCTTACTGATACTGACTGGGCTCATTAGTGCCAATGAATGAGAAAATGCCTTGGTGTACCAGAAGTGAAGCCTCCTTTTAGGCCAGCCTGGTTAGGCACCAATACTTTGCTTAATGTGTGATGTGACAGTCAACCCAGCTTGCCTACATGAAGCCATCAGAGATTTTTAACTTTTATTCTGACCTTGTTTACATGTGGAATTTAACCTATTTAATCGATCCTACAGCTGCTTAATAAATTATTAAGGTTTCTACCTTTGTCACAGATCTTTATCCTTGTTGCTTAGCTTAATGCCTGGTTCTTCTGCCTGTCTGAACACCTACTTGTCTCACAGATCGATAATGGAGTGTAATCCAGACACACCCTACTGTGAGGGATGGAAATTACTTCAAGATGAATCCCATCTGGGTTTTTAGGCTAGCAAATCTCAGATACTCAGCCTTAGCTGAGTAGCCAGTGCTTCAGCAGAAGTCCTGAAGTCTATTGTGTTTTTGCAAAGTGAAACCTTGAGTAGTTATTAAAAATTTGTTGTGCAGCAGGACCTTTCCATGGTAGATGATATCTCAGTATTTGTGTTTCTCTTTTCTGGTAAGAAATAACACTTCATTGATCTGTGTTTTCATCATTTGCTAAGGTTACTTCCAGCTGCAGAAGTCCTAGCATAAATTTCCGTGCAAAAAGAGGTGCGTTCTGGTGGCCAAATGTGTGTGAACATAAAATACATCTTTACAGTTTTATTTTTCTGTGAGCCTGGTTGCCTTTTATGTATTGTTTTGTGAAGGACATGGGGTTTTTTTCCTTCTGTCTGAGCTTTACTTCAAAGCTTGAGCTCAGATTTTTATTAGAAATTTAGTGTTTGCATCTCAGTGTCAATTTTCAGGATAGTTTTTCTAAGTAGATTTTTGCATGGTTATTTCTTGCTGCTATAAACTGCAACAACAGTCTGGAAATTCCTTGTGACTAAAGTAATGTCAGCTAGTGATGCATGGCAGGCCACTCAGGAATGGCTACTGCAAGCCTGTTTACACTAGTCTACAGTATCATGAGTTCTAAAGGCTTGTCAGCTTTTGAACTTCTTGTAACATCAAAGAATGAAAAGTCCTATTAAATCAGCTGCTAAAAAACTCAGGTAGTTTCCCCCTTATTGCCTTGGATAATCTCAGGAGAAAAACATCTTGCTCCTTTTTTTGGGAAAAACAAAGCCAGCAATGGTCACAGATAAAAACTGACAGTTGATTTCATGCTGGTTAAATCCTCTTCGGCAGTTTTCTTTTGATGCTGCTTTTTTCTGATATTTCTAATGGCACTAATGTGAATGTAGTGTTTTTCCACAGAGGTTTCACCATAAAGGTGAATTTATTTCCTATTCATTATGTTTAATTCAATGGGTTATCCAGGGTTTTAATTTGAAGCTCCTGTTCAGCTCACATCAAGAACACATTAAACATATTAGTTTGCTAAACTAAAATCTTTTTTACAGGGATTCGTCTGCTAGTTCAATACGTGGTGGCAGTTCCTATACCAGGAGAAAATGGGAGGAAGATGTTAAGAAAAACAGTTTGAATGAAGGTCCTACATCATTAAACACAAGTTATCAAAGAAGGTATGAGGTTTTCTGTTATCTTATTTTTTTAATCAAAATAGGCTTAAAAGTGAACAAGAAAACAGGTACTGAATCATTTGGTAAGGACAGTTTAAAATTGAACGGTAACACTTTGAAATGTTCATAATAATTGCAAAGTATGTATTGCGTGTTGATGTAATAATTGGGCTGATTTTAAAGCTATATAATTTTTCCTAGCTTAGTGTGTTGCAGCAGTTGCTGTGTAATTAAAGTTATATGCTTCCTTTTTCCTATTGTTTATTTCAGTTTGAAACTGGGATTCGTTTGACTCTTATCAAATGAGCTCAATACTCAAAGATAACTATTTTAAATATTGAAATAGAAGTAATTTTGCTTTGTATCTGAAAAGGGGGAAAAATATCTGAATTTTAATTCTTGCATGAGAGTCTCAGAGGTCTTGGGCTGCTCTCCTTCATGGTAAATTATAGCCAGGCCTATGCTGAGTATCAGTATCATAGAATGCATACCTAAAGTTAACTTGAATGCAAAGTGAATGATGAAAATATGAAAATAGTTTTCAGGTGTGCAAGTTCCTAAGTTGCCGAATTTTCTCAGGAGGAATAATATCCTGCAGATCCGTGATTAATTGCCTCCATTGTGTAGTTTCAATGTTAAGTCCTCATTGTAAGTAGTGGAGCAAAAGGAATTAAAATGAATTAAAAATGAATGAAAAAAAAAGGTAACTAAGCTGCATATTGGTACATGCTACTGATGTAATGGTGATGGGTACTTAACTTTTTGGAGTCTTGACATGGATATTGCTAGTGGCATGTAATCAGGTTGTTCCGTACAGCATAACACATCTTAATGCCTTGATAACCTCCTGCCTTAGAAAAAAACACCTCCTCAATTTTCCTAGCTGTAGGTTTAGAAAAGATGTTGCACAGGTTTCCTGTTTGGAATGGGAAATATCAACAGTTGATATTATAAGAACAATCTTTGCATGTTAGCAGTCTTCAAACAAAAAGTGCTCGTCACCTTAAAATTACACATGGCGCTTTAATAGTGTATTTCCTTCGTTGTTCTTGTGTGGTTGTTTTTTATTTGTCATTCTAAATAGAAAAAAATTATCAGTTGCTTAATAAAATAGAACCATACTTCCTTTTTCACTTAGAGACGTGATGTCTGACCTAACTGTGGATTTTGAGGTTAAGTCATGGACAGTCATCCTGACTCAGTAATGCAAAATTTGTTCAGCTTGAACCAGTGGAAAAAAATGTGGAAACCACTGGGTCTTCTTTATAACTTGAAGAGCAAGAGAAAAACCTGAGTGGGAGGTTATTCTTCCTGCTAATCATTCCAAGTGGGTTTTTGTTAAGATGTTACATTTAATTGGTTTCAAATTATAAGAGTAGTGATACTGATGACATTTTCTTTTCTGACAAGCTGTGCAGTAATGTTCTGGATTTTCTGAGGTATTCAGTGTGGGTGAAACAGCAGTTTAAAAATGGGACACTGGGGGCCCTGTACGAATATTTTAGTAGATGTGATCAAGAAAGTCTTACATAAACAAGTGAGATTCCATTCTGTATCTTCTCTTCTGTGTGAAGAAGCGGTCAGGACTAAGGGACACTTCTGCTGCCCTCTGAAGTCATAAATTAAAAGTCCTAGTCAAGGAAACAGGGAAGAAAATGCTTCTTTTGCCCCGGAAGTTTCAAGACTCAACTGAGGCACATGGGCAGGAGTTTAATGGATCATTCACAGCTTAGTGATATTTAATGGTCAAAGATAAGTAATAAATGCTGTCATTTCTCCCCCTCAGTGGTTCCTTTGGCAGAAGACAAGATGATTTGATAAGTTCTAATGTTCCAAGTACTGCATCAACGGTTACCTCTTCTGCTGGTCTTCAGAAAACACTGCCTGCCAGCACAAACACTACTACGAAAAGTACAACGGGTTCTACTTCAGCAGGTGTACAAAGCAGGTAATGGCACCAGCACACCTTTTTATTTTTTTTGTCAGGTCTACTGTGTGCTTATGTTTGTGCATGCGTTCTTGTTTAGTAGATCCCAGGGCTCTGGATTTTTTCACTTTCATATTAAATTTGTTTTGATTTTACACAATTTGGCTCAAATATTGTGACTGGCTTTCTACTGTTAAGTGACAGCCATGTTGGTGTAAAATAATAAATCCAATGTTAGAAGGGTGTGAAGAATAAAAGTTCAGTCATTGTGAACTGCTAATTCTTAATTTATTAAATTCTTAATTTATTCAATTTAATAGCTCAAGTTGAGCTTTCATAGTAGAGACATTTCTCAGTTTACCTTTCTTAGAAAAAAAAAATCCATCCCTCAATTTACATGTTACTAGTTGTTTAGTGAAGTGCTTTCATTGTTTAGCTGTTTCCTTTTCTCTTTTTTTGTGTTGCTGCTTGTTATGCTGTAGTACCTCAAATCGTTTGTGGGCTGAGGATAGTACTGAGAAAGAAAAGGACAGTGTCCCTACAGCTGTGACCGTTCCTGTTGCACCATCTGTTGTAAATGCTACAGCCACTACCACAGCCATGACTACAGCTACTTCTGGCACTGTGTCCTCAACATCAGAGGTCAGGGAGAGACGGAGGTGTGTAAAGGTCCTAAGAGTAACATTGCTCTTACACAAAAGTTGTAATTTTTTTTTCTTATTTAAAGGAATGTGTTGGCTACCACAAATTTGGACAGTGGAGTGTGTAAAGCAGTGTTGTTTTCTTGCTGTGTATCAGAACAGCTAGTAACGTGCCTCAGTTTATCTGAGAGCTTAGTGACCATTAATTTCATGACTGTTCATGAAATTAAACTTTGATATTGTATGTTGTTGACTGACCTTGAGTTCTCACTTGGTATGTAGTATTTTCATATTTATTTTTCTGTTAATAGATGGACTGAGTCCTCTTAAACATATGCATAATGGAACTATGTAAAAACACTGAATTAAAAATAAGAAAATGAGTTATTAATTAATTACTACAAGTACATTGCTGCTGATTCAGCTAGTGTGCTACTGGCAGTATGCTAGTAATTTACAGTATAGCCTTTTATCAGTCATTTTATATCTCTGGCATTTCTGAGAAGAGAGTGTTGAACCCAACACATTCTGTTTATTTCATTGCATCGTTTAGGGTCTTTTCTACTTGAAACATAATTATACAATTGTAAATGCAATGCTTTAGGAGATATTCCGTATCAAGAATGAGTAAGAAGCTGGTATAAATCTTACTTTAAGAACATGGTGGGGGTTTCTGTTTACAGTTACTGTATATGGAGGATGAGTTAAGATTGGTGCCTATTTATGTTTCCGTAAAGAGTTGTTTCCTGCTATTTATAGAAGCAAAAATAAGATTTCCAAAGTTCGTTAATTCCTGTTAGCTTTCTCTGGGTTCTTCTTCTGGATATTTATAAATGTTTATCCTTTAACCCTTCTGCTGAAACGCAAGTTCAAATTGCTGTGTTGCTCCTGTAGTAGTTTTGAAGTGTAACTCCTGTGCCAGTGCCAGATGTGTGTATCTCTATATGTTCACAGAGGTAATGAAGCTGGTTTTTTCTACAGAAGAAACCTGCATTCCTAGGTTCACTGAAGGCAGCAGCATTTAAAGGTTCCTTATAGCTTTAGGGTAGCCTGTTTTCCATAGTCTTTCTTCATAGCCAACACTGAAATGAAATAATTGATATGGAAATGTGGATTATGTTTTCATTCGTCCCCACCATGAGTCAGGAAGCGCCCACATGTGCAGGCAACTGATGCCAGTGACAACCGTAGTCAGAACCTGCGTTTTTCAAAGTGAAATTTTAACAAACCTGACAAATGAAAAGCAAACCAAACAAAAATGCATGTTTTTTTGTAAAACAGTTCAAATTTTAAAATGCAAATGCTATTTCAGGCTCATATCAGCTAGAAAAGCAAGGAAATCTAGAATGAGGGCTTTTGCTGTCTCATTTGCTCTCACTAGTGTGTGTATAATGAGCACATACTACGCACATTTTAGATAGCTGCAGTTGGCCTGAAATACCCTGGTTTTGTCCGACTGTAATATACTGTTGCAGATGCATTTTTTGTGTTATATTAGGATATCCATTAACTCTTAGAAATCAGCAAATTTGAATAATTGCTGCATGCCTGTGAGAAGGTAGTGGTCTGAATATCCCCACAGGCATACCTATCTGTATATGTACAGATGCGTATGTATATATGTGTGTGTGTTTACATATGTTTATATGCACGTGAAAAAATTGTATTTGAAATATTACATGCTAAATATTTTCTTAAGTAATTAGGTTGGTTAATTCGTGTTTCTAGACTGAAAGTGCATATTTAGAAAGTACATTTGAACCAGTATTTCAAAGATCTTTGGGAAGTAAAGACATTATAAACTGGTTTTAGTAATGAAGTAAGTAATAGTGCATTCTTTTGGAACAGCTGTGGCTGTGTATTCTTGACTTGATTTTTAGGATTGGTTTAAAGAAATAGGGAAGAAAATTACAAATTGAATCTTTAAAAAAAAAACATTATACCTGCTCTGCACTCAAAACTTCCTAAGTAGGTAATGTTCCAGGTCCTTTTAGCTACAGCAGCTAGCAGGCACCCTTTTCCTGATGTAGACAGGGCCTAGAGTTCTAGGAAAATGAAAGTCAATGAAAAATGCTATTTACAAGAGAATGGGCTAGGAAAATCAAGTTAACATAGTATGGTTTCTCTGAGTTGTGTCATGAGACGTTGTTTCAACATTTTTAAGTAAAGCAGATAATTTTAAGTGTTTTCCTGTGGTTTAGAGATAATTAGTTTAATTAAGGTAGAAGACTGATACACTGGTCTGTGTAAATGAAGTTTATTTTTAAATCTAAGAATTGTTTCAGAACAGGTTTTAGTATGTACTAAGGCTAATTAATGTATTATTAGGTGATCAAAGAACTTTTCTTTCCATGAAGAAATTATTTAAGTGTTAATAGATGTTGACAGAATCACTAGCCAACTGTTGAATCACTAGCCAATTATTTTTGACTAATCACATATAAAAAGACAGAAAGTATTACAGCACATGATTTAAAGAAGCTCAGAAAGGTTTTGTGTTTTAAGCACACTTTTAGCAACCTTCTAATTTTGCTTTTTCAAAATGTTTTTAATTTTTTTCTAGTTTTTAGCTAATTTAAAGATTTCAAAACTGTGTGAAATTATAACAGCATTCCAGAATATTCTGTAATAGAAAATCGACAAATGCATTAAAAAATTTAAGTTGTTTTGTTACAGTTTTACATACATACAAATATATGCATTTATCCATGTGTGTGTGTGTATATATATATATATGTATCTATCTGTGTGTATATATATGTATATATATATATTTGGTTTTTTACCCCAGTTACCTGGATTGGAGAATTTCTTTAAAGAGTCCAGACTTTGTGTGTCTACTGTAGTAGCCTTTTGGCTTTGATTACAGTTACCTGCTTACTCTGTGGGATTTTTGTGGATTTCATGAGGATTTATTTTTAAGCACATTTTTTCAGAAGGAGTTTGTTTATTCAAAGCATAGATGATTCATATGAAAATGTAGTAATCATCTCCTCAAGGAGGTGCAATAGATGATATAATTAGATTCTCTGCATTAGAGCATGTTTATCTTTTTTAAAAAGCTTACCAGTAGTGTTAACACACACACATATTTGATATATAGATATCTATGTGGCTGACTATCTGAAGTCTTCTATCCCTGTATTAGTAGATTAGTGAAATACCAAACAGCTGAAGTCACATTTAGAGAAAATGGAAAAAACAAATCTAAGTTAAGTAAGAAAACACTGTGTATTTTAATTGAGTTCTAAGGGTGCTGTCTGTTGAATAGATCATTATGGTATGGATGAAATGCCTGAAATGTAACCTGTTTTATATAGTTCAAGATTTTCTTCTGACTGCTTTGGTTTTCAGTCATATGATAGTATGGGAGTTTATTCTGACCATTTAATATATCTGTACAAAAACTATAATTTACCAATTTTATTTGTAATTAACTCTTTAGATCATACCTCACTCCAGTACGGGATGAAGAGTCAGAGTCCCAAAGAAAAGCAAGATCCAGGCAAGCAAGACAGTCTAGAAGATCTACACAGGTATAGTATTAAGTCTTCTATATCTATGGAATCATACCCATAATGTAACACCTGAGAAACCATGAGGGATTGTGCCAAGTCATGCAGTGCCCCTGGAACCAAGCTCGGGCCAGCATGGCCCCTGACAAATGCTGTGACTTAGCACTGGTCCTGGAGACAGGGTGGGAGGAGGGTGGCAGTGCTGTGGTCGGTGGAGGGGATTCAGCCCAGCTCCTTCCTTTTGGAGCTGCTGCCTCGCTTTTACATGCACTGCTGCAGCACACATATTTGAAGTGGAGTTTCAAAGGCTGTACTCCATGCTCAGGCTCGCGCCAGCGTCCCAGGAACACTCCAAGCACCGGAGCTGCCGACAAGGTCCCATGGGCAAGGCAACAATTCTGAGGTAGCCCCGCTTCTGCTGGAGTTGTGGGGTCTCGGAGCCCCTGGGAATGTTAACACAGATAGCACAGGTGTTTCTGTTCACGGTACCACCCCACGCATGCACTGGCCACATCCCTTTCTGCAGCACAGAGGTGTTCCCAGTACACCAGCTCTGACCCTGCTCAGCCAGTGTGCTCTTGGCAGCACTGTTACCGTGGCAATGTGACTCATCAACAAAGCAGCCAGCACAGCTTGTAGATTCACATGTTAATCAGGGTACTTGTCTTAGCATATGTTAGGAAAAGGCAAGAAAGAACACAGTTTGCATTACTACTTTGTTTACAATTGGTGTAATGCTTTGACTTGATAACTGTAGAAACTACTCTCCCATGCTTGATGGAGAAGGAGGGTCAGAGCGGGGGATAAAAAACCAACTTACAAGCAGTGGTGCCTTTGTCCCCTTGCGTTCCTGACCACCCGTGCCTGGGAAGGGAACACAGCAGGGAGAGGTCAGAAGTAAAGCCCTGGGCTGGAGTCGCCATCATGGCTTATGCGTGCTTTTAGGGAGCCTCTGTCCAGCTTCCCAGGCACTGGCCAGGCGGGACTGGGGCTACCTTCACTGCATTCCCTGCTAGAGCGCTGCAGCTGCCTGTGTTGGGGCAGGCTGAGCGGGCAGAGTACTTGCTCTCTGCTACTAGCCCTGTGGCATGGGGCGGGCTGCCTGGGCATAGCACAGCCTCTCTGTGTGGAGCGGGGCGGTTCGTGTGGGCAGAGGGCTTGTTCTCTGCCACGAGCGCTGTGGCGCATGGTGGGGGGCAGCACAGGCAGAGCAGTGTGCTGGCAGTCCATGCGGTTGGTGGAACTAATTTGCATATACACGACTATCTTTTAATATTCATGAGTGTCAGTTTGCACAGGTGCAGTGGCGAAGTGCCCTGTGGAACAGACCTTTGCAGTCACAGAAAAACCAGCCTACAAAGAACTGATGCCATGAGAGGGGAAGCACGAAGTAGAGAGGGTTGACTGTATTTGGTGGTTCTTCCCAGTTTCTGTCAGAACTTCCTCATCGTGAATTGCAACTAGAACAATCGTAACATAGAGATGGATGTGATAATGGCAAAATAATAGAGTATCTCTAATTGTACTTGAATGCTCTTTGGGCAGTGGAGCAACTACCATCTACACTATGTCCCCAGAAGTTGTGGGGGGTCGGTTCCAGGCAAGTCCTGCAAGTTATTAAATCCGTGAAGATACCATGAATATTCAATTAGCCCACACCCATAGCCACGTGCCCTCCACTAATACAGTCTGGAGGGCAGTCCTGGGAGCATGGCTTGAACTGTAGCACCTCATTAAAGCAGAGGAAGTGCCTTTTGGTGCTTCCTGGCCACGGAATCCAGGGTCCGGGACGTTCTGTGCACACATGCGGTTCAGAACTTGCTGAAAATCGAACTGTGATTCATTGAATACTCAAATATGCGGGGGTTCTCTGTACTATCTGCGGGCAAACTGAGAATCATCAGCATAGAGACCCTGAAAAACAGCTTTCACTGGTGCTCTTTGTGCAATTTTTTATATGTTGCTGACCTAAAAATCCAGTTGCAGCTCCATAGCTGTGGATTGCATTCCCAAGACCTCCCCGTGGCCTGTTCTGCCTCAGGAAAGCGAAGGGAATGCCTTTTGCCCCTTCCTGGCTGCGGAATCCTGGCTTTTGTCCCTGCGCTGCTTTTCCCAGCCCAGAAACCCCGTGGAATCCAGCACTGTCCCCCCAGCAATGTCTATACTGGGGCTTATTGAGGTTGCTGGTTCTTGGTGTGTGTGTCTTTAAACTCAACTCAAACATGTTCAAACGTGGCAGAGGCGCTGCACCTCTCCGACAAACCCGGCTCGGTGAGGTGATCTGAGAAACCTGACACAGTGCTGGCTTGCTAGCGTTGCCTGGCGCGAGTGAGGCTGGGACCTGGTGTACTCAAAGCCAGGATAGGTAGGGTTTTGGAGCCGGAGCTGGCACCAGCGCTGTGAGCGGACACAGCGCTGGCACACTAGCATTGCCACGGCATTGGACTGTTCTCAAGACAGCTGCCCAGGACTCACAGCTTGCTACCACATGCTGCCTCTGCCTGGAGAACCCTGGCTCCAGGATGATGGTGGCAGTCCCCCCTCGCCCTTATATGGGACAAATGGACCAGCAGCACTGCCCCCACCTGGGAGTCCTGGCTCCATGGGGTTGCCAGCAGTCCCCCCTGCCCTTATATGGGGTAAATGGACCAGCGGTGTTGGCTGTGGCCCCGTGGCTTCCAGCTCCAGGGGAGTGGCAGCGGTCTCCTGGCCCCTTATACAGGGCAAATGGATGGTGCTCCAGTGCTGAGGGGACCGGGGTGACATTTGGTGCTTATTTACATATTCATGAGCTCATTTATGTATTAATGAGCTGTCTTCCTTTGTGACGCTATCTTTGCATGTGCAAGCCCTGCTTTTTCCTGCACTGCAAGGGCTTGGGACCACAAAGAGGTGGACTGTGAATAGCCATGGCTTTACTGCATCAACATTTCTGAAATATATGATGTGTTAAAGTTTTAGGGTTCTTTCAGAAATGTTTAGTATGCTTATGATCATGTTGGAAGCATCAGAAGCATCTAGTGGGTTCTTTAATTATTTCTATGGGATCTTTGTCTACTAGTTCACCTAAAAATTATCTTACTGAAGACACGTAACATCACACATACATTTCTGGCTTATCAGGAGAATGTTTGGCTCCAAGACTTGACAGGAAAGCTTATTGGGAGAATATATAGGTAAAAGTTACTTTTTACTAGATAGATTTAATTTTCCTAATTTGACTTTTTTATTTAATGTGATCATCTACATTAATATTAATTATATATTGAATTTTTTTTTGCTGACTGCTCTTTTCACAGGGTGTAACACTGACAGATCTTCAAGAAGCTGAAAAAACTATAGGAAGAAGTCGTCCCACACGAACCAGAGAACAGGAAAATGAAGAAAAAGAAAAAGAGGAGAAAGAAAAGCAAGATAAAGAAAAACAAGAAGAAAAGAAAGAATCTGAAACTAAAGATGATGATTATAGACAAAGATATTCCCGAACTGTTGAAGAGGTATTTTCATGATGAGTCTTTTTAGGTAGAGAAATTATATGAATCTTGACTCTAACTATAATATTTTCATTTTGATATTACTGTAAGAATTATTTATATGGTTAAATGTGTTAGTATCACATGGTTTGTATGCGTCAATTGTGGTAAACTAATTTGGATATTTTTCTGCTGAATAGCCATATCATCGCTATAGACCGACTTCCACTTCAACTTCTTCATCGTCCACCACTTCACTCTCCACCTCCACTAGTTCTCTATCATCTTCAAGTCAACAAAACAGACCGAACAGCCTTATAGGTATAACTTCTGCCTATTCTCGGAGTGGAACAAAGGAAAGTGAGAGAGGTAGGAGTACTGTTTGTGAAGGGGGATTTTTTTTGTGGTTTGAGTTGACAAAGGGCAGCTTATGTTTCTCGAGATAGTTGAAAATGAGGTGTGATGTGTAAGACCACTGAGGATGTAACTTGTTCCCATCTTTCATCATAAATTTCAGAACTTTCATGTAGAAGGGAAGAAGTATTTTCTGTACTTTTTCTGTCTTTTGTGTCGTAGAAACCTCAAATATACTGCTATAAAGTATCTACATAATGCTTTCACTTTTGCTTTAACACAGCAACTATATTAAAGTACTGTATTTCAAAGTCTAAATACCTACAGGTATTGAAAAGGAATTTTACTTGATTGAATAATTTCTAAGTAACAGTTTTATAGTTGTTTATAATACTAATTTGTTTCAGTCAGTCCTTCCACATTGAAGGACAAAAATGGTGCTTTAGTGCTTTAAGGACCTCTTGGGGTTTCATGAGTAGCTGAAAAAGGAGATGCTTTCTGTGGTAGTTCAGAATATTTAATGGAACCATATTTCTGAATACTTAACTGGTTTATGGAATCTTAAATTAAAGTTTAGTGGTGTTTGAGAGATCACAAAAAAGCTCTTCTGTGATGTCACAGTTTTTGCCCTCATTTCAAGTGTGAATCACTTGCTGTAATTCTGAGAGATGTGTCTGGTTCTGTGCCTATCAAAGGAGGAGCCTGTTGACATTCAGTATGATCTCCTGTCCTCTCTCTGCTTGCCACAGTTGATTTGATCAGTAACTTTAAAAGGGTTACCAGTTGAAATTGATGATTTTGTTCTGCAGAGGGTCAAATAAAATTATCCATTGATGAAATCTCAATGAACTATATAGCAGTCTTTTCACATTCCCTGGAATATTTTCTGAGGAAGTTTTTTGGCCTAAGATTCAGGCCCAGTATAAATCTTAAGCTTATGGTTTTTTTCCCTTTGTCTTAGCATGAACTGAAATTTGGATGAAGATTTTTTAGTAGTGCATACTTATGCTAGGAGTATTTGTGTTTCTCTTCTTCCCTGTTTAATTCTTGCATTGCACTTAAATGTTTATTTACCTCTGAAGCATAGTAATTGTAGTTATTAGTGATTAGTAATGCTTCTATCGGAATACAAATCTGTAGTTTATTTAATAAAAGAACATCATACTGAATAGACTGCATGATAATAAGTAAATAACTTTGATTTGGGCAGGTTTGGGGAGGTTTTTTTGCAAATTATTTGTAAATATATAGGGGAGCAAATATAATCCTGAGGTATTATGCCAGTTATGAATTGAAATTGCATTTGTTTTAAGGAAAAAGGACTAATACCATAGTAATCTATTGTAGGAGATCCCATTTTATTCCATTCTCAAACAGTAGAGATATTTATAATATTCTCAAAAATTGAGATAATGGTGATGAAAAGGAGAACTTTGAGGACTTGACAGACTTCCGAAAGCTGGTTCTTTTTTTATTTTGAACTCTTGATGTAAGCCAAAAAAGCTTGTTTGATGAAGAATGGTGAAGAATTACTGACTATTCCTTTGTACTCATACATCTGCTAGGACAGATGTTTGAATTATTACTGGACAGGTTTGAAAACTGAATTTTATGTTCAAGTTACATTGTGTTACTGTTACATTGAAATGTTTTGTCTTGATGGCTCAGGTGTATTTAGAATTTATAGTATTTTAGAGCTATATTCTGGGCAGTATATCTTACAAAAAAACCCCTGTATGTAGTAAGAAGTTCTTCAGCAAATTTATTTCAGGTTAAAAAAAATCACTGTAAACATTTTAAATATTGAGAAGAATTATTTCAGAATATTTTCAGCAAATTAGACTGTGTCATAAGTCAATCAATAAGAAAGTTGTTATTAACAGAAGGGGGCAAAAAAGAGGAGGAAAAGGAAGAAGATAAGTCTCAGCCCAAGTCTATAAGAGAAAGACGGAGACCAAGAGAAAAACGACGATCAACGGGAGTTTCTTTTTGGACTCAGGATGTAAGTAAACATTTCTTGTGTCAAAGTGTACTTTTTTTGTGTACAGTAATCCCTCGAATATCATGGGGGGGTCGGTTCCAGAAAGATGCCACAACAAGTGAAATCCCTGAGGTAGTGATAAATACTGTAAAGCCGAGGATAATGTATTGAAGCTGTGAATGTTGAGTTGTCAAGTAGTGAAGGATTACTGTAGTATACTCTTAAAATAGAGAATTATTTAGAGTAATACAGTATGTAACTAATGGTTCTACAAAAAAAGATATATATTCTCTCTTTCTCTCTTTTTGACACTTTCAAGAGTGTAATCAAAATTTTAAGTATTTGTTCGATTGATAGCACTAACAAGAATTCTAGAACACTGTAGTAATCCTAACTTAGTAGGAATTAGTCTGAGGGGAAAATTAATTATTGAACAGATGTTTTGTTTATTATGTTACTGTAATCTTGTTAATTATGAGACATCTTAAAATTTGTTTATGAGAACTTCTTTTTATAATAAGCTCTGAAATAAATTGAATGTATGAACCAGTTTCCTGTCACATAGCTACATAAATTGATTTTGCTAAGTTGATATACGCTCCTTTCTCACATCAGCTGCTGAAAATACTAAGAGACTTTAAGTGAGTTGAATAAGTATGTGTGGTTTTCTTTTCAAATTTTTTCAAACCTAATATGGAGTTATCAAAATTGTGTGTAGGGTAAGGGAGAAGTCCTAGCCTTGTCATTATTATAATCCTGTTAATTATGAGATATCTTAAAATCTGTGTATAAGAATTTTTTGCATAATAAGATGATGTTTTTTCCTTTGCATGCAAATGATGTATCAGAGATTTAAAACATTATCTAGATTTCAGTTAACTTCCACTCTTTCATAAAGACCTATTTAGCATTTTTCAATGATAAACTGAGGACTGCACTTATTACTTTTAACAATTAAGTATTTTGCATACATGCTAAAGCTATAAGACTGAAATTAGTTATTTGGCACATTACAAGTAGCCATGTACTTACAACTTAACTGCTATCAGAATAGGAAGGTTGATCTTCCAGACTTCTCCTTTTCCATTTTCCTTGTCATGAGATCAGTATGCGTTGGGTTACAGGTTGGACTTGATGATCTCCAAGGTCTCTTCCAACCTTGCTAATACTGTGATACTGTAATATGTAAGGTAAAAGTAAGATTTTCATGCACCCAATGCAAAGTTATGTTTCGTGTCCTTCTGGTACTGAAAACATGTGTTTGTTTGAGAATATCCTGTTTATTCTGGTGGTCTTGCATTATCATATTAAAGTTCAGAATGCATTAAAATCTCACTAAGCTTCCAGTCATTTAATTACTTTTCCTCTCCCACCTCTTTCACCAGAGTGATGAAAATGAGCAGGATCACCAATCAGATTCAGAAGAAGGAACAAATAAGAGAGAAAGCCAGGTAATAAAAGAAAGATAATTTGTTCATTAACTTTCAAACATATGAATTTTGATGGTAACATTTCTGTTGCAAAAGTTCTTAAAAACTGAGTAAGTGATCCCACTGAGGTGTTAAAAGGGAGTTAGTAACTTAAACTGTACTGTAAAATGCTACAGCAGAATATATTTTTTTTAACCTAAACCCTGAGAAGTCTGACTTCACTAACCACTTTGACAGTGTAGTATTTGTAGTATTAAGAGCAGAGAATTTCTTCAATTAGCACAAAAAATGCCGTATTACATAAAGGAAAGGGGTGTTCGTACCAGAAGGATAATCTTAGATCTGAGTTGTAAGATAGCCATTGAAAAATTAGGAAGTCAAAAGATTGCTTTGGTAGATGAAAGATTCTAAGTAAAAATGTGTTTCTCTGAAGCTTATTTTTCAATATGATGCAGTAGAAAAACCCCAGACCCAAAACTAGTAATTTGAATAGATACTACAACTGTGGTTAGGTTGTAATTAAATAGATTGAAATTTTATTTTAGCCAGAGATTAGATATGTGACTTCCGAAAGGTGAATGCTATCAATATTAGGATAAATAGCATTAGGTTTTCTGATTCTATGGTAATAAACATGAGAAACTAGCATTAATAGTGTTGATTAAATGCTGTCTTCAAATTTTGTTTCTCAGTTTAACTACAGTGGCACCTCTACAGAAACATTCATTTATAAAAGTACAGAAAATTCCACCTAAATTGAATATTTTATTTCCATGACCGTTACCGTAGCCTCACTAAAATGTAATGTGCTTGTCTAGAAGCTTAGTGTACTTTTTCAAATGTACAGTTTATTTTGAAGCACTCTTATGATCTGTATAAACTGATGGCTTAGGGTCAGGTTATGTATGTTTTAATTTTTTGTTTCTACTTGTGTGCTGCCAGTGTAACTTGTAACTGTGGCTGCTCAGTCTACTCAGTTCTATGACTGTGCAAGGAATAGACATCTCAAGTGATTTGGGTGCACAGGCATACCTTTGTTGGCATGATTTGTCCTCAGGCAAGCTTTATGCAAAGTTGGCAGACTCTCAGTTACACTTTTTCACAGTTTTTTGTCAAAAATTGAACTGAGCAGAACTGTCAGAATTTGAAGAAGAAAATAATGAAAATAGGTAAGACTGCTAAACCACCACCCCATCAAAAAAACCCTCCAAACCCAAGCACATTTTGTGAAAAGTAAGTGGAACAAGAAAAGATGTGCTGGAGAAATATGAGGCTCTTTTGGTGAGATAAGGAGGCTGGATGGTGCTGGAGCAGGAGCAGGGATTTGCAACTTTCAGGGAACAGAAACTGAAGGATAGTTTTTTAACATGATGGCATCCTTGTCTGGCTTCTTGGGTTCCCAGCCTCAGCCAGGAGAATGGGAACGGACTGCATATGTTTTTTCCTGCCTCCAGTAATTACTGCTCTCTTGCCTCCCCAGTTCATTAGTTGTCCCCCCCTGTGTAGCTGGAAAATTTTGTTTCTAAAATAGTCTCTATGTGACTTAATAACTTGCTTTTCCGTTTAGGAAGCAGGGGAATGGAGATCTGGGAAATTCTCACATTCCCACTGTACCGTGGGGAGTCCACTAGAAGCAAAGAAAAACAGCCTTTAGCAAGTGTGCTTGCTAAGAAATATTTAGAAATGTTTTTTCTTCTCATCGTGGATGTTATACATTGTAGGTAAAGGTTAAAAGAACCAGCTTAGCCCTTTTTTTCATTCATCATTCCTTGTAAAAATAGAAACCTAAATTTTTTATGGGCGAAGATTCCTCTTTTTTTTATCACCCAGAGAATGAATCAGAGGAAAAGGTACTTTTGTAGGTCATTGATTACATGGTGGAATTCTGTAATCTCACACTGATCATACTCCCGCTTAGTTGGAAATTAGTTTACTTGTGGCCTAAAACTATCCCTATAATAGGTGTGTCCCATGTAACTGTGGTATGTTCTACAAAATCTTTTCATTCTTAGCGTTACTCATACTCTCGGAAGAAAATAGCAATATTTTATTAGGAGTGGTTAGGCTACAGCATATACTTTGGATATGCTCCATGTAGTAAATGTACTTCAAGTGTCAAAAGAGGAAATTGAGTGGAGGAAATAGTCATACCTCCGCATTTGCGGGTTACAGGTCTCCTGGGGGTCCCATGAATAATTCAATCTGCGAGCACAGGCGTGCCATGAGTATGCAAATAGGCCATGCCCATCTCCCTGCCCC
>WEKX01016308.1:0-28053 GCA_013390025.1 Pitta sordida | reverse complement strand
CCCCCCACCTCAGAGCACTGGGGAGCATTTTTGGCACCTCCCCCCAGCCTCTTATAGCACAGGGGAGCAAAGGAGACCCCCAGAGAATCCCTGGGCTTCCCTTTGGCCATACTGCTGCTTTCACCACTGCTGTTGTTGGGCTGCTCGTGCTTGCACTGCCGCTGCAGTGGGGAAGCTCGCCTCAGAGCCGTGGGTGGGCAGGGGCTTGGCAGATGCTTGGCCTGTGGCCCCGGAGGAGGCTGCAGTCCGTCGGGGAGGACCTCTGTGTCCGCTGGCTCAGATTGGTGTGGGTCCGTGCTGCCAGTGCTCTTGGACCTCGTCCACCATCAACTTTGCAACACTCTGCAACACCCCCGGGCAGGCGGGGCAGAGGGGGAAGGCGGAGGCTAGCTCTTGCCACAGTCCCTGTGGAGGCGGATGCAGCGCTGTGGGAGCACTTTCCCTGGGGCTACATATCACCAGGGACCCCAGCTAGGCTTATAATGACAGGGGAGGGCGTGACTTCTGCGGAGCTGCGCTGGGTCTCAGTGCCTGCCTGGGGCAGCTGGGGCAGCCGGCGTTGTGCATCCGTGTGCAGGGCCCCATGTGCTCTGAGGTGCGCCGTGGCACTGTGAGTTAGACTACAAGCCTTCCCTGATAGGGACTGGGCACAAGACCGCAGCATGGCCTGCCTGCCATCGCAGAATGGGACTGTGCCCTGCCACGGCACCCTGGAACTATAACCCATGTGTTACAAACTTTTCCCACCACATAACCTCCACAACACTCATAAGGGAGCGAACTGTGGCAGTCCCCAGTCAGAGGCGCTGCCCTGCAGGGGCGTGCTCCATGAATAGCTGAATAATACTCAGAGAATCTGCAAAGATGCAAATTAGTAGGCACGAATACGCGAGGTATGACTGTAGTGGAGAACGTGGCGGTTTTCCTCTGCATATTGAAAAAATACAGTTTCCTTCTGTAAAAGAAACCAAGCAAGCCACATCACCTCCCTAAAAAGACACCCTTGGGAATGTCTTCAGCCACTGCTAGTTGCATAACATCAGAAGATGTGTAGGTGATGATATATCAATAGAGTTTCTTGACTGAAATGTTAAGAGATCGTTATTATAATTGGAATAAATTATGACTCTATATTGACCACCCAGAGAGGAAAAAGGTTTGTATGACTGATGTAATGCTCACTCTTAAGTCATCACTTCTAATTAAATTTCACTTGTCAAGTAAAGCGAGTGAATTTTGTGCCTGTGGATTCACCTGGAATGAATGAATGAATGATTGAAAATGATATAAAAACTGAAAGTATGTAATTTAAACTAATAAATTCACGTTGTTGGTGTAGTAACTTTTGTTTCCAGTCACGCTATGTTGAAACAATGATCCTGTAGCTTCATTTGTATTATTGAGTTGAAGTCATTGTTATGTTCAAAACATTATAACTACGTTAGAGAAGAGGAAGAAGCAACAGTGAATTCGGGGAACACTGTTCTGATCCCTTTGATAATATAACAAAATGCACCAACTGCTGAAATGATGCCAATGTTTAAGGCACTCAAGACTTAGAGTGTTAACGTTGTTGTAAATCATATTTTGGCAAGCACGTTCTGCCACATATTTCTTTTCTTTTCCAGACATAACAAAATTGAAGCTTGACAGTGTTCAGATAATACATACTGGGGGATAGTATGTACATTTAACATAACTGGCTAGCTGTACTTGTTGGCACATTATTATATATTTTATGTAATTAATTTATTGACTGATCCACTCTTTTTCTCTCTTTTTACCCCTCCCCACCTCAGAGTGATAGCCTTTCAAGGTACGTGCAACTTAAACAAATTCATTTAGAATTGTGACACGTTTTGTCTGCATATTGTCATTTTATGTTCTTTATGTACAAATTCAGCTTAGCCCCGCTAGTTAAGATGGGTTGAGCTTTAAATAGCCGTAGTGATACTTAAATTTTATATGAAATGTGGTTATAAAGCTACAGTACTGACATTTCTTTTCCCTATGTGGGGGGAGTACTCTATTCTGGAGAATATATTGGACTCTGTATCTACAGTGATGAAAAGCAGGCATTTTGTAGAACTTACTGGATACAGTACTATTCCCTACAGATTTGTCAGTGTGGAGTCAGCTTTTACAAAGAAGACAAGGGTCTTGTTGCCCGTCTTTTCTATATAACCTCAAGCAAAGTATTGCAGTCTCTGAAAATCATATTTCTTTTAGATTCATTAAAAAATTCTGAAATACCAATTTTTTAAGGGTGTAATTTCAGACCTTTAGATTTAAGTATTGAATTTATTCTATTGTCTTTGCTGAAAATCTGTTAAATGAAACTGCTGTAACACAAGATTAGTGAAGAAATAGTGTGAAATGACTCTAAACTTTATTAATACCGGTTGTAATTTAGTGGTGACTAGGTTAAAGGCTGCTGAAGGTTGGTTTCATAAACTCCTGTTGAAATATTAGAATTCACAACAAATAATTTTGAAATCTTGGTTTCTGTAATAAAACTTGGAGAATTCATGTAGGCCAATATTTTAGAGGTTTTTTTAAAGCACTTTAATTAAACTAATACTTTAAAAAAAATTGTCTTCTTTATAAATAATGAAGTCCTTAAAGATGTAAATATTTAATTGAATTAAATAATACATTAGATTTAGAATATTTCTCTGCATACATTGCTCTGCAGACTGAGCAATTTGAAAACATACTCACGCCAGATCTTGCAGTACTGAGGGAATGGAAAAAAAGAAATTTGCATCAAATTAGAAGACAGTGATCCAACTAAAATACATAATTTAATTTGGTTGTTTTCAGCTAGGTAGCAGCAAACTCCCAATGTTTGATGCAGTGAGTGGTCTCAGTTTGACTGCAAAGGCAAAGAGAAATCACAACTTTTCTTCTCCAGGTATGACACGGGATCCCTCAGTGTGTCTTCAGGCGATCGCTACGACTCAGCGCAGGGGCGATCGGGCTCACAGAGTTACCTTGAAGATCGAAAACCGTACTGCAGTAGGCTAGAAAAAGAAGATAGCCCTGATTTTAAGAAGGTATCTGATCCGATCGTTTTGGTGCAGAAATAAAACCTTACTGCTCTTTCTCATGACTTGTTTGCAAATAGTCTCACACTGCATCACAAATGCTACTTAAAGCAAATCAGCTGAATGGAGAAGCAAAGCAACACATTTTGCCCACAGTGGGGCAAAATGCACGTTACAAAACAGCTCTTTGCTTTTGCACTTCTCTCTTTAAGGAATGGGAAAAATCAGAGTCACCAAGATCCTTTTTTTAATGAAAAATACTATAATATCATTTTTTTATTTTATTGTATCATTAAAACTTATTTATGCATATGTGAAGCCTTCTATTTTCTGTGTCTAGCTTACTTATTTGTAAGGTAAAAGTATGTTTAGATGTTGCTGTAAAATAGAAGAGGAATTTGTTGAAAAGTTTACTGTGGTGGTGTAATTGTGAAGTTTGAAGAAAAAACATGGCAAGTATTTTTTTAATATGTGTAAGGTAAGTTGTGTGCTCTCTGCGCAAATCTACTTATTCCTAGAAATATTTGGTAGCAGTTCTTCACGGTGCTTGCTTATTCTAAACATCTTTATTTTGCTTCTTATGCTGTTAATATATTTGTTAATTTTACATGCTGTTCAATTCTAGTTTTAAAGATTTTCAGCTAATCTCACTGTATTATTATTCAGTATTTTTAATGAATATTTTCTCTCAGCTTTATGAACAGATTCTAGCTGAAAACGAAAAACTGAAAGCACAGTTACATGACACCAACATGGAACTTACAGACCTTAAGCTACAGTTGGAGAAGACCACTCAGGTTTGTATAAAACAAAAAAGCAGGTACTGAGCCAACAAGTAGACAGTAAACGAGAAGCACCTCAGGTTATGGGCTGCTCTTTACTAGGCATCAGCTTTGTTTTTTATCCAGAGATGGGATTGGAGAAGAGTACCAGTTTCTAAAGAGAAAAGAGCACGGGATCCTGGTCTTCAGGTGTGACCAAAATGTGTGAGACTGCCTCCTACCTACTTAAGTAGTGGTGGTTCTTGGCAGCGTGTACGTGCATGTAACTTCCTTGCAGGGCGGGGATAAACACTTTCTGGACTGTTAAGATTGTATTCAAAGTGACAGTCAGGATTGATTGATTGATTCATTCATTTATCAATTTGTAAACCTGCTGTCAGATTGGTATAACGTGCCAGTTCTTCCTGGCTGGATAGGTAGCTTTATCTTGGGAATGAAGAGCAAATAGTGCAATCCAGTTATGGATATCTGCTCTTGGATAACGCTGCTGCACACAGCAATATTAAATGTATGCAAAAGTTAGACCTGTCTTAAGTTTCTGTTGAAAGAGTGTTTTGTGTTCTCGGATCATATTTACTACCACCTGTTCTGAAGTGTCTTCCATAAATGTCAATGAAGAACATTTAAAATATGTTGGTTTTGTAATATTTTTAGATGGAAATACTAAATTCTGCTAATATTGAAGTGACCAAGTAATTCTTTATTTCAGTGTTACTTCCCTGAACACATTTTAAAATGCTTTTGAGGACCTACTTCAGACAGCATACAAAAATGTTTAATTGTTTTTCATCAGTTCTGTTTTGTTAAAGAACACATATCAATGTCTTCATTAATTATGTGTTTCAGAGACAAGAAAGATTTGCTGACAGATCACTCTTGGAAATGGAGAAAAGGGTGAGTTTCTGCCAAAGAATTTTTAATTACTCCATTTCAGACTTTGGTTTAGCTTGTTTTGCAACCCATGGCTTGGATATATTTTAGAGGGAACAAAAGACTTTCTTGTAACTTACATTTTTTAGAGGATTTGAGGATTTTAGGTTTCAAACTGGCAATGAATGTGAGATACTGTGAGATGGAATTACTCTTAAGAATTGCCTTTAGGTTGCCTGTTCATTCATGATAACCAAATTCTAAACCCCTCTGCCCTCCAGGGATCTGCCACTTGTTCCATTTCATCCCAAACAATGTTGGCATTCCAGAGGTTTAAGCAGTTTCAGAGTGTCTCATCTTCTAATGCATTTCCAAGGTTCAGAGAATTTAATTTCCTCTGAGCTTTCCAGAGGCGCCTGTGTTCTTTCACCAGTTTTTGTTGGTAATGAAATAGCTGTTTCTACCTCATGGACTTGACACTTGAAACCTGCTAATGTTATAAAATGAACTTTTATCTGTTTCTTTTTCCATACTGTAGCTTTTTCTGTGGGAATATGATAATGGGGCAGGAGGAGAGAGTAGAAGAATGAGTAAGCAGTGTTGGAAGAGAGGCACCAGGGTCAGAGACAACCATAAATTGAATGGGAAAGAAGTAATGTAATAAATTCATATATGAGGTAGGGTACAGGAATTATTTTAGAAGTTGGGCATATGACAATTTTAGGCTGTAGTTTCATGCTAGTTCAAAATCCAACTGTATAAAAGTTTAGTTTCACAGCAATGTAAAGCAAAATACATTGGTTTTGTGATGGTCTTGTCTTCCTTCATGACTGAGCACATGTTCTTTTCTTCTCCCTTGATCCTGGAGCAGCACATTAGAAACTTAAACAGGAAAAAAGTCCTGTTACTCCAACAGCAAAATGACTTCGAGAAGTATTTCCTGTGTTGTTAAAATCTGGAGCTTTTTCACTTTGACAGTGGCTGATGCAGAATTCTCAGCTGCTGGTCATCAATAGCTGATCTCTAGAAAAAACCTGAATGAAATTCAGAATTTAAGAATAATTTTGAAGACAACTTTTTAATGTGTAATGTAACAATATAAATGTAAAAAAATAGAAATAAATTGTAGAACTTTTCTAAGTATATTTCTCCAAGTATATGACTTCACTAAAATAAAATAGAAAACTAAAGATGTTTGTATAACTTACATAGAGAAAAGAAGAGGGGAGAATCAGAAAAAATAAATGGCTGTCAGAGAAAAACATGAAAGCAGCCTTTCATGTGACATTTTCAACCTGAAATGTACCTTTTCAGTAAAGAAAATGGCAATATGTATTAAGCCAGTATTTGAACAGTAGTAAAACTTAGAAAATACTGGCTTTGATTTTTTTCTTTAAATTCAGCCTTCAGAAGTGAAGTTTCCATGATGTGACTTGGTGATGCATTGTCAATATTGCTCGTTCGAGAACTGTTTACCAGCAAGGGGCAGTTTCCTTGGGGATGGGATTATATGCAGGGTCCTGGCAATACATGGGCAAAAAGAAGGGTTTCATTAGCAACCTGTCACTCTGCTGGAAGTCCTTTGCATAGTTTCATGTGATGTACCCTTGGTGTACCTTACAGAGTTGTGGAAGGATATAATAAAATTTTAGACTGCATGAATTTCAAACCCTTTCTTTGAGACCAGGAGCTAATCAAATAATGCTGGCAAATATTGCCAGTGAAACTGCAGTGTGTTGTTTCATTGGCGTTCCTCAGGCCAGCTCCTAAGAGAGTAAGGAGTTCAGGAAAAGAGGAGCACAGCTTCACTTAATTGGAACAACGTGGTTTTACAAAGAATTTTATATCTAGGCCAGTGCATTTGTTTCTTTTATGTAATGTTAAGTATAAAAAGTCAATGAAATAAAGATTTTATTGAATTGGCTTCTATTGCTAATAGTTGTTCTTAGACAAGCTTGACATAGTTAAGCAAATGCATCTTACCATTCATCTTTTGGTAATTGCAGGAATTGTTTAATATTGCTTAATATAATAACACATAATATATGGTATTCTATAAAGCTAGATACAGTTCTAAGTAATGTAAGATGGTGTGGCATTTTTGTTAGTTACTTACATGAATTAACTCTCTGGTATTTATTATGCTCTCTACTATCATCGTGAGAAAGGTCTTAATTTGAGAATGTTAAGTACGTTAAGTACTAACACCCGCAGTAATACGTTACTTTGATAAAAATTAAAGTTGTTTGCTATGACAGGAAAATGTTGGGGTATAGCTGCACTGTGATTAAACTAAATTCAAATGATTTATATCTGAAAGGTGGCCGGCAAGAGTCAGTATCTACTGGGCGGTATGATCTAACCATAGTTTTACACACCTCAGTCAATGCTGCTTGCTGTTTGCAGAACACTGTTGTATGCAGATGCATATGTCCACTCCGCAATAATCTGTTGCTTTGGCCTTTTGCACTCTGGAAAAATCTGAATGTAGAGTACTGATAACTGCAGCTGCTTTTAAATGAGGAACACTGCATTGTCTGCCACAGGAAAGCAAGCAATCAAGCTATAAACTCCAAAGTCTATTGCATTAGCAATCTATCAGATATGTTGAAACATAGGTTTAAACAAAACAATGTGATTTAGAAATCTGGTCATGTATCTACACTGCAGACTAAGCTAACTTTGAATAAGCTAGCTTGGTTATGTAATAAGTGTAATCAAGTTCTACACAATGGGTAATTTCTCCAGCTTCTCAGGCAAAAAGGAAAATAAAAAGAAAATAAAACTATACAGGAAATGCAGAAAATATCCAGGAAACNCCAGCCAGGGTCAAACCACGACATTATACTCATGAAGCAGGTGATACTACATAGATGGATTTCTTTGGACTCAGCTAAGTCCTATAATGTAAACTGTGTGTATGAACACCAGGTTGCAGTTTGGAGTATGGAGAGATCCCACTGAGCTGAGACAGATGTTTCAGCGATATTTGTTTGTCTATGAAAGCTTAGGACTTTGTGCTTGTATCTTTTAATATTCTTGTTTGTTTCTGATCATTTTCTGCATTTCTTGGATATTAACCTCTTACAAAAGCCTAGCTCATGAAAAATAAATACGAACAAGTGATTCTTACAACCTGTCTAAATTTGTGAAAAGGAAAAGGGGTGTGTTATGCAGGACTTGATACAAATTTCTTTATCTCTTCCTGCTCAGATATTAAAATTCCATATTGACAACTTTTCTATGTGTCACTGCCATCACAAGTTTCCTGTCCACACTATGCTTTTGGTTGTATGATCTTTGAACCTTGAAGTATTTCACAGTATTTACAAGCTGCAATTTATTTTAAAAATTGTATTGTTCAGCATTAACACACACCTTCTGATTTAGGAAAGAAGAGCACTAGAAAGAAGGATATCTGAAATGGAAGAGGAACTGAAAGTAAGTGAATTATTGTGCGTTAAACTATTAAAGTGTATTGTGTCAGTGAGATGTAGTCTGGCAGTATTACTGGTCTCTATGATTTCATTAGAAAATAACTAAGTTCCAGCTGCGTGTCAGAATCACTCATGTCAGACAGCTTGTAGCAAAGCTGGCATAAGCAGCTGTACATGTGGGCTTGAGAAGAAGGTTCCCAGTCCTAGGCTTCTGTAACATACTGTTTAACAAGAAACATTCAGCGATGGCTGGATTGAAACATACCTTGATTCCATTCAAGATAGAATTGCAATTTATGATTTTAGCTCATTATGTACTGTTATTAAATACTATAATTATGAAATACTGATAGCATATATTTCCACATATATAGTGTGCATAATAATCAGGTTCTGCTTAACAAAAAGCAATAGATAGATTTCAAAGGTTGGCAAGTAAGTGTAATTTACCAGACTGATTTCCATTTTTTTAACTATTTATAGAGTGAATCTCAGAAGCAAAATACTATTGAAAATAAATTTCATTTCTGGCTTTTTTTTTTTAACAAGGCCTCATCAATATTAAACCTTCTGATACGATTAAGGAGAATAAGAAATTTGGCGGATTTGGTTTTTATTGTGTCCTTTGATATAAATACTGGACATGACCAACCAAACTGATAGAATAAAGTGTAATGTGAAAGTACCGGTTTTTAGACCTTTGAAATTTGTCATTGATTAATAAAAGGTTTCCTTTTGAGCTCGTTTTTGAGCGCCCTCTAGTGTTTGTAAATGGCGTTAACTTCCAGATACTTTTCATTAAAATACATTCACCAAGTTCTGTTGAAATCCTTGAAGCTGACAGGCGGACATGAAGGCAACCGTCATGCCTCTACCTCTCTTGGATTCAGACCAAGATAGTTCGCTGTAAGGGAGGACACAGTGTCTGTGTTTCCTTCAAGGGGGTCTTCAGAAGTGAAATACCAAGAAAGCAAACTGTGGTAAAGGAAAATAATTGTCTATCAAAGAGGGGAAGACAGGATGTGAGCTTCTATCATCAGCCTCTAATTTCCTGTTTGGGAAGGTTGGGCTTCTGATAAAAAATAGTGCAAGTACAGTGCTTTTTCCAAAAGCTTACTTCCAATAAGCAGTATGTGAAAGTTTTTAATTAAAGATCAAGTACTCTTCCTATGGTTTGTTGCACAGTCCTGTAAAAGTGTATGTTAAATGTGTCGTTGTTTACAGACTTTTGAATAGGAGATTTAGTTTGTGCAATTAGGATATTAAGTGAAGAATTCCAGGAATAGCTCTCATTGTTCATGCATCCTGAACTGTTTGGAAATATATGACTCATCACTGCTGGTTCTTAGATTGCTTTTCAGGAATGTGCCACTTGTTTGATACTTTCACAGCGACTTAGCTACTTTAAACAAGACTCTTAAGTTTCTTTTCAATTTTGCTCATCTCTAATTCTTTCAGACATAATATACATGTGGGTTTTTTTCTCGTTTTCACTCCTTTTTCTTTGATTCCTGCAGAACCTGCAGCAAATAAAGCAGATTCAATCTTTGAGACACATAAATGAGCGACTGGTGACAGAGAATAGGGCCTTGACCCGAGTGCTTGCCAAGTTGTCAGGGTCCTGTAGGCAGCTGCGCTCTGTGGACTTGTAATTTCTTCCTTCTCCTTTGTGTAGCCAGGCAGGTGTTGACATTCAGTTTGTGCTTGGGCAGAATTTTACTATTAACACTTGTGTGTCAGAAACTGACTTACTGCTTCTCAGTTTTTGAAGTGTGGCTAAAGCATGATGTCCAGTGTACCAAGTGCAGGTGTCACAGATGTGTTGGTATGGTGTGGTATTGTCCTTGCAGATGAAGCTTGTCCCTGCAGATAAATTGGCAGTGATCCAGGAGACCTTTGGCATATTAAAACCTTGTCAACACTTGAAAGGATTTGAGTTTGCATGAGGATGCACTGAAGTCAGTCCCTTGTTTTGATGTTTGAATAAATGCTCAAATAGATTTACCTCTAGTTTTCTAATAAATTGTAATTGAGATTTGAGCTTTCTTATTGAAGGATAATTTAAGTGCACAGAGCTGATGCAAATTAGTGTTGACAAAAGAATGTTTGAGAGCTAGTTTCAGTACTGTGCATTCCTGAACAGCTGCATTAGCAACCTCAGGTCTTATGTTGGTGTGTTTTAGTCTTTAGAAGGGATCAAAGCATTTTGTTTCAGAAATGTATTGGAGTTGCTAGTCAATTATTTTCACATATTAACTTCCTCTGTGCTTCTTGCCAACCCTTATTTTTATCTAGACAGCCAAGCTTAAAACATCCACCTTTAGCACTGTTAAGTTACTGATTTATATTGCTGTATGTGTAGGCATTCCAGTCATAGATCAGTCCTGCAATGCATGGACTATAAAAACACAGACACAAAAAGCCCTGCCTAGTATGTCAGATTGGTTCAGTCCCCTTCTGTTAAAGGTATGAATTGTTCTGCAGTTTATTCTTGGAAAAAAATGTCGGTCTGTTGTTCTGAGTGTTATTGCAAGGCTGATACAGAAACACACTGAAGGCTCAAAACTTCTGTGAGGAACAAAATGTGGTTTCATCTTACACCAAATCTATATAAACTTTCTTCCTTCTCTTATATAACAACTGTCTAGTCTGGAGGTTGCAGTGAGCTTGTAAGATGTGTAATTATAAAAATCCCAATCCTTTCTGCAGAGTGACTCATGCCGAACTGCTTCCTCTCATCGCCCTGCCTGCCCACTTAGAAGGAAAGCAGTGTACCTCTGCGCATAATCTGATCTCAGGTTTACCCCACTAAGAAGCATGAAATTAAGAGAAAGTTTTTTCCTTTGGCTTGGTATCTTCCTGGAATTGGACTAGCAATAGGATGTGGATACAAAGGTTGTTCCTGGTCGGGCTCTGCATTCTTTAGTTTACGCCTGTGTTAACCCTTGCTGAGCAAGTCAAGTCAGCTCACTGACCTGGCTGAAAACAAATCCCTTTATTCTTTATAATACTTGATCGATCTCACCCCAGCATTGTTGAATCACTAAATTAACATGCAGAAAGCATCAAGATCATGCTGCTGCATGAGGAGGGAGAGCTGTCCCTTTAGGGCAGCCTGTCTTACATCAGCCTCAGCCAACACAGCTGAGCTAATCTAGGGACTGCTGTCCACAGCTACACATCCATACCATCATTTTTGACTAGCACTGGCATTCCTTGAACCATGGTAAGCCAGTTCAGTGTTAACCACAGAAAAATGTACAGTATTCCTTTCTGTAGAGTGAGTTTTCAATGGCAGGACAGTGATTATTGAATAATTATTTGCTCAGTGGCAGCACTGCAAAGTTACTTGCTCGTCATAAGACACAGATAGGCAAAATAGTACATTTTTTACTGTTATTCAAGAATCTCATCACAGAAAGATACTTGGTTATTTTAGTGAGAAGCAAATTGGAATTCAGAGTGTATATGTAATTATAATTTTACTGAATTAACTGCAAAGTGGTTTTTTTCTTGCCTCTTGGCATTAAAGGTGTATCTTGTCACTTCATCAGAAGCTTGAGTACCATGGAAATTCACTGCTCCAAGAAGATTATATGAACATTTTTGCTGGGTTTAAAGTATATGGGGATGACTAGGGATGAGAACTGTAAGTGTTTTAGGTTAGTTGTGCTTATCCTTCCTAGTGAATCTCCTGTTATTCACGGAATCATTTAGGTTGGAAAAGACTTCTTACGATCATGAAGTCCAACGATTAGCCCAGCACCACCACCCCTAAAGCATGTCCCTAAGTGCCACATCTACACATCTTTTAAGTACCTCCAGGGATGGTGACTCCACCACTTCCCTGGGCAGCCTGTTCCGTGGCTTGACAATTGTTTCAGTGAGGAAATTTTTCCTGCTATCCAGTTTAACCTCTCCTGGCACAAGCTGAGCCCGTTTCCTCTTGCCATATAACTCTTCCCCTATTCTCAGAGCAAAAGAGAAAATATTTTATTTATGCCTATTCTACCTATTGATTTAATCAGGATTAAAATCTTTCTACAGAGATTTGCAGATGTGTAATGGTACCAGGTTATGTTAAAGCTCTTATTATCAACAGTAGATTTTGTTAAAATAGTTCAGTAGAAATACACCACTCTGTGGGTCAGTCTGTCTATAATTAGGCATTCTGGGCTGCAGCTCCCTAGGCAGTAAATTGAAGGAGGACTGTGACATTCCTGGGCTTATTTTGAGGTTTCAGTGGAATGCATACACAACACTACTTGTCAAGATACCTATTTAACCAGAACAAAACCAGACTCCCTTGCTTCCCTCTGCATAGCTAGATGAAGGCTGTTGTGATTTCACCCAGTAGCTTTGGTATGAAATGCATAATAGAATGAAAACGAGGGGGGAAAGGTTTCAGTTGGTTCGCTTGAACAAAACACTGTTCCATTGTTTGCTAATACATGCCACTCCCAAGTTTATCCTAATATTACAGGTGCAAGCACAAATGTGCATATTATGTGGATTATGAGTCCTGTCATGGACAACAGCAGTTATTTTTTACAGCTTAGAAAACTAAACACAGGCAATACTTGAAAATTGTCACATGATTACTTGTGTTTCCAAATTTCAGACATCTTGGCTTGGGTTTTGAAAGTAATCAGCAGTTGACAGCACTTTCTGTTCAGAGCACAGCTCTCACATAACTGTCTTGGAAGTTTCCCTCTGAGTCTTTGAATTGCTCAATTTAGGTGGCTTACCCTAAGGTCCACCAGAGAGCATTGGAATCCAGGGCAGCAGCAGGATTTTTACCTTTCACATACTTTGGTATTTGCAGGGGAAAAACCCCAAAGGTCTGTAACCTCAGTCCTTTGCAGTGCACGTGTTTCACTCTGTGAAACAGTCTGAAGTTCCGTGCAGGGGATGTGGACAAGAATCCTTTAGAGGACAGATATAAAAGAAGTCTCTGGTGTTAATGCACAGTTAGTTAACCCTGCGTTTTCAACCTCAGTTCTTTCTGTTCCATAGTAATGTTCTGAATATAATGGGATTGAGAGTACAATTTTGCTTGATTAGAATGAAAACAAACTACGTAGTGCCAAAAAAATTTCATCATGAAAAATCGGGTAACAGTGGGTAGCTGGACTTAGACCTCCTGCATACACTTGCACTGGGAGTTACTGAGTAACCACTGTGCGGGAATAGGCTGTTACCTCCTGTGTAAACCTGCTGCTAGAATCCATCACCTTATTTAGCCGTGACTGTGATAGGTGGTTTGTTATCACTGTGTGAGGGTAGATATGGAGAACTGCTGAGATCACTTCTGGTTTCTCTGGCAAGTTAAATTCTCCCAGTACCAACCTCTGTGCACTGACTTGTCCTCCTTTCCTGTCTGATCCTGTCCCAACTCTCACCTCACTCAGCTTCTGCCTTCCAGCTTTTGTTGCTTGTGTGTCATCCATCTCCTGTGGCAGTTGTAAGTTGCCATCTCCTAACTTGTCTGCCTGAGTATGCAGCTTGGTGTTGCTGTGATCTCTTTCAGTGATCTGATCTTGTGTGAACTATGCTATTCAGGGACATGATCTCAGATTACAGGATGTGTGCTTCAACATGAGTTTGGAAGTGGTTGGAAGATTAATGCTATGAGCTAACAAGCTGAATCACACTATCTGATCAGGATGAAATCATCCAAGAGCACAGTAGTAGAGATGCTTAGCCACAGCAAGCTTTTTTGAAACTGTGCAAGTGCAGTATAGACAAGCCTCTTCAAATTGTTGGTAATTAACTCCCCCTCCTCCCTGCCTCTGGAATTTCAAGTATTTCATTACTTTCCTCACGCTACTATAAATGCTTTTGTCAGAGGCTGGTCATCTGCACCACTGAGTTTTAGTGCATCCAGTCTAAGCAAATGAAAACGCCTAATCTCTAACTCTTGAATGTATAATGCTAAAAGTTGAGATTTTTCTGAACTGCTGATATGAAGGGCAAGAACTGCCAAGATGCTGAAGCTGAATAAAGTTTTTACCCCCAGTGCTAGTCTAGTCATGCTGCTTTTACTTGGGATGTATAACAGCAAATAACCATCATGTTTTATTTCTCGTAGATGCTACCAGACCTGAAGGCAGACAACCAGAGGCTAAAAGATGAAAATGGGGCCTTGATCAGAGTTATAAGCAAACTTTCCAAATAAAGGGTTTACTACAGCAGCAAATAACGGTATTGCACATCACTAGTAACTCCAGTGGACCATGGTATGGCAGTCACTGGAAGTGTGGGAAGATCCCTTGCAGACTGTCATTTTCAGATATCCTGCCAAACACCCTCTTACCTGTGTGTTTTTTTGTATCAAGATCATTGTTTCTGTTAAAATGCAGCTGCTGAGAAGATACAATGACTGAGAAATCTTGTTTACAGCCACAGCATAATAAGGAAAGTGTTCAAGGCCAGATACGCCTCAGATATTTAACCAGTAAGCCTTAGTTGTACATAAACACTTTTACATCAACAAAAGCTTTCAGCTCTCACAGAAGACAGTTACTCAATAACGTTCTTGTTGTGCCACAATTCCCAGGTTTTTCCTATATTCATTTTCCTTTAAGTTTGGATTTTTTCCCCTTCTAATTTTTCATGTACCAGATTTTCTTGTACAGTGTTTTCACAGCTTTACCATTTGCAGAGACCACACACCCTTTTAAATTACATATTTGTGTAGCTAACTAGAGTTGTATTGTCCAACCACCTGGAACAGAGATGTTTGGTGGAACATTTGCTTTCACTGTTTGTGCAATATGCATTTATTTCCTATACAAAATGCTTTAAAAGTCAGTTGAAACTAGAAGTATTTTAAGAGTCCTGTTTTCTGCCTTTATTGGTCACTTTTTAAAAAAAGAAAAAAAAGAAGTTTGTAGTGAAAGATGTTAGATCCTGTAATCGTCACATTCATTTGAGCAGGTACTGAGTGATGCTGTATATATAAATGTGTACTGGTTTGGTTTTTCAGACCACCACGTGGCATGCTTGAATATATTTCCCTATTGCAAATGTTTGTTAATGCAAATTAGGCTATCCAGAATAGTGTGTTTAACAAAGTTCATTAATTTTTATGGTATAAAGAATTTAGGCATTGTACATTGTATGGAGCCCTATCTTTACAAAAGGTCTAAACTATATAAAATACTTTATTATCTTTTTCCCCCGTTTTGGTTTTTTTTCATTTGATAGTGTTCACCGTAATAAAAAAATGCATAAATATAACTGCTTCACTACATTTCACATACCTGTATTTATCTGAGTGCTGTCCAAAACTGTTGTGCTAGCCAAAGTAATGTACTAAAACATTTGAGAAGCATAACCCATTACACTCACAATAATGTTTATATGCACTGTTGTTGCCATGTGAGAAGGCATCCAGTTTGATAACACCATCATGTCAGACCATTTTATACATTTCAGTGGCCTTTAAAAACAAACAAAAAAAAGTACTCAAGTGAAGATCATTTTTGTTAAAAACAGCTTTTATATTTTCATTAAACCATTCAAAATACAACATCCTATTGGCACATAGTTTATTGCCTAAAACCACTGAACAGATCAGCCATTAAAAACAAATTGTATATTGTAAAGCTTGTAGTTGCTGTTGTATTATTGATTATACTGTATACTATATTAAATGTGAATTTGTACCCCTTCATTTAAAAAGGTCATGGTGTTCTACTGCCTACAGGGGGGAGGGAGGGTTAATCTTACAGGGGTGGGATATGTTTTGGTAAGGAAGACATGATGTCCTCTCTCTGTTTATTGGTTTTTTGAAGATGTAAGGTTATGCTCTTACTACCAAGCTCAGGACTCTTGATTTTAAAGGTACATGGATAGTTTGAGATATCTTATTGTAATTGACCTGTATGAGAGGAGAGTCTGAACCATGGGGACTTCCATTGTCTTAGGCTAACATAAAGAATTGAATGGCTGCAACATATTGAGTTCTGTTACAAGACAGTTAGGCATATTTTGGATTATATTTGGTAAAGTTTGGGTGCCTGTGAATGATTAAATACGTGTTTCTAATATTTTAGTGTTTTATATTTAGGTTATTTATTCTTTATATCTAAAAAATGAATGGCTACTGTGCGATATTGATTTTATTGGTAGTACTGAGCAGACCTTGTATCTGCATGAAACTAGTTGCAAAACCCACTATTTTGGAAAAAAAATGTATTTTGACATATACAAATAAAATGAATACAAAATATTTTAAATGTGTGAAAGTTTTACTGAGGAGACATTGAAATTTGCTATGAATTTAAACCATGTTATAAGTTTGCTATTTAAATTCTTTGGTGGGCATTTTTCATTCATTGCATTACATGGGTGCAAGGTTCAAGTACCTTTCAAAGATTGTAATCAGATTGTGATTATTTGCGTATCATTGTACATGCACATCTGTAAATGCAAAAGTAAAAATACCATATTTATGCAATCTGTAACAACTTGGACAAATGTTTATATATTTTACATAAACCTGTCTGTGTGCAGAATCTGAGAAGCATTTTTTACATTATATTAACTGAATCTCACAAAGCAATTGTTAAACTTATGTCATTGTCTTATGTTCTTGATTGTGTTGAAGATCCAACACATCCCCAGAAAATCCAGCTACTGCGGAGAGAAAGATGGGTCATGAAGGACTGTTTTATTTAGGAGAGAGTTTGCATGCAGGAAATATGTTATTGCTGCCTGCTGACTCTTGACAGGCTTTCTTAAGCGACTAATGGCTGCACTGGTAGATCAGAACAGGAACTTAGATTTTCAGAGGACTTCTCACAGTGTGGAAAGGGGTCTCTGTGTCCAGAATTAACATCAAATACACACAGAGGTGTGGAAGTAGCTGGTGTGGAGAGGTCAAGGCCCTGCCCAGAATCAACTCCAGTGATGAAGGGAGCCATAACCTGGGGAGAAGGAGTGACTGCAGGTGGGAGAGCAGCACAGGCAGGAGAGTGCAAGGGTAATGGAGGCAGCATGACAGTGTAAGGACTGCCTGGTCTAATGGCTCCAGTCAGTAACAGTTGCCTAGAAGACTCAGGAGCTGGTATTTCATTTTTAGCACACCTTGTCTTCCTTATCATAAACAATTTCCTCTGAGCCTCCCTAATTCCTACTATGTGCTGTTTTCAGACTTCTGCTACTTCCTTGCCAGATCCCAAAAAGAGCAGTTATGATTTGTATTGTGCATTGGTGCATTTTTTTGCTCAGCACTAAGTACAAAATGGGAATCTCAGAATTCCCTCCTTTAGAAATACTTTCCATGCTAAACTTTGGGTTGTGCTCCGATGAACATTAAACTGGTGGGTATTAATCTTACCTGTCTAGTATCCCTGGCCACTGTCCCTCAGCTGCCGTAAGAGCAACCGTGTTGTCATACAAGAAGTGTCCTCTCATTTCCATTTTAGAAAGAATAGCTATTTACATCAAGGAAAAAGGCATGCTTTTGTTTTGCTGAAGATACTGTTCACTGGAGGAGAATTTTTAATTATTTCACCTCTGTCATACACAAATGAGCTCCATATGAAATGGCTCCTACCCCTGCTAGCTGACATAACCATGAGGTTTATAGTCAAGCGTGATGGCACCACATACTGCCACAAACATCCCCATGATGGTAGACGGGAAACAGACTGAAAAAGAGCAGGTGGTGAGAAGAAATATGCCATGATGTCACACTTGGAAAGGCAACACCACGTCAGACAATGACTAGTTCACATGGAGAAAGGCAGGGGATGACATAGCACAAAACTGGTCCCAAGTCAAGAGTTCAGGGTCCCATTGCACCGCAGCTCCTGAACAGAAGTAAGCTGTCCAGTGCTGCCAAGAGTATGAGCTGTGCGTCAGAGGAGGTATTAATTTATTTTTAAATTGATTATTACGCTGACTTGCTTGATGTGGGTGATCCTGGAAGTGGCTTGACTTTCCACAGCTGGCACTTCACCCTTATTTTAAAATGGCCATCTTGGTTTTCCTCATTGTGCTACACATCAGCTCCTCCAGAACAGACCATTGTCTGCAGTACGAATTGCCTATGGCACAAGTGTAAATGGAGGTGGCCAACTGCATCGCTGGAATGTGGTGCAGCCTCCAGCTGGGCCTCCCCAGAAGAAGGATGGGCAGAGGTTCTTGCAGCTGTGGCCTGAAGCCTGTGCAGCAGGGGAGGTGTAAGCAGCCTCTTAGTTACACTGAAAGTAACTTTTCTCCTTTTAGTGGTAGCTTCAGCTTCTCTATGTTTACATGGTGCAGTGTGGCTAGTAGATGATGTTGACACTTTAAATGTTCAACTGAGAGGCTAATAATATTTTATAGATTAAATTTAATTGCCAGTTGCAATCCAGAAGAGTGTCACAGCAAAACATGACACAAATTCACTACATAATGTGCAGTTAACCCAAAACAAAAAAAAAAACCCCAACAAACTCCACACCCATACAAACATTACAGAATTTTTTGTGGGCCTACTTTTTTAAAGACACATTTTAGAGGGTTACTTTCCCACTTACTTTAAATCTTTGAACAGTTATGTTGCAGGTCTCCTGGTCATCTTTGTGAAATTACAGGGGGTTTTCCCACATAGGGATAGCGAGTCTGCTGGGGAACAGAACAAATACTCTTTTCTGAAGTTTTTTAGAAACTCTTGTTCATGTTTATCTACACACTGTTACATTCAGCTATGGTGATTCAGCTTCAAGTTCCTAGGTCAAAGCCACTAATAAGAAAAAAAGTGCTGGCAGCTGGAGTGACTCGCTTTTGATTTTGATTTGATTTGATTTGATTGCAGGAGCAGTAGTGGAGTTGGTTAGAGAGTAGTAGCAAGTAGTACGTAATTGTAATTAGCACAGTCCTAAAGGTGACTGCAGGTTCCTGCACAGAGTTCAATACATAACAGAACAACAAAACCTCCCAAACGCACAATGAATTGCTGACCTGTTAAAGGCAGAGCTGCTGCCGCACTGATGAGGTCATGGGCTATTCCTGCTTGTGTCAGCACCTCCCCTTTTTGTATCACTGATTAGATAGAAAAAGTATGTAGCCTTTAGAGAAAGGAGGAACTGTTCAGTCCTTTCATCTGAAAATATCACCTGTTGGATGTCTAATGTTTCTCTTCTGGCTCAGGCATAATTACAACAAGGACAAAGGCCGCACATTCCAATGCTAATTATTTCACGCTAATTATTTCACCCTTCTTCCCTGGGTTCTACCAGTGTCTGCTTTGCAAACCTATTAAAGCTTAGCACAAACAGCCAAGACAGTGCAATTCATCTTCCAGTGTGGTCTTTCCCCTTTGTTTTATATGCTGGAGAAAAAAAAAACCCAAAAAAACCCCAAACCAAAAAACCACCCAAAGTGTGGTGGGAAAGAGCCTCTTTATTTTCTTAGTATGTATCATCTTTTTGTGCTCCCCTGTTCCATTAGAGTCCTTGGAGCAGAGACTCACTGGGCTGAATTTGCCTCACAGCAAACCAGTGTCTGGTGCATTGCCTGCGGTGGGGCTCCACCATGGCTGGCTGCTGTGCCCCATCATCTCCCCCCAGACAGAAAATAGCCCCATTGCCCTTGTTTGTGGCTGCTTTTTATATGCACTCCTCATTTAATGATATGGCTCCACCTCTAGAAAAGACGGGCCTGATCACAGAGAGTTTCACAGAATCACAGAATCACAGAATATTCTGAGTTGGAAGGGACCCACAAGGAAGTTGCTCCATTGCAGCTAAAATAAAGCTACTGCTCTGTGGATGATGACCTGGGCCTGTACCCCAAGTCTACCAAAGGAAAGAGCATGACTTTTTACATAGGCTGGCACGAAATACACATTTACACAACAATCTCCACAATACACACATCTTGCCACATAGTCTACTCACTGTGCAGAAAGAAGATTTAATGAAACAGTTTGTTAAAAAATAATCCATCAATAATTTGCATCAGCTGCTGATACTGTGAGTGTGATTCTTCAGCTGTTACCAGCTCCCCTCTCTACTTCTAGCTGTATGAAATGAAAAAAATCAGACTTAAGTTCTTCCTTCCCACGTAACCCGTGGCTATAGGTGATGCATTATGTTAAGTAACTCATCTTCAGCTCCCCTTAAAGTGCCGATGGTCTATGGAAATAAGCGAGCTTTCACTATCGGCTTCTATGATACTTGTTTAGTCCTGTGCATAAAAAAAGATGCAACTCTACTTAAAATGATAAGGGGGGAGGAGCGAATGCAGTATCACTGAAGCGCTGATGTTACTTTACCAGTTTCTGCCTAGAAATAATGGCACCCAGATCAGTTTTCAGCCCGTGGAGCAGCCCGAGGGGGGAAGGAGGGTGGGCGGGCGGCGGAGCCGGGAGGTGGCACCAGCACGAAATACTTCCCCGGGGCTGCTCCGGGGCTCCTCCTGCGCTCCCGCGGCTGCCCCTTAGGCCCGGCAGGGCAGCATGGCTTCCGCACTTTCCCCGACACCAGGAGGTAGGAATGGCTCAAACGACAGCAACTCGAGGGAACTCTGCCTCTGTAGTAAGCTGAGCCGGGTCTAGTGTGACCGATGAAGTGTGGCAGAGAACAGAAATCTCAAATTCATTGACACAAGGAATGCAGTGAGTTAGTCTGAAGGTGGCAAGGACTGCTTTTAAATATCTTATACTGAAAGTCTGCAAAAGGAGCTTCACACCCTGGCAGAGTGCTCTTGGCTTCGCTGGAGAGCTGAAATCCATCCCATCAGGAGGCAGAACCTGTAACCCAAGGAGAGCTGGCCGGTGGTTCTGCCAGTGAAATCCATCCCGTGAGTGCAGGCAGGGACCCACTGCACAGTGAGTACTCCCATACTGTGTGAAGAGACAGACTCGGAGTAGACACAGGATGTCTCTGCCACAGCTAAGAGGGACATCCAAAAAAGTAATCTTCCATGTCAAAGGTTGACCATCCAGCAGTTCATGTCAGCACCTGACTGAAGTGCTAAAAACTGGTTAACTCTTTCTGGATCACCTGCCCTTTCAGTATGATAAGTGTGTTGCTTCACTTCATAACCAGAGCGGTCTGTACACTGTGAGGTCCTTGTAGTTCCCCCTTCACCGCCTTCAGTCTCCCCTCTGGTGCAGGACACTATGGGCACTCGCATCCTTCTCTTCAGCCTTTTCTCCTCAGCTCTGCATGGATAGGGTTCTGCCCCTTTCCAAGTCACCATATACACATGTAATTAGGTTTTTGTGCAAGAAAGAACTTTGAGGTCTAACTACATTCCCTGGTGATAGCCATAATAACCAAAAGACCCCAGAAGCCACTTCCCTTGATACTGTGAGAACTGTCTGAATTTCCCTTTGTATGGGGAGTGGCATTCAGATTGCTACATGCAGACACTGAGTGCAAGAACTCCTTTCATATTTTACTAACAAGCCACTACAAGCTTACAAACATGCCACAGCTGCTGGAAAGAGCAGCCTCTCCTCCATCTTCTGTGCAACTCAGCTGGTGGTCTTCTCAGTTGCTCCTGTGTGCCACCTTGACCATCAAGACCTTACCTTGCACATTCAGTTCCCAGCACCCTCATTCAGTCCTTCTTGAACTTGCTGCCCATTTATGGCCCCTCAGACCACCTCTCATCCTTCTGCTTGCTTCTTGCACTTTCTACTCACTTGCCACTTTTCGCTCCTGTTTCACTCCTCCTGCAGACCTCAACCTGATCACTGGTTACTTCTTCTGGAGCTCATTGCTCCCGTGATATCTTCTATTGAATCCTCTGCTGTCCACCATTCCTCACTCCACAAGTCTGGCAGCCTCATCACTGTATGATCTCCCTCCATCTCTGTTTCCCACCTCCTGCTCCCCCTTTCCTTGAACTGCCTTATCCTGAGCTTCTCAGATCCCTAATGGTTTCAAAGACCCCATTAATCTTTTCCTGACCCCTGGGTCTTTCTTTTTCACTGATAATCTAATCATTACTCAGCAGGAATGTCTGTACCCAGCCACTGAATTCCTACCTACTCTTGGTTATCTCTAATTCAAGGGGATGGTTTTACCATAAACTAAGTCCACTCAGAAAAGTCACCTGTTCCCACTCAATCCAATTGTATTCCCTTTCTCAGGATTGCACACTATTTTTCAGAGGTCCCTTTCCTATTTTTTCCCTCCATATCTCAAAACAATTCCCAGGGTGAAACCAGTCTTACACTTTCTTGTTTTCAACCCATCAAGGTGTTTGCAGGCCAACTGTAATCCAGAGTTTTTTAGTTTCATCTTTTTTTGAGTGTCTAACAAGAAAGCAAACCTGTAAGGGGATGCTTCTTGGGTCCTAATGCTTGGGAATAAATAAACTGAGCATTGGCTGTGGATTTGCTGCTGGGCAGGGCAAAGTATCCAGCTTCTCTTCTTTCAAGTAACTTTTTTGCTTTAAATGTCTTTTTAATGTGTATTTAAAGCTTGGCATCTTGAAACAACAAATTACCTATATTATGAGCAAATCACAAAATTTGTTTTTAAGCATGTCCACATTCGTTCATATAAAATATGTAATTACAATGGCATGTAGATTTTGTTTCAAATGTTCAGTCTCAAAGTATTATACTAATGTACACAGCCATGAATCATTGAAATAAATTTTGTAATTAAAAATATCAAAATTTTAATAATGGGAAGTACATTTTACTTTTTCTGTTCTTTAAACTGTTCACTACGTTTGTAGTATGTTTGGTTTCAAACACACTCACTTTGAACTCTGCCAAGCGCTTCCCAGTCCTCTGCTTACACTGACACATCACTGCCATTGATTGATTGTTGTTTGTGTTTGCTTTGGACACTTCCAGATGATTGCTACTAATAACCAGTACTAAATTCCTGAAATATCTGCTTGTTTCTTTTTCAAAGGCAATTTATGGTCCATCATAGGCAGTACAGTAGGCCCTAGAAATACTGTGGTGCAGGAGAAAAATTGTCTCCAAATGAACAGATAGCCCAAACAAAGCGTTGTAAAAAGCCATCACACTAAATTCTGCATGCATCATCTACTGCATTTCAGTGAAGGCCAAGTTTCTTAGTCAGCTCTCTGAGGAGATCTCTCAGCCTTAACTATGATTCTTTTAGGGCACAGTTCTGTGCCTGCTGCTCTTTCCTACTGCTTGCAGCTCTTCACCTCCTGAGGTTAGATCAAAAGAATGAAGTGTAACAGTTTAACCAAGAGGTACACAGTGAGAATCAAGAGTCCTAATTAATTTTTCCTGCATTGGTTCTTCAAAAAAATTAAAGTAATTATTACGAGTTAAAGGGCTGTTAATTAAAACAAACCAAACCAAACCCACAACACAACAGCCCAGAAGGATTATGAATTATAACCAGTACCAACAAGACACAGAATGACAGTGGGCCAGCAACCACTGCATTTGGTTTCTAATTATTCTCTTGTGTACTTGCATTTGGAGATACAGACTGGAATAGGATTGTCTTTGGTGTGGACTAAAATCTGTTTAACAGTGTTTTAAACTTATGAGCTAGCAGTATAGAAGTCATGGAAGTATGTAGAGTTGGAAGGGACCCATGAGGACGATTGAGTCCAACTCCCTGATCTTTGCAGGACTACCTACAACTAAACTACATGACTAAGAGTGTTGTCCACTTGTATGGTCAGAGCATGCTGCCTTTGAGAATGAATAGGCTCCATAGGTGCTGGAAACATATAAGAAAAAGGAAAAAAGGTGGTGTTATTTAGGTAACTTAAGGTATTCTTATAGATTTCACCTATGATATTATTCTGTCATATGGATAGGTACAGTCAGCTCTTCATTACCAAGGTGATAGGTAGAATCTTAGACGTCACAGCAGCGAGGTGACCTGGCAGCCTCTCCACTAATGAAGATGGTGGCAGCACAGCTGCCCATGTAGGGTGTTCCCAAGAACTCAAGACTCTAGAGAACAACATGGCACAAAGGCCCTAGAAAACACCCAAGGCTAGCTGATGTCTCCAGACGAAAGGAGCTCTCTCTCATGGATGAATGGAAAGAGAGCAGAGCACCTCAATTGTCTAAGCAGTTTGTTCTCAAAAGGGCAAGTGTGGAGCTGAACAGGCCAAATCCAATGCCTCTGTTACATTCCCTGCTATTCTCATGGCAAGGAAGCATGGACATTCTGAAGGAGAATTTTTGTTTGACAGACTCCATGCTGCTTAACTATTTCTAGGTAGTATCATACCTTAGAAAATTTGTCCCAACATAAGTCACTTTACATTTATTTACACTGAATTCCATCTGCTACTTTATCACTGCCATTCAGTTTGGCAATATTACTTTTCAGTTTCTCAGTTTGCTGGGTTTCTAATGTACTGTGATTTTGATGGACCCTCCATAATGAAGCACTGTGAGACACTCCCTAGGCTTCCCTTCACAGTGGTACCAAAAGTAGGGGAAAACTGTCTCTTCCAAGTGTTCTTTTGTATGGTATATCCTGACCCTACTAATCCAGCATCAGGGGATTGGCTTTTGCAAACTGGTCCTCAAGCATATTTATAGTGTGTTTCACTTTTTCCAAAAGCATCCACCTTTTCCTCCATTCTTTCCTCCATTCTTTCCCTTTCCCTGTGAAGCTTTTCTCTACCTCCTTATACCTCCCTGTGTAACATTCCGACTCTGTGTCTGTTTTTCCTCAACAAGTTGCTCTAGGGCACACTCATCTGGTTCATTGTTAAATCTCTGCCTACAGAGTACCTGTTCAGACAAAAAAGAGGTACATATCATGGTTGCTCAATAAACTCTTTTGAAGGTATGCTGACTAACCCTCGCCACAAACAGCAAGGAGTAGGAAGCCAAGCCAAGCCATGGCTCTGTATCCTCTTATGGTGCAGGACACGAGCGGCAAAAGACCATCTTACAGAGTCAGACTGTGAACCGTGGAAGAAAATGTTCTCATCATGCCTTTGAAGTCATGTGCAGAGACACTGAATTCATTCCCATCCCCATCCATTCTTATCCAACAACTACCAGCTGGCGACAGATGGCAATCACTGCTTTAACTTTTCATGCTGTAAGATGAAATACTTAAAAAAATCAAGCAAACTTCTTTCTATAAGTTTGTTTTTTGCCTTCTCATGCTGCATTCCCCCATCAGTCAGATGAACTTTGCTGCAAGAAACAATACTGGTTTGTCAAACCAAACTAGTTCAAAGAAGCTACACAGTTAGTTTTGGACAAATGATGGCTGAGTCCAAGAATGGTTAAACACATACAGAAACCAGACTAGAAGATGCACTCTAGGATTGATCTTGAATGCTAACGCCTCTTGATAAATCCAGCTATTTCATAAAGCTCTGTTCTATTTACATACAATATTTTGAATCAGGCCCTACCCCTTGGGGGAAAAAAAACGTTTAAGCATCCAATTCAGTATCAGAGCAAATAGGATGAAATTGGCATTTCAGTAAAAGTGGGATTGCCAGGTTTGTGTCAGTTTGCAGGCACAAACCATAAGAAAGCAATCTGGTTAAACCATGGACTACAGCCACTTGAATGTAATTAGTTATTAGAAGCTTACAGAAAGAAAACCTCACCAGAAAGTTAGTGCTCTGACACAAAGCTCCAATGAGGGGGAAAAAAATAGTAACTTAATTAATTTCGGCAAGAAAAGTTGAGGAAATAAAAAAATCTATGATGATAGGCTAAGCATGTCACAACAGAGTGCATAGCCCAGAAGTAGAAGAAAGTATTACATATTAAATTGAAAGGTGTAGCAGTTCATGTGCACTTAGACAAAAACACAAGAACACCCAACCATTAGTAATAAAAATTTTAAAAGGAGGAGTCAAGAGGGATAATGGTGCTATGCTTAAGGATTATTTTACTTTCAGGGGTGATTTGACATTAGAAATGTCATGGAGTACGGGTGAGGAATCTACAGGAAGATTAGATGGGAGTTACAGCCAGAGATTTGAAGTGAAAGATTTAAAGAGAGGTTTTTGAAATTTTATGGATAAAAAAAAGAGGAACAGACATTTCTACAAAAAAATGGTAGCAATATTTCAATGAGTCATGGCAATTTTAAGCAACAGCATTTCTGGATGGACAATGCAGAAATAAACAGGCAGATAGGTTAGTTAGGGTACAATGATGTGGGTGAGGATTATCCAGCAAGTAACATTTAAAGCATAAGAGAGGGAAAATTTAATGTAAAAGCTTGGATTGGGAGAAAAAAATGCTGACTGAATGGACTTCAAAGGGGATCAGATACGGGAAGCAGTAGATAGATCCACTAAGGGAAAAAGTTTAATGGAAGTTCAGTGAGACAGGCAGAGGCAGAGTGAAGTCTGGAGCAAGAGGAAGAGCACGTGTGCTTGAGAAACAGGCAGGATGATACAGTAAACTCAACAGAGGCTTTGGGGAAAACTTCCAGAGATGCTAAAGAGGTTGGGAGGGAGGGAATTTCAGTACAGAACATACTGGCATCAGTGGGTAATAGAAATGTTTGCTAAGCTCAGAGCACAATGATAACAAGCAAGCAGACACTGGGCAGGAATTTGGATGTTGGCCCTAATTTCCTCTGCCAATAACATGTTACTATGCTCATTATTTTATTTTGCAGCCCTTGAAAACTGCCAGTTCATAAAATATTATAGCCAGATAAAATTGTATACAGAACCTTACTAAGGTTGGATAATTTGGTTGACTCTCTAGAAGAAATAAAAAGAACTCGAGCAGCTTGCAACCCTTTACAAAGGAAGCAGCTTTGAAGTGCCCAACCTCACAAGGCACTTCATTTCCTCAAGATTTTACGAATGGATGATGGGTTTTACTCTGAATTGAAAAATAAAGTACTTTTTAGCATGGCAAGGGAGATCAAAATCATCTTACCCAATCCTGGTGGTAATTTTACCTCCAGGAGTGAATCTTATTCCGTAACACTGAATACATATATAAAAACTAATATTGTAAGGCTTAAGGACCTTTGTCATTATGCCAGTTTAAAATATAGCTAATAAAATGGATTGCATTTCTAGGCCTTACAAACATCCTGAAGATTTTTTCTTTGAAATCTGTTCTAAAAATGTTTGCAAGCTATTAAGCTGTATTCCCCTGTGGCAGAGGAAAACTGCAGCGTGATACTTAAAATATTTGGGACATTATCCCTGAAAGCTCTCCAGCACAGACAACCTCACTGAGTTGCAGACATCTGACAGTCAGCGTTTTTGTATTGGGCACTTAAGCCCAACCTCACCGACCACAACATAACTTCTGTTAATATAGAACAGACTGTAAGGCACACAAAGCCTTTTTGGCACTAAAAAAACCCCAACAAACCCCACAACGTATTTTACAGCAGGAAAAAAAAATCCAACTGGTAGATGCAGTTAAAACCTACACATACGAAAGTTGGGCAGATCAGATGCGAAGTGGGACATGCCTTGCCAGCTGCTAAGGCTGCCACAGAGAGGGGCCCAGGGAGCAGTTGGCAAGACTTGGGGTAACAGAGATCTGAGGGTGTCTTAAGAACTAAAATACATTGTTATATTTCTCCATATATGCAACATATTGTAATCTGACTTTTTTTCCTAAATTTTGGCGAGCTGTGCTGCTCATGGCATGTAATACTGAGGGTGAAATACTGTTACTGTCACACTTATATGATTCTTTCAAGAGAAGCTCTTCATTTTATAAATGGAAAAAAAATGCCGGATGGGAAAGGCAGACAAGAATTCACTTGAGGAATCTTTTTCTAGAATTCTGCAATTGAGTAGTTGTCTAACTTAAAAACTCTGCAGATGAGAGTGCAGGTAAGAAATTTTTCAGGAGAGTGTCTAGTCAAAACTTGTGTTAGGATCAACTTCACTAGTTTTGTACTGCTGAGTAGTAAAGAGTTGTGCCACCATCATCTATTCACCATGTATTTTTCTGCCTATTTACAGCTTCCCAGCATAACACAGAACAAC
>WEKX01016307.1:0-19049 GCA_013390025.1 Pitta sordida | reverse complement strand
AGGAGCTTAGTGACACGGTCTAGCTTGGGGGTGTGGGGCTGGATGGTCCTGTGGGTCTCTTCTGGCTCAGAGTGGCCTGTTAGACTGTGAGGGAACTAGGTTTGCGTTTACCGCTCTGGGATGTGCGTTCGGTCTCTGTATGGGTGTTAGATGGTGAGTTGGACTAGATGATCCTTGTGGGTCCCTTCCAACTCATAATATTCTGTGACTCTGTGTGAATCTGTGAACACCTCCAGAAATCCACAGTTTTTCTGGCCAATCTGTTTCAGTTACATACTACCTTCTAAACAAAGGATTTCTTCCTAACATCTAACAGAAATCACTCCTCTTGCAATTTAAAATCATTAGCCCTTGTCTTATCAATATCTGCCCGTGTAAAAAGTCACTTACATTTGGTTTTGTTTTTGTTTTTTTTTTATAAGCCTCTTTTAGGTGCTGGAAGACTGCTATAAGGTCAGCCCAACTCTCTTGTATGTATTCCTCCACCTAGGATCTTGGTCCTTCTAGGAGACAGCATAGAATGGAGAAGCACAACTCTTTGTTTTTATCCAGTGCTTGTAGAATGAAATCATACAGTCATGGATTAAGAATCTACCTTCTAATATATGAGGTTGAAAAACACATAGTTTAACTCTTCTGTTCTACATGTGAGAATCTTTTCCATTGGATCATGAATATCATAAATAAAAGTGTTGGCAGTGTGACCTGGGATGATAGGACTAGTGGTACTTAGGAACAGAGAAAAAAATAAAAGGCAAATCATGCCAGAGAATTTACCAGGGGGAGAGTGAGACTTAAAATTCTGAATCCATGCTTGCAATTTTAATTTCTTATGAAATGATGATCATGTAGGAAATATACGTCGTTCAAAAGTTGCATGAGTCTGAACTGCTGTACTACATCAAGTGCATTTTATGTGAGTTAAAGTAAAATGCTTTATATATGGAGATGAGAATTTAACATTTGACTAATAAATATAAAATCTGAAAGGCTTTACTACTTGAGTTAAAATTGCATTAACATTTGTAGTTCAAATTCTCTTCCTGCTTTATGACATATGGCATGTTTTTAGGTTAAAAACAATCACACAAAGCTAAAGCTTAGCTAAAACCAAGTCAGGCATTTGTTATGTATTCATTAAATTACTCTTTGTCTTAAGAACAAACAACCTAAAAAGGTTTGCCAGGTTCTGCAGTGTTATTAAAGCTTGTGGCTGTGACCAGTAAGAGCAACGACAACACATGACGGCAGGTCTCCAGAAATCTGAGGACACTCAGTGATAGACTTCTCTACTGTATCTAAACAAAATTACCTGTGCAAAGACAACAAAATCAGAATATGAAATTTCTATATGGGATATAGGTGGATGTAGCAGTATTTAATTAACTTTGTGCCGTGTGTATTTTCTAATGAAACTGTTCAGTGCCTAGGATGTAAAACTGTCAAAGCACACGAATGGGTAACAATAACCAAAATAATATGGTTCAAGTTGATTTGGTTGCTCTGAATATGTCTATAATACATATGAAAACCTGTTTCTTAGCTAATATCTCAAGTTCTTTCCCGTGAATCTTGGATCTCCTTCATTAGAAGGCTTTAGGAAACTGCACGTCTATGCACAGGCTGTTTACAGTCAAACTGACTTTGCTATAATGCCTCACACTACAGTGGTATAGTACTTTTAAGATACAGTCATCCCTTCATATTTGCAGATTCCGGATCTCCTGTAGCTCCCGCAGAACTTTTAATCCGTGAATACCGGTTAGACATTAATGTGTCAAATTATTGCCAGAAATATGGCAACTTTGGAACACTGCAACATCACAGTCTCCTTATGGCACTGGGAAGTCTGGGAGTTGGATTTTTTTCCCTTTAACTGCAGAAGCTAGCACTGGCAGACATGCTCTGCCTGAGGTTAAGAAGATGCACATATGCAGATATGCATTGGCAAATTCAGGCTGGCTGACGCAGCTGGAACGGACCCCACATGAGTCTCTGTGTTACAGTTAAAGACTTCCTGACTCCTGGCCGGGCCAGCTTGGGCTGGGATCACCCACCCTGGCAGTTCAGTACATAAATGAGTATGTACTGTGGGAAAATTTTCCACAAACNCCCTGGCAGTTCAGTACTGCACCGCTCCTTAAATAAATGAGTATGTACTGTGGGGAAATTTTCCACAAATATGAGAAGGTGCTAACAAAAAAGCATGAATAACTGAGGAATGACAATCATACCTCTGTTTTTGCAGGTTTCGGGTCTCCCTGGGGTTCCTCAAATTGTCTAATCCACAAGCACGCATAGTTCATTAATATGCAGACAGGCCACACCCGTCACTCCACCCCGCTGCCTCTCTGGAGCACTGGGGAGCGTTTTCTGAGCCCTCTCTGACTGAGGAGAACCCCCCGAGAATCCCTGGGCTTCTCTTTGGCTGTGTTACTTCTTTTACCACTGCCAGGCCACTGCCACAGAGCCTACTTGCATGGCCGCTGCAGTGGGGAAGCTTGCCCTGGGACTGCAGGGCTCAGTAGGTGTCCCCAGGCTTGGGTTGTCATGGGTCCATGCTGCCAGTGCTCTTGGAGCTTGGGAAATGTTAACTTTGCAACACTGCAACACCTCGGGGCCACTTACGGCAACTGGGGGATCAGTGTCTGAGGTTTTTTTCGTTTAACTGTGGCTATGAAAATGCATCCACTGGTCCCAAGTGTGGCAGTTGATGCCACATGGACCCAGCAGAATGCTGCCTCGCAATGCCGTGGCAGGGGAGAGCATGGGGGAACTGAAGCCTCCTCCTGGTCCAGCGGCCCCATCCCAGCACACAATGCTTGACCCACCACTAAGGCAGGCAGCCCAGCCCCACTTTCATAAGTCACTTTCACTGGGGGTATATCTATCACCAGATGTGCCAAGCGCACAGTCGCCAGGCACACACTGCACTTGGTGCTTGGCTTCTGCTGTTATCAGTATTACCTCCCCTGTCTGTAGCCATGGAAACAATAACACATGGACACACAGAGGCACATGGACACAGGCAGTCCCCACTTGCAGTTCTCAGACGTTCCCCGGAAAAGTGCTGACAGGGACAAAGGGACAAATGCTTGAGAGCACACAGGGGTAGGCAGGGCAGAGGGGGCAGCCAGCACTGACACATCCCTGCATGGGGACCCATGTGCCCTGAGACATGCCACGGTGTAAAAAAATAAACACTACACGAAACCCTTCCCTAATAGGGACCAGCCACGGAGACACACAGGAGCAAGGAAGGCATCGCAGCACGGGACTGCACCATCTCACAGTGCTGCAGGACTTATAAATGCCATGTAAGCTCCACAGCACTCGTAAGGGAGTGATCTGTCCCCAGAGAGCGAGACGTGCCGCCTACCCACCCTGCGGGGCCGTGCTAATCCTGCCCCATGGGAAGCGCCGATGTCGACCCTCAACGAAGCATAGGTACTGTGCATGCATTGACCAGGAAGTGCCACAAGTCACTGAGGCAGATTCACAGCAAAACAATCCATGAGTCGATGAGGTCACGCATATGATAGCAGAAATGACTGAGGCATGAGTGCACTACTCTATATTTTTGCTATGAGTTAGACTAATCTAGACAGTTTGATTCTTAACTTAAAGTAAATACAGGCTACTGAAAGGGTCAGTTTATGGTCCTGTGAAACTTTTATTTGTGTACCAGTTTTGAAGCGTTACTATCTAGCATTCCATTATTCCAAGTGTTCCTAATTTGGACTTTAAATGGAATTCTTGTACAGTGCTGTGCGTTTTGCTCAGAATTTATGCATTTTCTTGTTTCTGTTGCTCTTGGTTTCAGGTTTTGCCAAAAATGTGTTATTCTTTTGCACTTTCAATATCAATTTTCAAATCTTGGCATTTATTTGGATCTACAGATGCTTTAATACTATACTTGTTTCTTTTTTTCCTTTCCTTGAAAATACTTGACCTTCACACTTTTCAATTCATTTTAACTCAGTCTTTATTACAGTTTTCAGTTTCTCACTTCCTTTCCAGCCTATCTAGACTGGCTTATTTTTTTTCCAGAATTTTCATTGTATCTTCAGTGATTTCTAAAGCGTGGAGTGTTAATTCATCTATTTTTCTGTGACTTTGGTTCTTTCATTCCAATTGCTATTTCATTGACTCTATTATGGTGGAATTTTCTAAGCTACTTTAACTATATGTGTGTCAAATTAATTTAGGTATTTCTATACTTGTATCTTTGACCTGTGACTTTCCTTGAGAATATATTTTTATAACAGAAGCTTCTGTTATTACATCATTAAATAGAAGTTCTACTGTGTCCATTCTCCTTAATTCTAGAATTTCTGTGAAGACATTAAATCCTTTCTTTAATGCATTTTTTGTAGGATTCTCTAAGTCAATTTTCTGCAAGTTAATAAGTCAATTTTAGATCGCTAGAGATTTTTGCTTCCTTCAGACTTGATTCTTTTTCTCCTATTCTTTACTTGTTCAAATCCTTTATTTTCCCTAACTGTACTTTGTCTATCACATGGTATTTTAGGCCATGGAGTCATCAGAATGTTTGAAAAAATATGAGTGGGCTTTTTTCTTTATTATTTTCTTTATTATCATCTTGCTATAAGAGGAGTTTGAAGAATGTGTGTCAGAGTTGACTGGGAATTCCTGCTGGGCATATTTTCAGTGCAGGAATTGTATCAACTGTTATAGACATCTAAAAAAATAGTAGTTTCTCTTTGTTAACTTTAGAAACAGTTAAGTTCAGATGTATATGTAAATTGAGATTGGTTGCTTTTTTCAGTTTAGAGCAGAAATTTATTTTAGTATTTTTTTATAATAGAAGTTACATTGTCTGTAATTATATAAATATATATACATACTTATACAAGTTTATATATTAATATATGTATTTCATACAATGTCTTTGCTAAAGTCCTTGCCCTCAAGTGTAGAGGAAAAGAAGAGGTATCATTTATCTTCCTTATCATGTATCTTCCATTACAATTACATATCATTTGAATTCTCAATGAAGTAGTTAGACCTCTGTCTAGCTGTCCTCTGGAGTGAACATACGGTGTTTTCCCAAGTATAACTCTAGTTTTATTGCCTCTACTTGAAACATGTTCATTATCAGATTTTATGGAAAATCTGAATTCCATATAGTGTCCCCACACAACACTACTATAGTCCTTATGTTAACCCATAGTGTTGCTAATTCTTTAGTAACTTTTCATCTGAAATGTCTGCCATAGAAAAGTGCGTTAAAAAGAATAAGTAGATGTGTTTTATTATCCATGTACATGGTAGAAGCTCATTATTCTATAATTCCTAGTGCTAATAAGTTAAGAATTGATGCAAATCTTTTATTCTTCAATAAAGTTTTGTATTCTAGAGCACCACTCTTTCCACAAATAATTTTGAAAAGCATAATGATTCTGACAGTATAGGTTTCACTTTTATTTTTTAAAATTAAACTGAGTAAAGAGAGTTGCATAGTATTTCAAAAGATGAATTGATTTAAATAAAAATCTATGTATGATTGCTTTTTTACAAGTCAATATACAAATTTTGAACCGCTCAATTGCCATTTTATAAAACACTAAACATAACTATAGATTACTATTTTATGTTGTGGAGAAGTTAACTTACCAGTAAGTGCCCAAGGTTCCTGGTAACATGTACTAGATTAAAACCACTTCATTTCTAGTGAAGGACCTAAAAAGTGATGAAAGATGTAGAGGTCTGTGTTTTTTGAGGTACTGATTTCAATGGAAGTTTAGTTCATGACATCTGACAGTGAATAACAATTAAGAGAATAATGCTAGAAAATCAATTACAGGAGTAAAAAAACAATTTTGAAAACCCCCAACACTATGGGATTAGATTTTGGGTTAAAAAAACTCCAAACGAACAAAACAAAAAAGTCCCTGAGATTCAGTCACATGCATTAAATACAAAACCATTCTCATACATTAAAAAGTGTGGATAGAAAAGAGGAAATGTTTAGAAAACAAACAAACAAAAATTATATACTCTTTTCCTGAAAAATTTTGTATTTCACTTTGAAGTTGACTGCACTAAAGTCCTAGTTAGAAAACTGCTAGATTTTTTTAAATTATCATATTTCCTGGAAGTTTTCAGTTGCTTGAAATAGTAAAAACTAATTGATTTAATTTATTTTGAAGTACTTGAAAAATTGTTGATATAGATATCAACAATATATATCACTTGTTGATATAGATATATTTTGCTCCATGTTGCTCTGACACAAAGGAGATATTCATTGTATCATATTAACTTGCTTTTAAAAATACATTTTGACTTGAAAAACAAAAGGAGGGTATATCAGATTTGGACTACATTTTTCTGACTAGTTATGAACAATCTTTGACCTTAGGATTATTTTTCTTAACCTTAATAACTGAACCCTTTGCTGATGTGTATTGTTGGTGACAAATAATTCCATTCTCTGTTCAGAATTTTGTCCAGTTCACAGAATCACAGAATCACAGGATATTCTGAGTTGGAAGGGACCCACAAGGATCATCGAGTCCAACTCTTAACACTGTCTCCCTGGCGGGAATTGAACTCGGGTCTCCCACACGCCAGGTGGGGACACTTACCACTGTACTAAAGTTTAATCATAATTGCATTTTTCTTCTAGTAAGCTCTTATTCCCTTTTAATTTAAAGATTGGTCTTGAAAGGCCATATTACTCAGAAGATAGTCAAATTCAGTTACCTTAATATTCATTTGTGGAAATACTAAAATAAAAGAAAAATCTGGTTTTTTTTGGTTTTGTTTTTTTTTTCCAATGAACAGGACAAGCACGGGGTATTGAGAAGAAATGCCACTGACACTACTGGTAAGACAAAAAAATTATCTGTAAACGTAGGAAAATAAATAGGCAAGAATGGTTACTTTCCTACATTCTTTTTGTTCTTTTAATAACCTTGAGATACCCTCAGATACTTTTTTAAATCGCTAGTTTAAAAATAATCATGTAGAGCAGATCGAGTGTTTTAAGTAAAAAAAAAAAAATCATGGTTATATGCAATCACAGGGTTTCAATGTATCTTGGCCATACTAAATTATATGATGAGATGATTCCTATTTCTTCAAAGCTAGAGAAAGCTTATCTGGGAAAAGGACATCAAAATACTTTTAGAATGAAAGTAAAAGTAAATTACTAGTCTTGTAATAAAAACAGCAGCAAACCTCAGAAAATGTACAGAGGGTATCTGATCTATTATAAGAGAGGGAAACAGTCAAACAGAGGAAGAATTGGACTCAGAGGTTTATATCTTGGATAAAAAAGGACAATCCTTCCCCCCACTCCAAACCCAAGACTTCCTTCCCCCAAAAGCCCTATGCGGAATAAAATTTTTTATGATATCATGAATTCTACACTTCCCATTGGCTTATGACTAATAAAATTATTTCTTATTATTTTTTATGAGATGTATTGGTCATCAGAGAAAAAAAATACTTATATACTCTTCAAAATTACTCATATTCTGTTTATAATTAAATTATATTGAAGTACCAGCCTATCTCTATGAACAAGGTCATGTTTGATGATAAAGATTTGGAAGATTCTCTGGAAACCATTCTAGTATACCATGCTTATTTTTTTTTTCTTTTTTTTTACTTCCAATTCATAATGTAGGATAGTAAGGTCCTAGGGTAATTCACACTGGAATACAGATCATTTAGGTGAAACTCCTGTAGAACGCAGGCTCAAATATGTGACCATATTAAGTTGATAATGTTTAAAAAAAAAAAAAAGTTTTGAATATGTCTAAGAATGGAGGCTACAAAACTCTTACATGTGCCCAGAAATATGTTTTAGGAGGACTGGTTTGATGATTTTCACAAGAAATGAAGTGAGGCTGATTGGATTCTACTTCTCTCGACTATTTTTTTAAAAAACTTTTTTGAAGATGAATGCAACCCTTACTTTTTCTCCAGTGATCAAAGCTCTCCATCCGTCTTCATGATCCCTGTTTCCTATTTGCCACAATTTGTGTTAATTGCCTTGTGGACTTTGAAGTGCCCTTTTCTGAAAAGCCTTTGCCATTCTACAACCTTCCCAGTAGGCATCTGAAGATATCTCTAGACTTCAGTGCTTTACTAAGTATGAAAACTGTCTAAATCAAAATCCTTTTAACCATAAATAGGCCTTTAAAATTATTATTTTCTCATTTGGTTAAAAAGGAGTAAGGGGAAGCTATGATCAGATTCTATATATCTCACCCAAATAACTTTCCACATCCAAGAAGTGAAAAGACCTCACATTTTGGCCTTAGCTAGACTCATCAGACCAGATGTTCAATTTTAATGTACTTTAATGTCATTTTCTTCATTAAAACAAGTGTTAGCTTACACAAACTTAGGAAGCAATGAAAGAAGATAAAAAAACAGGCACTTGACTCATTAGAAAAAAAATCAAAGGGTGTTTGCCCTTAACTTGTATACCAAACTAATCAAGATATCTATATTCAAAAGTCTACACTATAATTTAAAAATAATAATATCACTAAGAAACCTTAGAATGGTTATCTTATTTCCCTGAAGTGTTCTATCGTGTGACAGAACAAGATCAATAAATGGAAGACAGTAACTTAGCTGATGTTAATATCAAACCATTTCCAAAAAAATCTTTTTGACTTTAGCTCTGGTTCAGTTTGTACAATGAAGCATGAATATTAGTAGATCTTTCAGATATTTTCTAATGTAAGAAGCACTAAATGAAAAGAGGAAAAATGTGAGATGATTATATATCTTGTTCAGAAAGATGTAGGAATAAGGAATTTAAATATGAGATAACTAGCAGTGTAATACAGTTCAATCTTTAATGGACATAAAATAAATAATCTGGAATAAAGAAAAAAAAGTCACTCACATTGGTGTATAATATTTGCCTTGTGAAAACAAAAGAAATGGTGGACTGTTACTTAAAGTCTTAAATAAAAATAATCTGAAAAAAAATCTAAGGTATCCTCTACATGTTAGTGAACAGTTTCTCCCTACTCGTATATAAAATGAAATCTAATTTGTTTATGGCATTTTTCAAAGTAATGTTCATCTCTTTTTTTCTTAAAGTTTATTTTTCAAAGTATACCCTCTATTTCAAGAATTTTGGGGATGCAAATAATCTTTACTCCCCAGTGACATTAAAATGAAGTTGCCAACATCTATTAACAGTGTGATGTGAGCTTGTGAGGCCAGATTAATACTTTTTCCCTTACACAGATAAAGAAAAATATATCAACTAACACATTTTAAACTCTGACCATTTTTCTTTTCCAGCCATGACTTCAATCAAGGCAACAAAAGAAATATTACTTAGTAAGTATTGTGCTTCTACTAATAAAGAGGGTGTACAAACAAAATGGGTTCACTTACCCAGCTTAAAAAGTTGAAATTATGAGATGTGAGATCTGTGAGCCTGACATTTCTCAGAATTTTAGATTTGTAGAATGTCCTGACTAGGAAGGGATCCTGGAGGCTCTATAAGTTCAACTCCTGACTCCACACAAGGCAAAATAAAAGTAAAACCATATTTCTAAAATGTTTCTTGAGCATAGTGTTGTGGCCATGACCACTTCCTTAGGGACTTTTATTGGTGCTTGATAACTCCCAACATTTTTCCTGATACCTAGCCTGAACTTCCACTGTCACAGCTCCAAATCGTGTCCTATCACTGATCACCAGAGAGAAGAGATCTGCACCTACACTCATGAGGAAATTGAAGAAAGTATGCCTTACTCCCACTCTCAGTTTCCTCTTCTTTAAGTTCAACAAAACTTATATCCTCAATCACTCATAATTAATGTCCTCTAGACCTTACATCATCTTTGCTAGAGGTGATTATGATATTGGGGATAGACTGGTCTGACCTTAGTGACTCCTTTAACATAGATGATGTCCCCTTTTTTTGAATTCCAGTCTCACATCTGTTGTGTGAGGACACTTAGGAAGACAAGGGAGACAAGGAGGAGGTTTTTGTCTTGCCCCAGGCATACACTTGTATCCATTCAACCATATCCCAGAAGTTCCTGTCTCAAATTCATTAAAGATTCTATGTATAGCCATAACTCATTTCTACAATATATGAATAGACACACTTTTTTACATCGGTCTAAGACTAAACATGCTCAAACCACAACAGGTTCATCATGAGGAAAAAAATAATATTCTGGTGTTTACCATTCTACTGGATGGTTAAAAATAAACTTGTGTGCTGCATTTTTAATATGTAGTGTAGCCCAGGTATATTAGAGTGAACCCCCCTTTTTGAAGGGGATTAGGTCTGAGATCAGTGAAATGATGAAATGATGACTCATGAAACCTGTGAAGAGAGTGGATCCATGAATATCCAATTAGACTCTCCACTAATTAGCTCTAGAAGGTGGTCCTGGGAGTGCTGCATGCTCTATAGCACCTCAGGAAAGCGAAGCAAGTGCCTTTTGTCGCTTCTCTGGGGAATCAGTTCTGGGGAATCAGGGGGGGACTGTCCTTACTGCGAGTCCCGGGCTTCCACACCTACAGTGGTGGTGTCGGGCTTCCAACTGACAGCAGGGCTCTGCCAGATCTCTGCACAGTGGCAGAGGCCTGTGGACCAACCATGGTGCTGCACATCCCTCTGGGTGGAATGCAGGGAGCTCATAAACTGTTTTCACATTGTATCAGCCAGATTTGAAGATTTGCCCTCCACAATATGGTGGCTGATCAGGGAATTGGTAAAAAAGGCAAACTTAGTTTGAACCTGAGGGGTGCAGGGCTTGCAGTGCTCAGGGCTTGGGGGGAATCCAGCCACCCATTTCCTCAGTCCTCACAAGTGGTGGGAGCTCGAGCTGTGGGCTACTCTGGCAAGGAAAAGTGTCCTGCACTAGAAGTTCGACTGAGCTATGCCTTGCCAGCCATGGCCCTGAGACTCCTGGGACAGGCAGGTGTGAGCAGCAGCTGCGATAGCCACGCTGGGGTCTGCATTAGGGTTACCGCCAATTAGGTAAGGTTACAGAGCTGGCACTGGCACTGCCGCTGCCGGTTGACACAGCTGGCAGTTGTGTTGCCTCGGCAACACAACCAGACTGTTCTGTCACCGGGAGAGGCAAGTGCTTGCTTTTAATTAGTGCCTACAAAAAATGTCCACTCCCCTTAATTTAACTGTGTGATGTGGTGTGTTTAACTGTGTGTGGAAGTTTTGAACCCTGCCCCCTGCTGGAGAAGTGATCACTCACTATCATAGCCCTTTCCCTGGAGCAATCGCACAGCCCGGCTACCTGGGAAGCAGCCTTTGAAACTCCACTTTAAACATATGGGCTGCAGCAGTGCACGTAATGAATGCTTCCCAGGGTACTAGGGTGATCTGAGGAAAATCAATCAGGATTCAAGGTAATTGCTTCCATGTTACAGAAAAAGTTTACTTTTGGCCTAAGAGCCAAGGAAGAGAGACAGCAGTGCCCTCTGCCTTTGGAGGTACCAAAAAAGGGCCGCCCAGATTTGTCACCCATCTTTAACCCCTTGTCTCATACATATGCAAATTGCCCCATGAATATTCATCATTTCAACATTATGTCATTTGCTATGAGTTCTTCAACCAATTAGCTTCAATGTTTTACATTCTCTTCCCCTTGTTTTGGTTAATGTTTGAGATTGTTTACCTTCACAACTTGCAGGACACCCTTAATATTCAACCTTAACTCTCAGGCCTTCTGAATGATCCTAAATTCTACTACTCCTTCTAAAATTCACTAGAAATTCACTAAATATTCACTAATTCACTTAAATCCCTAAATCTCTATGCCCTTACCTAACACACTAAATTTGTAATTTTCTGATTCTCCAAATCAAGGGGGGCAGGACATGGCATCAGCAGCGCCCGCTCCACATGCCACGTGTGTCTGTCCCTGTTTCTCTGTTGGTTGACTGTTTTGTTTTGGGGTTTTTGGACAGTTATTTTATTTGTCTGTTTGTTTGGGTTTTTTTCCCCAGCAATGTAATGGAACTAGCTGTCCCCACTCTAGCCCCGTGCTGTGCAGCAGTCTCACCCAGCCTGCACAGGCAGCCTTTCCTCATGTGAGGCCCCAGCTGCGCTCTGAATGCAGCTTTGCTAGGCCTGATGCTTCCCCACTCCAGCTGACAGAGACCCCGAGCAAAACCCCTGATGCAACTCCACCAGGCAGCCCAGTATTTAAAGCAACTTCAGAAATATATGAAGTTTAAATTGAACATATTTCTGGTTACCCTGATTAACAATCATTCATAGATTTTTTAAGTTTCATAGAAGCCATCATGTCTCAGATTCTAAACTTATTTATGGAAGTTCAGCATACAGAACAGACAATGCCTTTCACTGGAGAAATTAACTCTGAAATAATTGAAATTACCTCTGAGAACTGGCATTTTTTGATGAAATGCATGTCACTTGCAGGGTAAGCACCAATAAGGGTGAGATGAGATGGTGATGATGAGCTGCTTTTGAACCAAGTCATATATTTAGACATTTTCATTTAGGTTTCTGAAATATGATTATGAATCTTCCCCATCAAGACTGATAAAAGAATCACAGATTCACAGAATGGGTGAGGTTGGAAAAGACCTCTGGACGTGACCTGGTCCATTTCCAATGCTGAAAGAAACATGGAAGAGTCATACTGCAAGCAACAGATTAGCATAAATTTTCCATTAGTTTCCAAGGACAATTCAAGCATTATAATAAATCGGTAAGGCAGTTTACAACACATGGCAAGTGTTGTAAGAGTATTAAGTGTTGTAAGAGTATTACATTTGTTGTAAGAGTATTGTTGTAATGTAGATTTGTTGTAAGAGTATTACATTTATCCATTACAATTTTAAAACAGATCTTGTTCTTTTGGGATAAATCCCATTGATAGAACCAAAATTACCACCATAGTTAATTGGCACAATGTATCCACTGAAAATTGCTCTATTCTGTTGAAATTTCTAGGCTGAAATTCAGGTCCTATAGAGTAGGAATCTAAACTGCTGTTTTCTAAGCAATGTCTAAACTATCATTGTAGTTTTATAAAGATCTGACTAATGTATTTGTCAGAATTCAGAGGAGTAGTCAGCCGTATGTGAAGTGCAATTACTTTTACTGGAAATGTAGCTCTGCAGACTTCAGTGATTTGGAGTCAGTAGGCAACCACAAAATATAAAGTTGCTCAGCTCATCCTGAAGTTATACAATTTTTAAAGTAGACTTGAAATTTGCATCTTCTGCATATTCCCTCTCCTTAGCTAGTATTTGCAAGTAGATTAAAAATTAATTTATATGAGCTGCCTTAATAATTTTTATAAACTTCCCCCATTGTTTGTCTGAAAATCCAGTTAATAAGAAAACTTTGAGAAATATGAATAACTTTAAGAGAAATATTCATTCAAATGATGAGTAAGATCTTCAAAAACACTTAGCCATGGGCCTAGCTCCAGTCCTTTCAGATTCTGTTTTACTTATTTGCATGCTCCCTCAGAAAAAAATTCTAAGCAGCAGCACCCTGTGGAAAACTTGGAATGTGCCCTTTGGCATTTGAATTAGTATATTTTAAAAATTTCTCAGTTCAGTTCATGTGAGACTGATGTTTTCTTCTCGAGGTACACAAACAGTTTGAATATTGGAAACTAGAATATTAGATCAATGAAATACTAATATAATCAGTGAAGGATACTACTTAATGAAAAATGAGCAATGGATAATACATAAAGTGAATTTTAGGCCTTCTTTTGACTTGCTAAAACATAAAATATTTATCTGTCAGATGCCATTGTAAGCAGATTTACCCACACCATTACTGATACAGAGTTGATATAACTTTAACTAATTACAATTACCCTTCATGAAGAAAGAAATTAATATCAATTTTCTAATAATCTGTAAAGTAGTGTTTAGGATAATGTAGTTATATTATTTGATTTTATTAGTTCAAGAAACAATGACTTACATTGGTTTAGGACTGAAAATAACCTACTATAAATATCCAACCAGGGCCTCTATTACCTGTGTGAATCATTCCCTTCACCAGGATTTTGATGGATGAGTCTCTGTTGGAACACTCTTCCATGCCTCCTTGAAACACACATTTTTTGAACACATTATAGTCTCTTTCCAGGCTATAAGTACCTGGCCCTCTGTGAAAAGTGAATACATCTTTCCAACTGCTATTTCGCTCTATTTGGCTCTGATATGAAGAAATTACTGTCAAGGTTAATTATCCCATTCAAAACCAGTTTTCACCTGAAGGTTTTCCAAAATGTTTTTGAAGTACCAGAGAGATTAATTTGCCAGACAAACTGTGTGATACGCATATAGATGCATTAGAATAAAATTTATCATGTACTTTGGTTCCTAAAATTTCCTTTGAGTGTAAAAAATTAAGGCATATATTTTCAGCATTTGGAATTATATATTAAAATGCAGTAAGAACAGGAAACTGCTGTTACAAGGAGCTAAGGAGCTGTAATAAAAATGTTTCTGAAAACAATTTACCAGACCCAAAATGGCAATCACTTGCAACCACTTTATTTTGCTGTTCTTGCTCTTGTTATTATTTTTTACTTATCTGATGCATAATACAATGCTTGGTTCTATACATTAGTGCTTTCTAATTTGACACTTTCTGAATAATTTTTAAATGCAGATAGTAGGACAATCAAATTCTCGTGCTATATACCACTAAAAAGGATCTGTATGATTTTTTTCTAAAATGTCGAAGTCCTGCATAAAATTCTAACAACTGGAATAAACTCTTGCACTACAGTTTACATTACTCTTACAAACCAATTTTAACATTATGAAATTGTCTTTTACTATTATGAGGAACTATAATTAAATTTCCCCCTCTAATATCCCTTTCCTCCAAACGCCAAGATTAAGTTTTCAATCATTGAAATAAATTATAAATGCATTTAAAATATACATTGATTATGGCAGTTTGAAAGTGATCCATATTTTAAATGTCATCACTTTGGCTGTAGTGATGTCTCAATCCTAAAACTGAGGATTCCTTAAAAAAACAACAAAAAAAAGTTGAAGTTCATCCAACTGCAAAGGGCAATTTGATTTGTGCATTCCATGAGCATCAGGGTGGAAACGAGTTGCACTGAACACAATACATATATATGGGTGCTGACATGTACACAGATGCCTCAGTAGTTCTGAATCACACTCACAGATCAAGAAAATAGGATGGAGCTGTAGTATAAACTCAGTTGTGCAACCAGTTGTATATTGTGAAATTCATTGTGTGGCACTCTATAAGCTGTAGTCAGGAGTTGTATTTTCTCAAATGTTAAGTTCTTCAAAGGAATAAGGAAAAGTGACTGTGTAATTCACCTTCAGTAATAAAAATGTCATCATTTCTCCCAGTTCTGCTACTGCACAAATATTGTCATGATTGTGTGAAACTTAGTAAGCACAGTGGTTATTGCAGTGAGCATGCACAATTCTTCAATTCATAGTGATGCCATTTTTATTTTTTTAAATGAGACAGGCAATATGCTTCTTTAATTTCACCTTGTCATCATTTCTCACTGAGATCAGTGGATTCCATCTGAACACCCAAATAATGGAGAATGTGACAGGCTTATGAAAAAATTATCTGGAGGATTGTGCTTTGATTTAACATAAATTTGATCAAATTATTTTGAATGCAGTAAGTACAGACCACTGAACAAAAGCAAATTGCTGGGGAAGGAGAGAGGGAAATGAGACAAGGAAGAAAGGATAAGAAGAGAGACCTGAAAAGACATCAGTCTTTCTGTGCTTCACTGTTCACTGACCTCACAAAACATAGCTCTTCCTCTATCACTTCCAATAATTAAATTCTGTAGCCATTCCTTTTCAAAGCCTACTTCCAGGATATTCTGGAATTAGTGGATTACTCCAGCTAGAATTTCTAAGCTTTATCTCAGAATAATTTAAACATTTAAAAAGGGTTCATTTGGTCAGTTTATAAATTGGAGATTCTTTGAACTGATTTTACAGTAGGATTTTGTTACATATAGACTAAAATTATATTTATAGTAATTCTTAAGCACTGATATCCTAAGTAAAAACTAGGTTATCTTATCTATTTCATATCCAGGAAAACTATGCTAGTGACCTAATAAGAATAGTGTTTGTTTTCCTTTAAGTTTTGTTTTGAATGTCATCTGCTCATTGCAGTATCAGTAGGATCTCTAGACAGAATAACAACAATCATATTTATAGTTGGGGCTAAACTACAGCTAAACTCCTCACAAACACGTGTCCACTCCTTTTGAGTGGTAACTGCAAGGATAAAAGTCAGGAAATTACTGGACAAAGGTAAGGACAGTTTAATAGGCAAAGAAAAACCTGCATGTGGAAAAAAAGCAAAAGAAGGAATTCAGTCACTCCTTCCCAGCAAGGAACAAGTGTTCAGCCATCTCCAGGAAAGCAGGATTCCATCATATTTAATGGTTACTTAGGAGGACATATGAGGTAAATCAAAACATTCCACCTTCCTTCTTTCCTCATGTTTTACTAAGCGTCATATTATATGGCATAGAATATTCCATCACTAGGTGAGGTAATTTTTTTATTAGCGTATTACAATTTCAAGGTATGAAAGTGATACAAGCAGTCTTGACAATAGTTTTCCATGTGGTGTATTATCTAAATTTTGTAGATACAGAAGCACTAAAATGTAAGGAATTAAGTTAATATCTGGAAGCAAAAAGAGAAGATTTTTTAAAAGGCAAAATATAGTTCTCATGGGTAATTTATTCAGCAGTAGATGAACTTTATAACAAAGATTTACAGAGGCTTTGTGACTTTACACATCTGTTTAGATGTTCTAATATGTGAAGGATTAGTCTGCAAATTATTTCCCACAGAGAAAATTTTGGTAAAATGTAATTTCTTTGGGGTAATTTCTTTTACAGATATCCCAGCTAAGCTGGGTACAAAACCAGGTTACAGTAAGGAACTAGTTCTATCTCTTATTACATTTATATAGTACATGTTGGACTATTTCAATACTTGCATCTATAGAGTATGAATTGAATTCTGAGAAATGTTATTAATTTACATATATCAGTTGACTTCTGCCTTATCAATTTACCCATGTCCCTTAATATTTGCCTGAGTGGTTACCCATTTTACTTTTACTAGGGATTAAGACGAATCATATCTAAATTGTTTCTACTCAACATTTTCCTTCTCTTTGGAATATTTTCACACATTTAGTCAGGGGGACTGTCAACATACATAAAACTACTCACGAGTGAATTGTAAAGCAGGGTTTTTTCATTATTTCTTATAAGGATAATCATCAGGAATATTACTCAGGAAAGTTATGGAACAGATAATCCTGAAAGCTATTACACAGAACCTGCAAAATAACCATGACACTAGACCTTTCAGCATGGATTTAGGAGAGGTAGGTCCTGCCTGATCAGCCTGATGTCCCTTTTATGAACTGATGACTCGCCTGGTTGATGATAGAAAGGCCATGGATGTTGTGTACCTGGATCTTAGCAAACCCTACACTCAGCACTGGTCAGACTACATCTTTAATACTGTGTCCAGTTCTGGGCTCTCCAGTTTAAGAAAGGTGTTGAACTGCTTGAGAGAGCCTAGAGAAGGGCGACAAGGATGGTGAAAGGATTGGAGAGCAAGCCCTATGTGGAGTGACTGCAGGAAATGGGACTGTTCAGCCTGGAGAAAAGGAGGCTCATAGGTGACCTGATTGCTGCTTACAACTACCTGAAGAGAGGTTGCAGTCAGGTGGATGTAAATCTCTTCTCTCAGGCTGACAGCAGCAGAACAAGAGGACATGGCCTTAAGCTACACTATGGGAGGTTTATACTGGATGATAGGAAGAACTTTTTAACAGAGATAGTGATCTCTCAGTGGAATGGTCTGCCTAAGGAGGTGGTGGAGTCACCATCCCTGGAGGTGTTTAAGAAAAGACTGGATGAGGAACTCAGTGACATGGTCTAGGCAATGGGAGACTCGGATGGATGGAGCGTGGTGTCCATGGCTTCAGGTTTGTGGGTTCAATCCCTGGGTGGGAGTTCGCTTGGGAGTTGGACTAGATGAGTCTTGTGGATCCCTCCCGAACTCCGAATAACCTGTGAACCTGTTAATATCAAATAATACAGAATCAGCTCATTTACAAAAAGAAATTAGGAAAAGAAAAAGTATTCTAACATTCTGAAGTAATGTATTTGGAGTCGACCTGCAATATTTCTCTCTGCTTCCTGCAAGATGACTTGAATTCACAGCAAGTCAGTTTAGAGGATCATAGCCTGAGGGTATAATTTGAAGAAATGCAATTGCAGTCCTGTCTGTGAAAAAATTATTTATAGCTGATGGTGTACAAGGACTAAAGAATGCAGATTTATTGTAAAATCGTAGAGGAAAAACTATTATAGATTTTTTTTCTTCAACTAAATAAGTTGAAAATTTGAATTTACTCATAAGATAGTCAAATATAAAACATTAACATATAAGACTAAAATAATTTTCTATGCAAGTCAAGGGATATTTTAGGCCTAATGTTCCCATTAAATTGAATTTAAATTATACTACCGGCAAGTGTTGAAGATAATCTAGAAAATAAACCAAACTAATACCTAGCAATTTAATAATAGCTCAATAAAATAATAGCTCAATAAAAATATACAGAATATTTGCTGGAACTTGCCAAATCATGGAGATGTTAAATTAAAAGATTAAAAGGTAAAAAAACCCCAATGGCTATTGTCTTCTTTTTTTTTTTTTTTTTTTAATAAGTATTCAGGGCATGATTTTAACAAAGTGCTGTGTCACTATTTCTTATCTCAGAGTTGTATTTTATAGCTACTCGTAAACTCATCTGGTGTGAAAGGTAATCTTATATAGAATACTGTCTTATTTTGCTATTTTGATTTTGAAAGAACAGTTTTTGCTAAATTTGCACAAGTCTAAAACCTGGGCTTGTGCAAATGCAAAAATTTCCATTCAAACACAACAGAACATAAAAAAAATAGAACTTAAATATTATATATATATATGCATAAAATATGTAT
>WEKX01016306.1:102233-146526 GCA_013390025.1 Pitta sordida | reverse complement strand
GGACGAGAGCCGGCGTGCGGGGGCTGCCCGGGGTGTGGGGCAGCCGCCCGCCTTCGCCAAGGGTAGGACAGGGCTAACAAAAGGCGGCGGCCCCGCAGCCCGGACGGGGAAGGGCGCTCGCCCCTTGGACTTCCAGCTGCTGTGTTGTTGTTGGGTGAGTTTGGAACGTCTGGGTGCAGGGAAGGAGCCGTCGGGGAGGGAAGTGGTGTAGGATGGGATCCCGCCGTGCCGCGCGTCCCCTTGTCCGCCTGTGAAACTCGTTCCTGGGCGAGGTTCTCCAGGTGGGATTTAAACCCCGCCGTTGTGCTGAGATGGCACGGACACCTCCGGGGCCGCTGTCCTGCTGTCCGGGCTGCAGCTGGGCGGGGGCTGCCGGCTGTGAGGGTCCCTCCACAGCGCTTTCTCTGCAGGCGATTGCCGGGCACCGGAGCGGCGGGAGGTTTGGTGTGTGCTCACACCGTGGTGCGTGTTGTAGTAAGCAGTGCAGTGTTCCTGGAGGGAAATTTGCTGGCAGGGGCCTTGCAACGAGATCCTGGGCCAAAAGCTGACAAATTTTATCACCTGGTTGGAATGACCCACAGACTCCTTAAAATGGCTAAGAACATATTTATGTTTAAATGTACTGCTATCAGCCAGCATCTGTCTTTGTAAATTTGGGACGAATGTGACCCACAGACCATATTTGCCCTCACTCCAACTATCTCTTCTTCTGCCCAGGAGGTGCAGAGGTCCGTTTTCCTCATTCGCTTCCACAGTGCCTTTTAGAGACTGACCTCTGTATGTTCTTCTGCCCTTACCCAGCCTTAAGCGTCACTCAGGTGACAGTAGGTGACACCGGCAGCACCCATTGAAGCATGTGCATTTTTCATCCCAAACCTAAGCCTTCTTTAGCCCAGTCAACAGTGGGGTGAAGCTCAGCACCCTAGTGTGTTTTCCCAGCCGTGGAGGCCTGACTCAGGTTCTGCGAGTCAGAGAAAAATCAGTACCCTAAAACTGTTTCGACTACGAGAGGTGAAGTCCAGGCAAGCCTACAACTGGGAGAGGGAGGGGTGCTTGTTGGAGAGGATTGAGAGCTTGTTGGCCCATATTGAATGGTGCTTGGCACCTGTAGTTCTTAAAGAGGGAAGTTCAGTTTGACTGAAATAAGGATTGCTGTAATTTTTTATGGGAAAGGCCAGGCTGTCATTTAATAATCCCAGAGGCTTTTCTTCCAGAGGTAAGCAGGCCAGAAGTTTAACTGTAAAACATTGCTCAGAAGGCAATGATTACATACAGGGTCAGCTCCAGCCTCCTTGGCATTGCTCTGCGCAGAGGGCATGTTGGAGTCCTCCCTCTGGGAGACAGGCAGGCTGTGGTTCTGCAGCAGCCAGGAGCCTCCACAGAGTGTGTGCAGTAGACCTAAACAGACACTGGACCTTTTATGAGAAGAAAAGCAGGAGGATGTAGAGCTCTTGTAGAGCTTTTCTCCCCCTGCAGTGTCCTAGGGAGAAAAGCTGAGAAGGGTGCTGAGGGAACAGCAGTGATGGGGACAGCATCCTTCCTGCATTTGTTTAGTTTGGGTGGACCCTACTTTAGTGGTCAGCAATCATCCTTCACTTGGCGTGTGCAGAGCAGCTGGCACAGTGGGGCCTGGTCCATCCCCGGGCTTCCTCATCTCAGCAGTAGTATAAGTAAATAAAAAAGCAGGATATGACATCAAACGAGGTATTTTGTAATGCTCTGTGTGATTCCCACTTGGCTAACATTTGTTCAGACCCAGAGTTGCCATGGCTGGCACGAGGTGTTTAGTAACCGTGGCTCAGCACCTGGCCTTTGGACATCCAGGGGAAGCGGCACCTCTGCTTCTTTATGGGTGTTGGAGAAGGGCTGAAGGCTGATGATTTAGGGGTTTGTTCTCAGGTTTAACTGGAATGGAAAGTTTGGCTGATCATGATGTCCTGCATGCTTGCTGCATTCAGATGAGAGCCACTTCTCTAATCCTTCACATTCTAGTTGCACCAGGGCTTGAATTAGTGGCACTGTCCTTTAGGTTTAAAGGACCATGAGGAATTTCAGTCATCAGTTGTTCATGATGGAGGGGGATTGGGTGGGTTTTTTGATGTAGCAGTAACTGCTCTATTGGTGCAGTTCTAGTGGTTGGGATCAGAAGGGTAAATTTGTGCCTTTGAAAGAGGAATCTGATGGAAATGAAACCAGCCCACTTCACCCTGATTAGATTTCATCATGTGTGTTCGAAATGCCTTCAGCATCCTGGCAACAAGGGCAGAGCTTTGGGAAACATCCAGAAGTTAAAAGTAAAAGTTCCTATGGATTATCAGTGTGTCTCTTATTAAAAAAAAAATAAATCTCATCTTTACTATTCTTTCAGCAACTTAAAACGGCATCGAAGAAAACTATTCAGGGAGACAATAAAAATAGCCAGTCCAAGTGCTCTCCAGCAGTGACCTGATCCCATCTCGTGTGCTGTGGAGGGCACAGATTCCTTTGCAGTTACAAACAGGCTCCGGGCTGGAGACAGACTCCATTTCAGCCTAATTTAAGCAAAGTACGTGATGATAACTGGTGAGGACAGTTACAGTGGGGACAGGGCCCCCATGCAAGATCGCTGCATCCCCTTTGTGCAACGGCAGCTTACATTTCCCAGGATAGATGGGAGCAAATCTGTGCTGTAGTAAGGCGTGGCTCTAAAAACTCTGATGGAAAGATCAAGCCTGGAGCGTATTTGTCTCAATACTGTGTTTTCCCATCTAGGCATCTACCTAGGGAGAAGGAAAGGCATCTACCACCCCCCAGGGGCAAGAATGATCCCCAAGGGATGTTTGAAGTGGCCCTTGCAGCCGAGGAGTTTGCCTTGTGAAATCATGGTTTGATTTGTTTGTCTTCCTGTGCAGACATTGTTTGCCTGGGAGCCCCTTACCCCAGCCTGGTTTGAGTGCTTAATTCCGTGCAGGCCAGACCTGGCGAGGGATCTGCTCTGTGTTGCGAAGAAAGTGGTTGAGGCAGCAAAGCCTCTCTGGACCAGAGAGAGGTGTGTGTTGAGAGGTGGAATGAAAGGATAAGATTTTATGGGACCCGGTGGCTTGTTGTGAAGGATGCCAAACATCCAGGCTGGGAACTGGGGGCTATCACTGTCAGAGCAAAAAGGGAGCTTAGTTTCTAAGTGGCTAATGAGTTTACTACCTTGTTTCTGTCAAGGGGTTTGCAGGGCTGATGCTGATTAATGTCATGTCCTTTCCCCAAGTCTATCTAACCCCTCTCTCTTCCATCTCAACACACTCGGTCTGACACCATTTATTAGACCACTTGTCCCCGATTTGTGAGGAATAAATATTGACACTGATGGCTGGTTAATAGGATTTGGGTTTGCTGTTTTCTCTGTGAAAGAGTTTGGCACTGCTGACTCAATTTGTGTTTGGGACCGGCTCCACTAAGGCTTCGTTTTGGGAGGGATGTTTGGAATAACAATGTCCTGTGTACAGGGAGAGGCTGGGCTTGGGGGCTATGTATTGCTGCCCTTTTTCCTATTGACATGCAGAGATTTCCAGGCTGTGATTCCAAATTGCTGCATGTCCCTAGCTTCCTTTGAGAGGGTTCTGCACTTCTCACTGGGGAATTAGATGCCTTTTGTTAACCTGGCACTGTTTTGTTAACTACTTGGCACTGCAGTGGGTGGGTGCTTATCTCCTCCCTGCTTTCTTCATGTGCTTGGAGCCACCCCGAGGAAAAGCAGCTCATGGTGTTTCAGAGTGGGTTGGGTGGATTTTTGAGATGTGCGCGAAGTGAGGAAAGTCCCATTGAAAGCTCATAGGCATTTAGGGTAAGTGAGGTTTTCTGGGTTTCCCAAGAGCTGTGAAAGGTTTTTCCTCTACAGAGTAGCACCGTGGTGTTGCTGGAAACCCAGGAAGATCTGAGACTTTTCCCTGGAAGTCAAAGCCATTTGCTAATCTGTAGTGGAATTTCTCTTATCTGTTCCTGGAGATGCTCCACCTGATTGGTACTCAAGGGCAGCCTCTCTGGGGAAGCCCCGCAGGTGCTAATCCAGCCCTGCGGAGAAGATCCTAAGTCCCAGCTTCAGATCTCTGAACCCAAGGAATGGTTTCAGTCTGGACTCAGGATCATTGGACCAAAACACAGTAACAAGGTGATGGGGAAGAGTTTTCCTGTTGGCAGGGCACGTGCAAGAGGTCCCCCATGCAGGGCTGTGTACAGGGAAGATGCTTGTGGTGTCTTCTCAGCAGGAGGAAGGCAGAGACTGTTTATGCGCCCAGGCCAGGAGGGAGTGGAGTTGGGAAGGGCATTTCCTCCCCTAGGTTGTTTGTGTGAGAGCAGTGGAGATGCACCCTCAGAAAAGAGGGGCCTCTCTCATGTGACTTGTCATGGCTGCAGTCCTCATCTTTCTCCAAGCTCCTCTCTGCCAGACTGGAGATGCTAAAACTATTCTGAGTGACAAACAGATATTTATTATTTTAGCAGCCAGCATTTCTGTAACTCACCTTGTGTGCTCTCATTAAGCTGGCCAAGCCCTCATCTCCTTGCCCAATCTGTCCTCATTGCTCGCTTGAGGGAATCTCCTGCTGGAATCCCCAGGAAGTAAATGGATTGCTGTGTTGAGTAAGGTATTCAGGAATTTGTCCAGGAAGAGGTTTGTCAGTGGGATGGAGAAGCAGCTCAGGAGGAGTAGCTCATATTCTGGGGATTAGGTATTGCTACACCTGTAAAGGCAATTTAGGTCTATACACTCCACCCCTCAAGTTACTGTAATTAAAATCTGGAAGGCAACCAGGAAGCACCACTAAAGAATCAGGAGAGGCAACTCAGCTGCAGACTGGAGATCTTAGTGCTGAATGTCCACCATGCCTGTGATAAAGTGAATAGGAGGCTTTCTTCTGCCCACTCTGAAGAGATGCTTGCATTGTCACTCCCTTAGTACCAAACACTGAGAACAAAAAGCAGCTGAGCCACTGTTCCAGCACTTTAGCAACATCCATATATTCCATAGGAGAGCTGCTAGGGTGTGTTCCATAAAGTGCAACACATTGGGAGGTGAGGAAAAGATACTCAGCTGTGCTGGCGGAAGAGATTAATTCCCTTGCTTGCTCATGGATGCCAGAGAGCTCATCCGTCTGCCCCTGGAACAGTTCCTGTAAGCACTCCCTTAATCTTTAGCTTTAAACCATTTAAATTGTTGGTCTGAACTGACCTAGTTTGGTTTATGTGGAACACATTAGAAGTGCTCTTGCAAACCACTGCACCAGCACATCCAGCCTGGTCCCATCTCCAAGCTGCTGCTCGAAAAGGTTCCCAGTGAGGGCTGGGCTTGCCTTTCAGGTCTCAGGTGTGCACCCTGTGGACAGGTCCCAGGGGGGACACATCATAGCTGACATTCAGACCCCTCCCTAGGATGGCCCTTTTGTAGCTGGAAACCATCACTCTTCTGAAGGGTGAGTGTAAAAAGAGTAATTTGGAGGAAATAACTTCTGCTTATCCAACCTCTCACTGTGAACCTAAGTATTCCTTCTGCATGGAGGTCTTGTAGTCTTTTCCAATAGAATCCTTTTAATACCCAAATCCTGAAATGGAAAGTGGTCCTTATTTATGAATGTAACTTTTGCTTTCTTCTTGTGGCTGCTTTTCTTTGTGGGAGCTGCAGTTACACTTTTCGTTTCATTTGCTGTTGTCCTTTAGAGCCAGTGTGTGCTTTGGTGTATGACATAAAGAGAGGTTAAACGGTGTCATTTATGCAGAATGACTTCTGATCTGTATGATTCAGTGTTGAGACACCCCAGAACCTGTCAAAGTAACTTTACTGATTGCCCTGTGTGTGATGCTCTGATTTCCCAAGCTGATCCAACAGCATCTCCGAAACAACTCAGGAGATGTTCAGTAATGGTCAAGAGCATGTCTAGAGACAGTTCTGTCAGTTGTCGGGTAGAAAGGAATGAAAAGGTCATTTCTCTGTGTTTTCGTCCTGTTTTGACACAGTAAGTAGGTAGATCTGTTTTCTGTGGGGGGGTTCTGAGTACAGGGTGCAGGAAAGCATTTCCTTTACAAGTCAGGGTGCAGGACAGATCCCACCTCACTTTTTCATGGTGGTACCATTTGACAGATCGAGACATTTGTCACCTCTCAGCTGTCACCTCTCGAGAAGTTGAGCTCTCCCTTGAGCAGGCAGAGTCCTGCTCAAGTCAGTACTAATTCAGAGTCCTTTTGCTTCACCTTAACTACATTCCAAATTAGTACTTTCCAGAATTAAGCCGCAACCCTAGCAAGATTTGGGCAAAGCTGCACAGGGCGCATTTTGCCCTTGTGGGAACACCAGGCTCTCTGGGTGGCACTGGGACACAGACAGCTGTAATTGAGTATAACGGTAAACTTCTGTTACAGAAAGCCAGGAATTGACTAGGGATAAGAGCTAATTCCTCAGCCCCCCATGTTCTTCCTTCTAGCTAGGATCCAGGTCTTTTTGGCAGCACAAGGAAGGACTGTGGGCTCAGGGCTGTGTGCCCAGCTGAATTCACACGGAGCCAACTGCTCATGCAAAGCAGGGAAGGCCCCCAGTTCAGAAGGAGTGGGTTTAGGGTGCCTTTAAAAGGGTGGCAGTCTCTGGGGTCGAGGTCTGGGTGCAGTGGAATGCCTATTGTCAAAGCTAAAAGACCAAAGGGAACGCCACACATTGTGAACCCAAATGCAGCTGGCATGAACCAAAAATGTGCATGTGAGTGCCTTTCTAAGTACCCAGTAATCCTCCAGGGCAAAACGGGGATTAGGGCTCTCTCTCCCAGACAAAGAGGGAGTTCATTTTCTCAAAGATCCCTTGGCCAATGAAGTGAGGAACCCAAATGAATGCCAGCGCTCCTTTCAGCTCCCTGCTTGCAAACAGGTACGGCGGGAGCAGCTGGGTTGTGTGGGGCTGTGCAAACACAGCACAGCCAGATTGTTGGATTGAGGGCAGGTCAGCTAAAACCCATCCATTCTCACAGAGAAGGGGATGCCAGAAAAAGCACTGGACAAGTAGGACCAGGCAGTGTTGCGCAGGGAAAACATGGTCTCCTTTCTCTAGGTTTTTTTTCTGGACAGACCTGAAGGTCAGCACTCGTTGGAGATTGTTTAAATTGGAGTCGCATGAGTGAAGAGCTCTCCAAGAAGGAAAGCTGTGATTCTGGATTAATTCCAGGTGACTTCTCAGCCTCTTACTTTGCCCTGAAATTCTGCGTGTGTGGAATCCCTATGGAGAAGCCATTCGTCTGAAAGTGGTGGGTGCCTGAATGGGAGATGTATCCATCTAAAATCAGCCATCCTGTCATTTCTTTGATTTGCCTTCAAGCAATGGCCTGTACAGTTAGAAGAGCACAAGCCACTTCTGCACTGTGCCTGGAAAACTTCTCCTTTCCCCTTTTGGTGATTGGCTTATTGCACAAAGATCAGCTCTAGTAATCCTGCTTTAACAGGTGTCAGCACAGATGTTCCTGTGATGCGTACAGAAAATGTGAAGTAAGGAGTCCTGTTTGTAAGAAGCAGCAGCCAGCAGCTCTCTGAATGGTTTTGGGTTGTGTGGCGTTTTTTTCCCCTGAGCTTTACTGACTCATCTGAATCCCAGACATGGATATTATTGTTTCCGCCTGAGACTTGGATCTTGCAGCAGAACTCTGGGAAGAAAGCCTAGTTCAGTCTCAAAATTCATGTGATCAATGAGCCTTACTGAGATTTCAAACCCTGTCTTGCTCTGTTTAGTTTGAAAAAGTACTTCTAGGGGTTACACTGGTGGAGCCTGTTGCATTTTGAGGTATCCATGGAACAGCCGTGAATTCCTTATGTGCCTTACTACACTGTGGGCTTGAACCTGGCTCTTTCCCATCTCCAGTGACTGTGGTAAGTGGCAATCAAGAGATTTTACCCAAGGATTGATAGACTTTCTCCAGCAAAATTGTTAGAGGTTATTTGTGTGAGAAGTTTCAGTTCATTTTTTAAATATTTTTTGAAGGAAAAGGTAATTTTGTCCACATGTTCCCAGCTAGTCCTGGCTCCTGGTCTGGCTGGGGTCCCTTGCAAGCACATACTGGCAATTTCCCAGTGCCAGGAAAGCACCTGGGCCTTTGTGCTGTGACAAACGGGGCACTTGCACTGCAGCTCAAGGAGATTCTGTGAGCATGACAGAGATGTGGATTATCGGCTATTTCTGGAGCAGCCACAGGAGGTAACAAACTAAGAAATACGTAAGCAGTCCAGTCTTTTCACTTGAGGCGGAGCAGGAGGATCTGCCCAGCAGGATGGCCACAGGTGAGCACAAGGTCGGTGCCTGGGATGAGACTGATCTCTCTGCCCCTCTGCATCACTTCCCCGAGGCAGCCCCTCTCCCTCATAGCCTGGAGGAGGCAGGAGGGCTTGCTGTTTCCCAGGAGATGGGAAACTGCCGTGGATGCAGCGTTTTCATTCCCAAGGAGATAGAATTCCGGCTCCTGAGCTGCTGAGAGCTTCCCTGAAAGATGAGGAGAGCCTGAGGTGAAGGTGGCCAGCTCTCCTCATGCCACTGGGCTGAGCTGGGGATCTTAGCTGCCTTGTGACACGGGGTAATGTGGGGTGCTGTGAGGATAAACCAGCATCTTTAACTCCTCCGGATCCCTCCTGGCTCTCAGAGCTGAGTTTGGCCTTGTTACTTCTCTGTATTTTTGTGTCTGTGCTGTGCTGTTGGCTGTTTCTGCAGGAAAGGACGGTTGCCTCTTAAGCTCTGATTTAAGACAGGGCAAAAAAATACCAGGAAATGCAGTTGTAGAAGCCAGAAGAGGAGTTCCTTGCTTTAATCTCTAGGACATCAGCATGTGAGCAGTTATTTTTCTAGGATAGCTCTTAATTCTGACAGTGGTTATAAACTCTCCTGTCCATCCCAAATGATTTAAAAATTAGCATCTGATCTCTATCCTCTCTTCTAGGAACATTACTGGACTTAGAAGTAAAGAGACTAAAAATTACTAAACCTATTAACATTTGGGGATTTGATCCTCTGGGACTTAAGTCTTCTGTTACTGTGGCAGCAAACCAGGGGTTAGTTTAAATTCAGTAATCATGGTTCCAAGAGGTGGGACCATTAAAAAAATACCTGGTTTTAAAGATTTAAAAAACCTCAACCAAACAAGAAAAACAACAAACAACTTTAATGATTTTTAAACATAGTTCCAGGTGCTTTTTATGGATTATCTCGGCCATATCATAAACTTGTACCTGGAACTACAGCCAGCTGAGCAAAAAATCAGAGTACAGGATAGTAGTGCAGCCAGGACAAGTGTAAGGCTGCTGTGCTGGAAAAGAAAGGCTATGAGCAGACAAAGCTTCGGAAGGTGGTTTGCTACAGCTTCCCTGTGCAAAATCTCTGTCCTCTCTGAGGATTGTAGCCAGGCAGCTGAGCTCACACCTCAACACTTCCCCGGTGAGAGCAGTGGTTTGTGCTCCTTCCATTACTCAGGGAACTGTTGTTAGGAAACACAGAGTTTAATTAATGGAGAGTATGATCTCTGCAGGCTCAGAGGTAATTGCTGGGGGATCTGCTGGGCAGAGCCACACACCCAAACTTACTGTCCAGGCTGGATTTAGAAAACCAATCTGTATTGGAATGTGAAGATTATAAATAAGGACAAGGAGGACTGAGGAAAGTGAGGAAGAAGGGCCAGGAGCCCAAAAGGTTAAGATAAGTGCTGTGGAGGGTTCCAAGTATTGCAGGTGGTGGGAGGTCAGCAGAGAGGCAGGTAAGGCGACCAGAGGAGGTCAGAGTCAGCTCTGGTCAGAAACAAAGGATCTCCCTAAAACAGGGATGGATTTGCACAGGGATTGTGGCAGCTCAGGAAGATAGTGAGCCATCAAATAGGAGCAACTGGCAAACCAGTCTTGTAGGGAGTTGATTAATATAAAATAAGGCTACCCATTTGACCCTGAAGAGCTCTGTGGAGGGTGGTGAAAAATAGGGAAAGGTTTTGCAGATGCCTGCTGCAGGAGGACTGTGCTGGCTGTGCAGGGAGAGAGGGATGTGGGATCAGGAGGTGCTGGCTTTCTTTTGAGCCTCCTGAGGGGCAGGCTGTCCTTTAAACAAGGCATAAGTCTCTTGTACTGTGCTCTTTTGCATTGAGGAAAAAAATCCTTGCAGGCCGTATTTTTAGATGGAGGAGAAGCTGAGCAGGGTGTACTCACGAACATGTGTGGTATGAAATACCAAAGGCACTGTGGAAGCAGCAAGTATAAAAAACAATTCATAATTAAACATGAACTTTGCAGAAAAGGAAAGATTTCAGAGACAGCTGCCAGCCTCAGGTGGGAGGTAAAGGAGTTTTAAATAGGCTGTGTGTACTAGGTTTCCTGTCTCCCACTTGAGAACTTTAGGAACAGCACAATAACAAACAGAACAACTGCAGGCCCCTCCTTGCCGGGGATACTTTTTAGCTATGGAATTGTGAGGCCCTTTGCAACATCCCGAAATAAAATGCAGCCCCGGCCTTAAAGAACATCCTGTCGGGCTGGGTGGTGTCCCAGAGAGCTGTCCTGGGACAGCTCCGGGTCCTGGAGAAGGGCCACTGTAAGGAGAAGGCGTGAGTGGCGACTGCCCAGAGGAAAGGTAGGTCCTCAATGCTTTTGTACCAGGGTGGGTATCTCCATATAATGGTGGAAGAACCATCTTTATAGAGATTAAAATACTCCTGGTCATTAGACTGAGCTGCCTTAGTTAGAAATGTCATGGAAAACCTTCTGGGAAAAGCAGCCAGGTAGGGCAGAAAGCTGCAAGGGGAGGACAGGTGCTGGATTGGGGGTCTGCTCAGGTGTTCTCCGTGCTCCTCCAGCCCTGCTTTTGCAAGGGACACCCTTGCATGGGGGTCATCCTCTCTGGCTATGCTCCATCCCTGAGGTTTGTGTGCTTCCCAGGTGGAAGGATCCTCATCTCTTGTGTTCCCCAGTGGCTGTGATTAATGTTGTTATTTATAGACGGGCTGATTAGTTTTCAATGTGTGATTGAGCCCACCGTGCCATTCAGGGCTCTGTAATTACAGTTTTTTAAGAGGCTCAGGAAAAACTCCGTGGCGTTTCCTTGTTCCCCCCCACAGCAGCTCCAGAGCCCATGCAGGCACTAATTAGCGTGTCTTTATTTCTGCGAGGTAAACCCCAAAGTTATGTGTGCTGGCAAGCACGGGTTGCTGCCTGGGAGGGGGAACACCCAAGCTGATTACCCTCCCTCCCTCTGCCACTGAGGGTCAGAGCTGCATGGATCCATATGGGAACACTTGGAAGTGACCTACTCAGAAAGCTGTGCTCGCAGCAGAGTTGTCTCTTGCTCCCTTAACATGCTTCAAAAGCCGTTTCTTCTTTAAAAAAAAAGAGGAGCCTAAGTGCTGAAAGATCACTAGGCTGTGGTGCCCATGGGGCTGTAGACACTTACTGCTTTATATCAGTTTCTCAAGATGCTGATTACTCCTTTTTGGTTTTTGCCATAGGGGCAATTTCCCAGTCCTAAATATTGTTACTGGCTCCTTTGGAGACAGCTGGCCAGAGAGAAGGCATGAGCAGCTTTCCTCACTGCAGGAGTACAGCTGTGGTGTGGCCTTGGAGAGCCAAAGTCTGCTCTTTAGGAAACAGGGAAGTTATGACAAGCACTCATCAGGAAAGTTAGGAGAGATCCTAGACAACTCGTGTAATATGGCAAAGGTCTTCTGTGTCAGTATCTGCTTTCCAACAGGCTGGGACAGCACTCAGAGAATTTACCTTGGCTCTGGAAATGGGTGATTTTTGGTGGTAAACTTGGTGAGCAAAGAGGCTTGTTGGAGTTAAGGGTATTGGCACTTCCCAGGGTGGCAGCAAAAGAGGCTGTGCTCCCAATGTACAGGCTGGAATGGGAGCAGGGAAGGGAACCTTTCTGGTTTGAGGAGAGGCTTGACATCATCTCAGAGGAGAGCTGGGGGGCATAGCCAAGGCAGGACAGCATTTGGCACAGGGAAAGAAAAGGCAGCCAAGGCAGGATTTGGGGTAAAATCTGGATGAAGGTAAGCAGGGCGAGCAAAAATGGCCGTTCCAGAGCAGTCGCTTTCCCTTATCTGGGTGAAAGTGCTGCTGCGCCTCCCGGGTATATCTCACCCGCAGTGCGGGGCTTAACATTCCTGCCTGGCACGTGGGGGCTCGGGGAGGGAGCGCGGGGGAGGACCCGGCCGGACACAAAGGCGGCCGGTCTCTCACCGGAATGGCATCCAAGCCATCTCAGCTATCCAAAGCCCCAGATGCCGGCATGTGGGCTCAGCACACAAGAAGAGGCTATTCCAGCCTAGCCCGGACCAGGCCTGCCGCGGGCAGAGAGAGGCGCAGGGGGGCCTTTCAGCTGCTTTTATTCAGCAGGGGGGTGTTCACAGATTATTGTGAGTTGGAAGGGACCCACAAGGATCATCGAGTCCAACTCTTAAACCTTGCTCTTCCTTGAGCAAGCCGAAGTTTTGGTGCTAAAAGTGGGAGCGACTGGGGATACTGGAGTGTTTCTGGCTCTCCTGTGCCTGGAGGAAGGAAGGAGCTGAAGTGATGGTTACACTGTGTGTGTCTTCTGTGTGCCTGTGCTGGAGCGGGGTAAAGATGTGTTTGCTGGCTTTATGGGAATACCAGTAGAGGGGTGGATAGGTTTCTCTTTCTCCCTCTGACTGCATGCATGGGCCTTTCTCTTAGGTACTCTCTTGTGTGTTCAGAGTGTTCTCTGACCCCTCATGACATGGTTACGTGTGGGAAAGGCATATCCCACAGTGGATATCCCCTGAACTCCACACTTGAGGATGTAGCATCCCCAAATGCAGCTGTAGGATAATGAGTTTTGTGCTGTGGGTGCTGTAGCTGATGTCACTCCTGTGTGGGGAAACACATCACCGGGGGATTGTGCAGCTGCTCCTGAGGGGCACTGTCAGGAGCTGAGCTCTGCCCAGGTTGGAGAAGAACAGGGATACACAAGGTCTTGCACAAGGGATACGTGTGGCTTTCTATGACATCTTCTTTGCACTTTTTAAAAACTAGACTGATGCCCTTGCCCCCTGCATCTGTATGTCACCTTCTTTCCTAAAATCCTGATGGAATGTCAGATACCAGGGCTGAGGTTTTTGCATGGTGGTGTTTACATGGCCTTGGTTTCTTTGGACAGGGACACACATGCAGCAAAGGGATGCACCAACCTATCTCCCACCCTGCTCAGCCCAGACTGTGTGACCCCTGACTTCCAGCCCAGCAAAGCCACGTGGTCAGGAGGAGTTAAGTTACGGCTGAAGACCAGGTGAGAAGGTTTTATCTGTATCCCTGTGTGCCATGAGTGTTTTGTGGCCTCCCTTCATGGGGAGCAGCTGGAAAACTCCACTTCCCTCTTGTGAGAGCAAGGGCATCTGTAATTCTGGAGTGGAGCAGTGGGAATCTCCTGTGTCTGCAGTGGAAATGGCCCAGGGCCATTTCTTAAACTCATAGCAAATTTTTCCAAAGGTTTCCTTGCCCTCAGCAAGGTGCCAGGGAATGAATTCACCCTTTGCACCATCAGTGTTGCTTGTAACATCTACAAAGACCTGGATGTAAAATAGTTACTGCTTTGGCTGCCATTGTGTCTGAGGAGCACTCATTGAGAAGGGGTCCTGGAACAGGTGTCCTTTCTCCTCAAAAGCTTTTGTCAGTGCTGGTAGAGGTTATAGTAGATGCTGGACCAAAATATCTCCACAGAAGTGGTGTAAGCCTGCTGTGCCTCCCTAGCTTTAGATGCCTGGTTTTCGAAAATCACCTGGCTTCTCAAGTCTGGGAGTTTCAGTGGGAGTTTGGCATTCGTGACTGCTGAGTGCCTGTCAGCAGTTTTTACACAATTAAATGTCTTCAGGAATCAGTTTCCTGAATTGCTCTGGATTGGCTGGTGTTACAGCAGAGCCTGGTTCTCTTTCCATGCAGTTTAGGATCAAATCCCACAGCGTTTACTCAGCCAGAGCTTTTGTTGGCATCACAAGAGCCTCTGCCATCAGTCAGATGTAATCTGCATGACCTCATAGATTTTTGTGTCTCAGTCTTCTGAGCTTTGCACCATGAGCTCAAAGTGACTTTTACTATGAGCATTGCATTTGGGCCAGGCCTTGACTGAGGTGAAGTCAAGAAACTTTGCTGATTTCCTGGAGCTGGAGGAAATGTGTCCTAGTGCCTGTGAGTGAGTGAGCAGCTGAGGAGGGAATTTGACACGTTCTGATCTTATCAGCAAGGATGCACCTCTGGAGCAAACTGCCGGACCTCAGTGGAGATGTTCCAGCTTTTGGTCAGCGCAGTTACAGATGCTGCCCCGGCCCAGCCTCAGACAGAGCAGATTTTAGAGGCTGAAATCTCTCCTCCAGTGAGTTTTATTTATCTCTGAATGTAGAGTGAGACCCTGCAGTTCCCCAGGTATGTGATGTATAGCAAATTTGGGCAGGGACCTCCCAGACATCTATCACCTTCCTACAGCCATGAGTCATTCAGCACATGCCCTCTGTAAGTCCTTCTTGCCCATCAATTTAGTAGCTCTTCACAGAAGCTTCCAAAGTTTATCATTTCGTTTGGATTAATTTGCCTTGGCATGCAGAGCCAATGCTTTGCTTTACTTTTCCAGCAGTATCAGAGGCTGTGTCTACATATCTCAGTTTAACTGGGGCGGGAGCTCTGGTTACAAGCAGGAAGTTGCTTTAATGTGTAAGAATTTGTGTGTGGGAGGGTGTCTCAAACTCAGCTCTGGCCACAGCAGTAGGTGCAGTTCCTTGCTGCGTTTACTTTCCACAGACTCACCCTGTTACCCCCCAAACCTGGGTATATCCCTCCATGCATCCCCTCGAGGACCTGCTGCTTTTCTCCCATTCGTGATCCCTGCAGGAGCACTTGGATGTGGAGTGGAGGAGCGCTGCCTGGGATTTGCAGCCCCATAGCTCAGAGGAGGGCCCAGCTGCTGCCCCAAACGCTTGCCCTGCCAGTCCCCTTGGTTACCTGCTGTGCCTCATTGGCCATGTTCCGTTGGGATCATCAGGCTGGCAGGGCAGCATTCTTGCTGCCAGCCACCCAGTTCCTCCTAGGCACTGAAGGAGACAAGGAAAACACATTCCTTCCATTGTTCCCAAGTCTCTCCTATTGCAAGTTGCTGTGTGTTGGATATCGGGGTGTGAAAGAATCCACGCTATGCTGGAGTTTCTGTCTTTTAAACTAATTTATTGACTAGAGGAGAATGAGAAAAAATTAATTGAATTGAGCCCGTTGGGCCGGTCCATCAGTCTGGATAAATCAGGGCAGCTCTGCAGAGCCACGCAGGGAAAGCCAGTGCAGGCTCTGGCTGCTGGGATTTTCCACCCATGCTCTGAGAGGTGATGTGAATCCCTGGAGAGGACAGGGAATAATAGGGTCCTTCTCAAAGGCTGTAAGTCTCTCAGCTGCTGTTTTTCCATGTTTCTTCTTTCTTCCTCTTGTGCCAGCAAAGGAAATGGTCAAACTACGTATATGAAGAAAGTTGCAGAGTCTTTAGTCCAGTTCTTCCCAGATTCTCATTGTAGCCTACACATTTTCTGAGGACCACCCTGGAGGCTCTCCTGTCTTCTCCATATTTAAGTGGCAGTCCTGTGGGATGTTATCCTGGTGGATCTCAAAATAGGGAGATCGCAAATACCCCTTGCTTTGCAATTTAAATCATACTTACCATGTTGCTTGGTACTGATGTCTTTAAAAAAAGGAAGCCGTCAGAAGATCCCGGCTGAGCAAAGTCCTCGAATCCAGTAATCAGCCACAGTGAAGTTTGTGTAAATCACCGCTGTTTCTGCTGAAGCCTGTGTCTGGTTAGTGTCAGGGAATGCCAGTGGGACCCTTTCTTTGTGTAGGGAAAAGTCCTCAATTTGAATGTTGCCGGTGAAGGGGAAGTGTCCGCACATGGCCCAGCTCCAAGCCCTGCACTTCTTGTTTCCTGTACTGGAAATTCGATAAGTGCCCTTTCCTTGGATAAGGCAGCCTGGGGGTTCCCAGAGAAATCTGATAACGTGGAGGTGTGAGATGCAGGACCAATAATGATTAATTAAAATGTTTGAGTTTAATGAAGGAGTACCCATTGCTCACCTCAGAGCGATCCCAGCACTTCCATCTGCAGCCTGGGGCCAGGAGCACTTCTGTCAGGAAAAGCCAGTAGAAGAAATCTGTCTGGAGTTCCACATGTGTGGTGGTCATCTCTGCTTCCACATGGGGATTGTCTTTCCAGTGGTACGGTGGGGAGTTTTTCCTAAAGAGTTACTGATGGTAATGGTAGGAAATGTGAGCAGAAACCTCTGATTCCCTGCTTCCTCATCCCAGAGAGACTTTAGGGAGTTTGGTACCTGTCCGCAGTTCCCACGTGGCACTCAGGGCCTGGTCTAATGCAACCCAGACATCCCAAGTAATGCTTATCAGAGGGAGAATTGCGTCTGACACATCAGCTGGAAACACCACACGGGCACAATGTCTGCATCTGCCACTGGGAAAAGGAGCTGGAGAGGGGAATGAGACCAGTCTGGTGGGACAGAGCCCTAAACTGGGCCAGGGGGGGTTTCTTAAGGTGTTTTTTCTCTTTTTTAGTTTAAGTCTGAAACTGCTAAAAACTGAGACGCTCCACAGGAATTCCTTGGGTGAGTTGTCCTCTAGAACCTGCAAAATTAACACATTGTAGAAAAGCAGGTTGTGCCCTGGTATGAGAACATTCACACATTTCACCCAAGTGTTGGGTGAAATGTGTGTAAGGGGTTTTTCAGTGTGTTTTATACTTAGAGAAAGTAAGGGGTTTTTCAGTGTGTTTTATACTTAGAGAAAGTTTTACTCTGAGTATTAGGGGTGAGGGAGAGTGTGGGCATGATTCTCCCTTTCCTTTATAGAAAAGGAGACACTCTTGCCCAAGATCCATCATGTGAAATATCATTTCATAGACTTCAGGTTTTTCTAAGGAGTCCTCCATCTTTTTGGTCAAAATTATGAGAGGACAGAGCTCACTCCAGGTCTCTCCTGTGCCGGAATTTACCAGCAGGGTAAATTTAGGGTAGATTTAGCAAAAGACACTTCAAGCCAACGCCATTCTGGTCCCACTCCTTTCTAATTGGCCTTGTCTGTTCTGCTTATTTTTAGAGCCATGACTGAACCTTAATTAAGAGCGACGTTGCCTTGAGTAGATTGTGGCCTCACTGTCGAAATCCTAATAGGCTTCCGAGTGCTTTAGTTTTCCCTTCATCTCCTGCCTAATAGCCAGGCAGAGGGGCTGCAGCAGTGTCTTTGGATGTCTGGAAAACGTCTCTTTGTTATCCTCACACTCATTCAGACACGTCTGTCTTAGAGACAGGTCCATGCCAGGGGGAATTCAGACAGCTGTCGCTGCTTTCCATTGGTGCAGGTGCATGATCTCCCTGCCAGGAGGGTACAGGTGAATTACTGGCACTAGAGTCTCTCCATATATAATGATCCCATGGCTCTGTGCAGCGGGGGATGGCTCAGGACATACTGACTGGCATGTGCATTTTGTTAGGTTAGAATTATCACTAGCTTGGAATACTGACCACCGTGAGGATGATGTGGTGAGGATGGGCAGCTGCGCTCTTGACTTTCTCTCTTGTGACTCAGTGCCTGGGATCACATCCAGGAGGCACAAGCTTTGCACTTGAATCCAACCCTTTCTCCTGTCCCACAGGAGGAGGGTCTGTGCTGCAGGACCCCCATCCCTTTCCACCTGCCCAGATGAAGGGCTGGACCATGGCTGTCCTTTCTAACCCCAGTGACCTCCCACACAGCCACCTGGCCACATGGCTTTGGGGGAAAGCACATCCACAGGGATTCCAGTTGTCTGCAATGGCAGAGTGACCCCTTGGCCTTACTTCTCTGCATCTTCCCATCTTTCTCAGGCATGTTAACACCAGCAGCTGGTCAAAACCATCCCCACAGGTCATGGAAAACATGTCCTAGTGACCGGTGCTCCTGCTTTGGTTAAAGATGGGCCTTTTCACACTAAAGTATCCGTGTACTCCTGGAGGACATGGATGGAGTAGAGCAGAGTGCTCAGGTTGTGCCTGTGCTCCAGAATCTGTGAGAAACAATGTGTAAAGAAGAGCAAACAGACTGAATCATCTCTTCGGAGGAGGAAGGGGTTTGGTTTGTAACCTTTGAAAAGAGATAACTCAACCTTTTGGTTACACTGTGAAAAAAGCCTCTGATGCTGATTCATTTATAGAGTTATTGCCAAGGTGTCTTTGTAAAGTTGTGTTTTGTGAGCAAAGTGTAAAAACAATCTGCAGAGATTACAGCTCTTCCTAATGAGAGAGACCTGAAGAGCTGTTAGCGGTGAAGGGCCTCAGAGGTGTGAGCATGGTCCTTGCAGCCCAGACTGCACCTAGCCTGTACCAGGCTGCCTCCAGGAGCTTCTAATGGGCTGGGCACATTTCTGGCTGCAAATGCTGCGACCAGTATAGCAACAGGGAGCTCCCAGATAACAGCAGCTGGACAAGATTAAGGACTATCCTTTTTCCCTTGGTTTCCCAGTTTACAGTGTGGGTTTGGCAGCATCAGGGTTGCAATCACTGTTACAGCTGCCATTTAGGTGCCAGCATTGCACCACCGTCTGCTGACTTCTTCAGGTATCCTCGCTCCCAGGCGTTTGTCATGGTGCCAACCCGACCTGGACGCCCAGGTTATCTGATCACTGGAGGTGTCCATGAGGAACCAGGAGTCTCTTTTCCAGCCTTGGAACTTATGACAGAGGGATTGCTTTCTCTGCAATTTGAAGTGGGAAATTTTTCAGTAGTAAGGTTGTCCAGACACCTTTACAAGCACAGTACAGGTGCAGCCCTTGAGGATAGATGGATAACAAAATAAAGGGATGAGGTTTGCTTGTTATGGTTGGGTTTTGTTGTTTTTATTACAGTTCTAAACCGTGCATTCTTAAACCCTACAACCTCCTGAGACAAAGGCAATAATTTGTTTTATTCTTAATAGATAGTTTTGTCAGCTTTCCATCTAGCAGTGTCCAGCTTCCTTGTTTTCTGGGCAAGGAGCTTAACACAAGAGCTCTCTCTTAAACACATCTACATGTGTAAAGGTAAAACGGTGCTGGGCTCAGCTTGCCCTCTGCAGACCTCCAGTTCAGCTTTCCTTAAGACAATCCTGCCACAACAGATGTTAAAAGGAAAAGCATGTCCCTTTTTCCTTTTAGCAAATGATGAGAAAAGGAGCAGTGCTTCTGAAATCTGTATGGAAAAAAGGCTCGAGAAATGGTTCTGCCTCTCACTCTCGTTTCCATGCTGTAGAACATCAGTGAGCACTGATGTTAACTGGTGCCAGGAAGAAAACGTGACCCTAAGAACCATTTTTCACTTTGTACGTTTTCCTGCATGGTTTCTTCTCACAATCTCAGGAGGCACTGGTAGAGTCCTTTCTTAGTGTGTGGGTTACATTTGCCAAGGGCATTTTAATCTATTTACTGCCTTGTTCAGGATGAGACAGTATTACGAAATTTTCTGTACTGTATAATTTTGAGTGAGACAAAGACTTTAAATGTGTCATATCCTCCTCTTGCATTTATTTAGTTGGCGTTATCCTGGAGGCTCCCACATTTCAGTTGCACGCAGGTCCAGAGCTCCTGCTTCTTCTCAGAGGAAGAGTGAGAACCTGTGGAGATGAGAGTGCAAGAGCAGGGGAGAGATTTCCCCATGGAAAGCAGTGGGAAGATTATGGACAAGCCCAGAGGCTGTGGCAAAGGACAGTCTGTGCAGCCTGTTCAGGGGACTCGCTAATCCCCTGCTTTGACTTTCCATTGCACCACTCATTTAAATGAGATTGTCAGTGGTTTTTTTTCTCCTCAGAGCTGATGGAGTCAGGCCTTGGTGCTGGTGACTGGAGGCACCAAGGGCCAGCCCTGCCGTGCCATGGCTGGGAACACACCCTGGGGGTATCTGTCTGGCCAGGTGGGATGGGAGGGACATGCATTGCTGCAGCTTGGTTGGCATGTCCCCTCCTGCATTTTTAGCAGCCCTGAGGAGAGATCAAAAGAGCCTTATGCAGGCTTCCACCCCCTCACAGCATGTGATTCTTTCAATGACTTTAATATGAAGGGAACCTTTGGAGAAAAGTGATCCTCCAGCATCTGTAAGAGCCGCCACCCTGCATCGTGTAGATCCTCATGCAGCCCAGAGTGTAAAATTTCCTGTGAGTGGGCCCCCAGGTTTTGTCCTTCTGGCTGGCATACAGAGGGGAAGACCCCTGGCATTCAGTGATAACCCACCTGCCTCCTGCCTCACAAATCTGAGGGGGAGCGTGTTGTGTGAATGTCAGGGATGGCATGTGGTTTCCACGGGATTCGCTTGGAATAGATGGGCACATAGCAGTGAAACACATGTGAGCATGGGCAGTTTTAAATGCTGGTGTTAAATATCGGTGCTACTTCACATTCCTCTTCCTTGGAAGAGCCGGCCTGTTGCTGATGTGCAAAATACTTCTGCTTTCACCCAGGCGGAGTGAAACTCCAGGCCGGCCTCACTCCTGGCATTCAAGCAAACTTGTGGAGAACCAACCCGATCCCAGCATGATGCAAATATCTCAGGGTACGCTTGGCACCCCTTGGCATCAGTCCTACCACTCCAGGTAAGCACCACACAGCTGTGGAGTGAGGAAAGGGAGACCAAAAATGTGGTGGGAAAACGTTGGCTGTGCCCGGTGGGAAGCAGCAGTGCTGAGGCTGTTTCTGTCCTGTGCAGCCCCAAAAGGTACTCAGTAGTAAGCCCTGGGGCAACTGGAGGAGGGACAAGTTTAATTTCTGCCCTTGTAGGATTTTCCCTGCAAAGGCAGAAGGGTTTCAAACTCTCCTTGTGGCCTCTAGGTTTTAAAGATCATTTAAACATCATTTACTATCCAACTACAGCAAGACTGAGTCTTGGCAGAGGGGAGAGAAAACAGAGCACTAACAAAAAGTGAGGAGGTGGGTGCAGGAAAAATGTGTCTGTGGCCTCAGCACAGCTCATGGTGGAGTGTACTCCTTTCCCACCAAGGGGCTTTGCTTCCCAGGCACAGCTCCTGGCAGAGCCTTTGGCAGCACGGCTCTGTCTCCTGGGTGCTTGAAGAGGAGCACGGGGAACATCTAGTGGCCAGCTGGCCAGGGCTGTGCTGGGCATTGCCAGGGAGATGGTTATTTGAACCCAAAATAGAGTGGTGCATTTAAATGAGGAAAGCAGCTTTATCTTGAAATTTGCTGTATCTCTTCCTGCCTGTGTTTGTCTTCTTTTTGTGTTCTCTGTGCAGAGCTGCAGGCTTCCTTCTGCCTTCCCTCATTCTTAGCAGCCTTCTCTACACCATCTGTCCGTTGATTGGGATATGATCTAGCCCTGCCACATCCTGTCCTTTCCTGCTGCTTCCCTGTGGCTCTGCCAGGACAGCACATGTAGTTGCACAGGGAACTACAGAAAGCAACATCAGAGGAAGGGAAGCTGGGAACAGAGGGAAGAAAAGGGAAATCCTCAGGCTGCACTCTACAATTGTCAGTGATTTGCCTGAATCTGAGAGGGAAAATTAGCCAGGGGAAACTCCACAGAAATTTGTGAGGTGTGAATAAGGAACAGTGGCCAGCACAAGGAGTTCCCTTTCCATGGATAGAAGGATCTCTGGATATCCTCCGTTTTGATCACACCTCTGGCATCCACAAGTCCTCTTTGGACTCATGTGCATCTCAGAGGAGGTGCCAAGGTGTATGTGCACCTGCTAACATACACAAGGAGGCAGCTGTGCAGAATTCCTGGGTGTTCTCAGGCTGTTTCTGTGGTTGCTCCCCACTTTTCTCCAGGCACAAACACATGCATATCTCCTCTGTCTTGTCAGTTTCATTTTCTCACAGCAAACAAACTATCCCTGGGACAGCTGAATTTCCAGGAAGCGTGCCAGGGCATAGCCTTCATCTCCGTAAAAAGAAATGAAATGGGAAAAAAAGAAAGGGATTAGATTCCCCCCAGAACGCCCCTTGTGTTCCTCTCCTCCTCTTCAGTGGCGTCGGCGCTCATTCAGCTTTCTAAGGGCTTTGGATGGGTTTGCTGGGTGGGATTGATCCTCCCTGGCTCCAGAGATGTGCTGCCTTTCTGTCTGTATTTCCCTCCCACCCTTCTGTGGTAAATAAGAGCCATGTGTTGCAATGTCAAGCAGTTCCTCTTTGTGAACTGCGATGACTCCAAACAGGGGATGGAGTAAGGCCCAAATATGGGTTTTCATCTCAAAACTAAACATCTTGCTTCTGAGCTCACTTATAAGTAGTTGTGCCTCTCCTCTGCTGTCAGTGGGTTTTCACTCCTGTCTCGCTCTCCCCCAGCTCCTCCACCAGCGATCTCTCTGGCTATGAGCATGGCTATCTGAGGAGGAGTCCGGATCAGTACAGCTCCCGGGGCAGCATGGAGAGCTTGGACCACTCCTCCCCTGGCTACCACCCGTGTCACCTGTCCCCGGCCAAGTCCACCAACAGCATCGACCAGCTCTCCCATCTGCACAGCAAGAGGGACTCTGCCTACAGCTCCTTCTCCACCAACTCCAGCATCCCTGAGTACCCCATGGTTCTGTTTGGCAAGGAGCACTCCTGCTCCTCAGACGATGCGCAGCCGCGGGCCAGGCTGCAGGAGGGTATGAGGCAAGCAGACATCAGGTACGTCAAGACCATCTACGATGCCCAGCAGCGGATCTCCGAGGAGTACGAGGTGAAGCCCTCCTTGCTTCCTGGCGCCGAGGCCCGGGCCTCACTGGACAGCCGCACCCACACCAGGCTCCCCGGCCAGCACAGCGCAGCTCCCTCCTGGGCACAGCCAGGCCAGGGCCCCTCTGACAGCAAGAGCCAGTCCCCCAAGGGTCCCCCCCTGCCTCCCGCTCGCAGCGACAGCTATGCAGCCACCAGGCACCACGAGAGGCCTGGCTCATGCGCCGGCCCAGATCTGAGCAAGCCTGGCCGGACCCAGCCCAAAGGGGCCTGGACGCCACTAATCAACTCCCTCTCCCAGGGGCCGCTGCTCAAACCCCCCTTCGGAGAAGGGCATCTGCACACCGTGGTGGAGAAGAGCCCAGAGACCAGCCCCACCATGAAGCCCAAGCAGAGCTATTGCCAGCCAGCTCAGCCAGGGCAACCCCTGCTGCCCACTGGTGTCTACGCCGTGCCCTCCCCAGAGCCACACTATGCCCAGGTGCCCCAGACTTCTGTGAGCAATCCTGGGACACTTTATCCAGCTCTGGCCAAAGAAAGTGGGTACTCTCCATCTCTGCCGGTCTCTTACGACAAGGCCGCAGCCAGTGGCACCCTGGGCTTTGACGAGAATGGAAACCAAAGCACTACAAACAGATCCACCATCTTCTACCAGCCTCCTTTCTCTGCAGCTGAGAGAAAGCTCGAAGCCAAACTTCTCCAGCAGAAACCTCCCAGTGCAAGAGGCCCAGAGCTCTGCCTGGCCACATCACAAAAGGAGGAGCTGTTACCCCTTTACAAGGCTGCACAAAGCCATCGAGAGACCCCAGGTACTGCACAGGCCTCCAAACCCATTTTCCAGGCCCAAACAAGGGACGCTAGTGAGAAAATAACCCATTACCTGCCCAAAGAGGACTGGACACCTGGATCTCAGGAGGACAAAAATGGTCAGGCACAGGTAAATGAGAGAGACACTGCTGCCCACCACAAGTGGGGCCACAGCAAGGCCAAACAGTACGGCTTCTCCTCCCTGCAGAACATCCCAGAGAGCTCCAGGAGGCAAAGCAGCTCCCTATTAAGGGAGCTGCAGCCAGGCGAGGGTTATTCCAACACCAAACTGTCCTTCCCAAACAGCAGCAGCAAAGAGGATCACAGGGGACAGGGGCACAGGCAGTGGAGCGATGAGGACCCACAGGCCTTTGCAAGGCAGGAAGAGGATGCGAGCGTGACTCTGTTCCATGGTGCTGAGCCAAAGTGCAAAGAGCCCCCTTCTCCACAGCACCCAAAGACCTCAGATTTTGGGAGGAGCCGGCTCAACTCCAGCAGCACCCAAAGCTTTCCCTATGGCAAACCAGAGGCTGGCAAGCTCCGCTGCTCAGTGCTGGAAAAGGTCAGCAAGTTTGAGCAGCGGGAGCAGAGCACTCCCCGGCCCCAGAGTGTTGGCATTCCCAGCTTTGGCCAGCACTATGGGCCAAGCAGGATGAGCCAGCCCTCTGGCTCAAGGTGCTCCCTGCACAGCCCAGAGGACATGCGGAGCAAGCTGCCCAGTGAGCCAGGCAGGGGCTCCAGCTCCTCTGTCAGGAACGGGAAGCTGGATGAGGCCGACTGGCAGCCCATAGAGCTGCAGATGGCGGCTTCAGTGAGGCAGGTGAGACCCAGCGAATACCACAGCCCAGGTCCTGAGAGTGAGGTGCCAATAAGAGCGGCTCAGCTACCACGGAGCAAAAGCACATTCCAGCTGGCAGGTGAGCCTGAGAAGGACATACTCTGGAAGGATAACATCCAGGATGCCCACGGGTCGCAGCTGGACACGCCATTCAACAGGGCCTACAGGAACAGCATTAAGGATGCTCAGACCAGGGTGCTGAGGGCCACCTCGTTCCGCCGCATCAGCCCCCCGTTCGGGAACACTCCCAAGAGGATGCCCCCGAGGCCTGCCTCAGCCCACATGGGCATGAGGAGCACTGTGCCGTCTCCGCACACGCCCAAGGAGAGGCACAGCATCACGCCGACCAAGGGCAGCCTCTCTGCCCTGGACTACGCCAAGACGCAGCACGTGCTGCGCATCGGTGGCCGGAAGCGGCTGACTGCAGAGCAGAAGAAGCGCTCATACTCGGAGCCAGAGAAGATGAATGAGGTGGGCATCTTGGATGGGGAGCCATCTCCCTTCTCCTTCCAGAAGAAAAGCAGCCATTTTGTCTTCCCGGAGAACACGGTCGCTGACCGATGTAAGATCTTTGAAAGGGCTGGCAAATCTTCCTCCACGGCCAGCCTGTCCAAGCCCGAGCTCAAGCAGCTCCAGCAGAATGCCCTCGCTGACTACATCGAGCGGAAAACAGGGAGGCGGCCATCCTCACAGGACATTGGGCCGCTCAGGGAGCGCTCCCACAGCTCCTACCTACACGTGGGTGGCCCAGACAGCCAGAGCCTTTCCTCTGCCTCCAGCATGAACTCCCTCCAGGACCAGAGTCTTTACCGCCGGAGAGAGTCCATAGAGCAGATATCCAGGACAAGGCGGATGTCTTCTACCCTTCCTCCAGGGCTGATAGACTACTTGGACACAAATGGAGATGAGAAGCCGGAGCGCCAGGACAGCTCGGTCGCGAACCAGCTGAAAACGGAGAGGTGCTGGGATTACAGAGCCAAGACAGAGCTCACCAAAGGCACACAGACAGACCCGCTGGGCATGCCAGGCCAGCCTCACTACAGGAGGCAGGAGCAGGTCTTTGAAACACCCTCCACTGCCAGGAAATCTGGTAAATCAGTATCTGTGGAAGACTTGCTCGATAGGTATGACAATCAGCCAGTCCCTGTGCATGTACGTTCCAGATCATCTCCCACAGCGGATAAGAAACATCAGGTATGTGGGAGTGGGATTGTGTGCACCCCCAAGCAGGGCTCTGGGATCCAAGAAACATGGGGGTACAGGCTGTTTGTTGCTGTTCAGCCTCAGCCCCTTTTCCTGGTGCAAAGGGAGGATTAAAGGTTGCTTGGAATTGCCCTGGCTCCCACTGTGCCTGACAGTACTGGGAAGTGCTGGGCAGAGGCACTGCTGAATAACCATTATGTTTTGCCTCCAGCCCTGGAGGGAAACATCACAGAGAAAACTGGGTGGAGACCCTGACTGCTCCATGTCCCCTGCTTGGTGGTTGGGAACATTGCACTGATGTCACAAATGGGGAATTCGACTGACTCTGAGGATGGTAAACAGTAGAACCAGGCTAAATTCTTAAAGAACAACTGCCCAGCCCAGCTCCTGAGCTGACTGAAATGTGTTTAGACCTATTTAGGTAACTGCAACTGGTCGAGCTGTGTGGATTTACAGCAGTGGTGGGTCTGCTGCCCCATCCCTGTTTCCATGCCAAGCTCCATTCATCATGGGGAGAAGGAGCAGCTAACCCAAATGTGTGGACAGGCTGCTTGCTCCTAATAGGCAGGGTGCTTGGAGAGGCTCACATTTTTACAGGGTAGCTGAGATCCAGGACATTTCCTCCTGGCCCAAAACAGATTATCCAGGTGCAAGGACTTGATCCTGAATCAAGTGACATGGAGGAGGCTCTAGGCAGCATCTGACAAGCCAAACTGGGCAGGGGAAGGAGCCACCCTCTCAGACTTACCGTGTGCTTCGTTCTCCATGTGCTCCCTCGCCAGCCCTTGGCTCCCACGCCACGTCTTTAAATAGAGTGAATTAAAAAAGCAGCTTGTGAATATCAAGTGACCAGAATGCACTTCCAGAACCACTCCTGTCTCATCCCACCATCAGTATTTTTCCACCCCAGCCAGGCATCAGGCTCATCTGTGCCATTTTGTCACACTTGTCTTGCATTCAGTAAGAGTCCAGAATGAGCTATGGGTAAGGCCAAGCTGTGACCCTTCCTCTGCCTCTCAAGACAGTCAGAGCAGCAACAAAACCAGACATCCAGAGAGAGAAAAATCACCAAAATGTACTTTACAGTGACAGGTTGGACAATGAGCAGCCACAGTTCATTTTTTCCAGCCCACTCTCTTGGGTAGGACATACAGGGCAGTTCTTGAGATCTTTATTTCCCATTTTTGGCTCACTTTTAATTGTTCATACATTCAGCAGCCAAACCAGAGGTTCTGCCTGTTGGAAGCCAACTGGAGGGTGAACAGCACTGCAGATCCGCTTATAGGGTCTTAGTTCAAGTCTAGAAGAGGGAAGAGCCATTACTGCTGCTTTCCAGAGGGACTTAGCTGTATCCACTTCTGAAGTGAGGATTTAGTCCCATAGGCAGCAAGGTACTAATGAAAATCCTGTTCTTAAATCCTAATTTGACTTCCAACATACACACCAATCCATAGGGTCTGTTTGAATGGGAAGTATATGCTTAAGTGCTTTCTTCATTGGGTTTGTTTCTGATCCATGTCCAATGCAAAACCACAACTATAAACATGGGAGACTAAGCAAAAAGAAGAGGGAGATTTTTATTGAATTTTTTTTTGTGGCCTTTTCCTATTTTTTGTGGGAAGTGCTTGTTTCCAGTTTAGCAGCCGGCTTCTCTGCCTCACTGTAGGTTTTGGAGGGCCTTGTGTACAGCACTGAATGTTCCTTTCAAGCTACCTACAAATCATGTCGCACCATCACTGCAGGAATTTGTTTGGAGATGGGAAAAAAATGGATGGCCATGGAGGATGACTTGCTCTCAGGCTTCAGAAATGCTTCCTCTCAGTGTTTTGGTGTTTTGTTTTTCTTTCTGCTCACTGCTAATGCTGTCTTTGTACTCCAGGAGCTGCTGAGAAGGGAGAGCAGTGAACTTAGCCCCACAGTGAGGGATCCCTTCTCCGTGGTCAGCGCAGGAGCCAGGTGGGTGTATGTCCATGCACTCTTTCTCCCATCCAGCAGTTGTCATGGGTTGTCTGTGTAAAAGGGTGGATCATGCCAAACTAGGGAAAACACCTGCACAGACACAGCTCTGTGTGTGCTGTGCCCAGCAGACTGAGGAGCTGCTGCAAGCGTTATTTTCACTATGGACATTAGTTCACTATCAAGTCATCTCTTCATGTCATCTTGGAGCACGTTTCTGCAGCAAATTTCCAGTTACATAACTTCCAACATGTGCTGATCTGCTGTTAGAAACTCACATCCAGGTGCCACGGTAACTGAAGGATCCTAAAGGTAAAAATACCTTGATGGCTTTCTCCAGCTCAGGATGCTGCCTCCCCAAAACCAAGGGAACATTTGCATGGACTAAAACCAGCAGATTTCCTCACTTTTGCTGAGCTGGGAGCTGGCCTTTAGGCTGCCTCCCTTCGTTCAAGCAAGATGTTTTGCTCAGTAGCGGGGGAGAGATATGTTTTTAAAAATAGAAAAATGTAATCACAAAACTCAGTCACAGGATTTATGTAACCCTCCACTTAGCCCTGCATTGTTTTGAAGTTAACTAGAACTGAAGTTGATCGTTCTGTATTTACATTTAAATAATAAATAGATGTTTGCCCTAAGCCCTGAGTGCCCAAACAACCAACTCCCATTACAGTAAAAAGCATCAAGAGGGACTAAAAGGATTGTTCACAAAGGAGCTCTGTTCCTCACAAAGTTGAGGCAGACGCCAGCCGGCTCTGTGAGCACAGTGGGAGTTAACGCTGCTGTCTCCAAAGGTTTCTCCATGCAGCTCTGGGGCAGGGAGTGACAGCTGGAAGCAAAAGAAGGCTCCTACTCTGGCTGGGGCTTACTTCTGGCCATTTTTGCCCTTAAGAAGACGTAAACATTGTTTTAAAGGGACAGTCTGCCTTCAGACAGATCCTTTTAAGATTACGTATTTGAAACATACCTGCTTACTAACTTTCTGTGTTTTTTCCTAAGAGAACAATGCAGCTGTCTCAGTTCCTCCTGCCTTCCCATTGCTCCTGGAGATGGCATTTCATCCTGCTGCTCAGTCACGTACTTGCAGCTTCCTTCTATTTTTCTTTTTGTCTTTTCCCCAACCTATTTTCCAAGCAATGGGATTGAACACTGAGACTGAAAACAAGTTTATTGGGGCACGAAATGGAGGTTTCTCATTTCCATGCTTCACTGCACAAAGATTATTGGTTATTAGCAGTTTTGTGATGCTTCTGCTGTGCAGGCATCCCATATGCTTCACAAGCACATTTCTTCTGGGACACATGAGGTTCCCTTCCCTTCTTCATCAGAATTGGATTATTGCCCAAAGCATAAAACAAGAGGGTAGGAGAAGTGTTCTCCATGCAGGGAGGCAGCAGCAGGCAGTAGGAATTATGTTTTTAGGTTTCCTTGGGACACAGCTGCCCAGTGTGGCGGAGAGGAGATAGGACCATCCCTACCAGCGCTCTTGCTCAACGAGGGAAACCATGACATGGTGAAGTTAGGAAAAACCTGGTCAGGAGTCACTTGGTCCGGTCACACATGCTCTTCCACTGCTTCCCAGGTGTCACATGGTATTGGGAAGGGATGTTGCTCCACCATTTTTAGATCCACAGTTGTTTCCACAGTAGGAGAGAGCTTTCAATTATTGTGTTCCTTACAAGCACTGAGCATCTGAAAACAATACACGCTGCTACTGACCAGGAACCACAGACAATACCAAGAGCAGCCTGTCTGGGAAGTTTCCCCACTACCACGCACAGGCTGCCAAATTCTATTCTCAGTAACACCAGAATAAAACCAGAATGACCCCTGTCTTTGTCAGAGTTACTCTTAATTTGTACCAGTACATCTGGGAACAAATTTGGGGCCCAAGTCTCCAGCATCACGGATTGGCAGTGTTGGGGTTGTTGGAACAATGCATCTCAAGAACAAGAAATGTATTGGCAGGATGTATTTATTGTGTTTTACTGGTTTATGATAGTGCCTCGTGTTTTCAGGCCATTTCCTTTTGCATCTGCTAGTGCTATTACTTACTGCTCAGTTTGTTTGCCAGCTAAAGAGCTGTATGGGCAAGTAGGTCTGGCTCTGGATTCCAAGCAGGATCCTCACTCCAAAGGCCAGATGCTGTTTCTCAGGCTCACATGGGAATATCCTGAAAGATCTGAAGGGAATAATTCAATCCGCTGGCTTTGCAGCCTCAACATTCGCTTGCGGTTGTAATGTGTTGGCTTCAGGGTTTGTCACACCTGCCTGTCTGAGGGAGCTCTTTTTTTCTAACAGGATTCCAAGGCTGTAAGAACTTTTTAAAATTCTCTCCACAGTCAAAATAGTGCACTTTTTTTGGCCTCGGTTTGTTCTTGGAGGGAGTTGAATCATTTTAATGGCACTTTTCCAACTTGAGCAGATAATGCTATGGGAATTTTTGGCCCAGAGAAAGTTACCAGCGATTGAAAATGGAATTGAGTGGTAGATAATGTCAAATAACCTGTCTTACAGAAGTTATTACTAGACCCACCTGTAACAAACAGAATTGAAAGCAAGGCTGGATAGGAAGCCATGCATTAGGAATTCCTAAGATTTTTCCATTGAGTTATCACTGTGATACTTGCTACAGGTGCGTGGGTTGTAGCACACACTGAAAAAGATAGAAGAGGGTGAGTGGGAATGGAGCTGGTTAGGGATTTGACTTCCAGCTTCAAAACACAGCTGCACCTCACTTAGATCAGCAGGCACTGACGCTGGTGGGCTGAGATTTTGTTCATTAATGAGGTGCACAATAGCTTTTCCTGTTCCTTGATTAGTTACTAATCTTACCATGATCTGTCTCTTGGTGTTTAGGTCTTTCACCAAGAAAGAAAGAAGCCAGTCAGAGAGAATGGCATTCCCAAGTTACTATCCCCATCCTCCCCACAGCAGCGATATTGGCCCTGGGTCTGCCATGCTCACCGAGAACCACAAGCTCTCAGAACTTTCCAGGCCAGATAGCAGGACTTCCACATTTTCCCCAGCCCCAACAGGGGCAAGGAGTCACTATCCTGAGCAAAAGCAAGGCTTTAAACCCTTGTTCCTTAACCTTATTCCTTCTGGATCTGGCCAGTCCCCACCTAACACACCCACCCAGGCTCCCTCAGATTTCCAGAGCGGAGGCGACAGCCAGGCTCTGAGACACCACCATGCCAAACGAGAGGCTCTTCCACCTGAGGGCCATGGGAATATTCAGGTACAGCCTTTGGATGCTATCCAGGATAGATGCCCTGAGACTCCCACGGAAGAAGTGGTGTGGAGAAGGAAAGCAGGGCTGCTCCACAGGTCCCTCCCACCCAAAGTGGGGTGGGCTCATCTGGTCAAAGACAACAGCTACGCAAGGGCCATGGTGTCTCCTCCAGGCACTGGGCCGAAGCTGTCGCAGAGATGGCCGTCCCTGCCGACACAGAGCAGCACTTCTTCTGACCCAGAGACTCCCTCTCCACGGGGGACAACCCACCTGCAGATCTCAGAGTCGGGCCTGCAGCTCACGCCGCCACCATTGCTGCAGGATGAGGGGGATGATGAGGTGTTCGTCGCACCTTCCCAACTGCCCTTCTCCCTGCCGGCACCATCCCATCCTCTTCCCGAGCTCAGCTCTTGCACTTCTGCCAACAGCACAGAGGAATTCCCACCCCCCCACACACCCCTGGTGCTTGAGGGGAGTGGGGCAGCTGGAGACAAATCCCTCTGGCTCCCTGAGGAGGCCAGTGTGAGGTAAGGGCTCAGGGCTGGCATGCGGCGTCTGGGGCGGTGGAGGGCCATATAGAGTGAGGTATGCAGGGCTCAGACAGACTGGAGTGACCCCCCCAGCTGCCAGCCAGGCAGGGAGCTTGTGGAGGGGTGGGCATGTTGTATGGGCACAGGGACAGACAGACTCACTCACTGCCTGTCTGCCAAGAGTGTCATCAAACACTGTGGCCAGGGCAGGGCACAAAGCTTGGTGAGCCACCAGCAGGTGCACTGACAGGTGCACCCCCTAACCCCGAGGAACAGGTATTAGGTAGGGAAAACTCTCCTGCTTTGGTTCTCCCTGCAGATTTCAGTGGGGTCACTTCTGACTCCCTCCAGCATGAGGAGTTGCAATGGCTGCCGACTCCTTCCAGTTACTGGTTTTGGAGAGGCAGCTATGAAAATCCATGATGGATTTCTCCAAACAGTCAGAATTTTCCTGAATGCACTTTAGACTTGGCACAAAACAATGGTGTCATGAAACAGTGAACATCTGCCAAGGAGTGACAACACAAATGTGTCACAGTCACACTGTGTAGGGAAATTCTCCTGAAGGATAGGACTTTGGGCCGGGTGCCCAGCTGGTGTACCTCAGCACAGCTTCCTTCACTCCCAGGTTGCTGCTCTGATATCTCTCTGGGAAGAATCTGGCTGGGCCCCTAGCAGTGATTGACTTCTCTAACATGACAAGGACAAATGGGTAGGGACTGATCAGGTTGGCACTCCCAAGTGGGGAGGCACAACATCCCCAATCTGTCAGCAGAAAACAAAGTGCCCTGTTACTCACTAGTTCCTTCTGCATTGGCAAGACAGTCCAGCAGTGTCCAGGTTGAGGGGGCAGAACACTTCTGGTGCCAGGAGCTTCACACTGTGCACCCATCTGTGTCAGAATGAGAAGCGAGATACAAAAATGAGAGAGAAGGAAAACTTACTTCTTGTAGGCCTTCACCACATGTTCACAATGGTCCTGGGTGGTAGATTTATCTTCATCTCACAGAATTTTTCTGTCCATTGTAGCTTCAAAAGCTTCCCCAAAGCCCTGGCTGAGAGGGATGTAACAGCCTTGGGCACCAGTATTGGTGAAAATAACTGGCCTCTCTCACCAACTGCATCCAAGGGGACTAGCTCTCCATCTGCTCTGGACCAGCAGCACCAGTCACCTGCCGCTTCTGAAGGGCCCCAAAACACTGACACACAGCCCATCACTCAGCCTGAAGGTAACCCCACAGAGCCAGAGTCGGAAAACACCAGCCCAGACACCTGCGTTCTCAGCGCAGCACCTCCAGCAAAGGCAAAGAACAAGACCCCAGAGGACATCAAGTCAGAGGCTCTAGCAAAAGAAATTATCCATAAAGACAAGTCTCTGGCAGATATCCTGGATCCAGACTCCAAAATGAAGACAACCATGGACTTAATGGAAGGGATTTTCCCCAGTGGGACCAGCTTGCTGAAGGAGAACAACATGAAGAGGAAGATGTCACAGAAGCAAGTCAGCAGGGGAGCCGTGGGAGATGACAGGTGAGCACTGCTGGGTTGGGATGAGGGCTGGCAGAATTCCCTGCTCTCTCACACATGAGGATCACCTGTGCCCGATCTGTCTCCATCTCTTCAAGTGAGCACTAGTGACAAGTGAGTTTCACGTTTCCCAGGTGTGAGGCCTGGCAGGGCCTTTCCAAACTGCCTTTCTCGTGAGCTGAACTCTGTGTGTGGGCTCTAAGCCCACCTTTCTGGGCTGTGTAGGAAGCAATGCTGAGCTTGGTAACAGGTCAGGCAGTGAACCATCCCTGGAGATGTTACTCCATTTTGCCATCTGAACCTTTGCAAAGTGAAGCAGTTCAGTCCAAAGTTCAGGAACAGATACAAGAGTAACATCAAGATGAAAATAATGGCAGGCAGAAAGATAACAAGAGACCAAATTTTGTGAAGAGGGATGAGAGGGCCTACTTCTTCCAAGATCAGCCCAAGTACTCCAGCATGGGATTTTTAAGATAGAAGCTCCCAAGTGGCAGCTGAAGAACCATCCAGGAATTAGTTGTACTGCATGATGCTAGGTAAGAGGGTCAGTCTGGCCACCTCCAGCTGACCTGTGCTGTCTACCTTCAGAGAGGGAAACCTGTCCAGAGCTGTAACCAGTCATCTTCAAATCCAGAGGCTGTGCTAGGCTGTGACAGCAGCTGACACACACCCTCTGATGGCAGGAATCTGCCTTGTCCTTGTGGGTAATACCAGAAGGTACCAAACAGGCAGTGCTGGAAAACCATGGATCTGGGCATGGGGAAGAGTCAGGCTCAGGCTGAAGTCTTCCTTTTTCTTCACTTTGGTGTAGGAGAGAAGAAAAGGAAGCTCCTGTCACCCTGGTCACCTGTCCTGCTTATTACAGCGTTTCAGCACCTAAAGCAGAGCTGCTGAATAAAATCAAGGACTTGCCAGAAGAAGTAGGTCAGGAAGAGGAGCTGCTGGACATCAATGAGAAGAAGGTAAGCTCAGCACACACCACCACTTCTTTCTTACATTCCTAAAATAGTAATAAGCCCTCAAAAGAAGTGGATTTCTGCTTGGCAGCTTTTGGAAGCTCCCAAGTTGTGTGGGAGCGTTTAGGCCACCAGTGAAGCTTTGTTAGAGTGACCCAAATTGAATGAAGATAATTAATCTGAGTACTTGCTGCAAATTGAGTACTAATCTTGCACCACCCACAAATTTGGCCTGTCTCATGACAAATGCTGTAAGGAGCAGTCCCTGTCCTGTACCAAGGAAAGGAAAGGGAGAGGTGAAGCAACTTGAACAAGCCCAGCTCAGGCTGGAAACCAGAAGAGATTCCAGCTAGTGACTGCACTGTCTGAGTGCAGGAGGTTTTCCCCTAGGATTTTCCTCTTCAGTGGAGCCCATTTACCCATTTTACCCATTGCCTCAAAAAAACATTAATTACTCTTTTTTTCCCTCCACACAACTTTGTTTCTGTGACCTGCTGAATGCCACATTCACCTCAGTGCCCCAGTCAGCACAACCTCCCCAGGATAGCCTGGGAGGGAGCAGAAAAGGGCAGGAGGGGAGCAAATAGGTTGGACTTGATGATCTCTATGGTCTTTTCCAACCTTACTGATTCTGTGATTCTGTGATTCTGTGAAATATGTTCCTCTCTCACTGAGCCTACATTTCACAGTGGAATGGCCCTTGCAGTTCTTGCTGGAGGCTTCTGTACTCTTGTCTTCCAGGGCTTGTGCAGGGCCTTCTAATTTGCCCCTGTGGTTGTCTCACATTAGTTACCTGGTAATTACAGACATGTTGCCTCACTCTCAAATCCCAACGAGCCACAGGCAGGTAGGGAGTGACCAAACAAGATGAGGGTGCTGCTCCAAGGAATCAGTGGAGATGCTGCAAACATCTGACAGGCTTGCAAGTAGCTGTGAGCCTGGCATGGAGGGCATGTCCCAGGCCTCAAAGGGTACATTTGCATGGAAAGCTAGAAAAAGATGGGAGTGATTACAGGTTCACAGGTTATTCCGAGTTGGAAGGGACCCACAAGGATCATCTAGTCCCAAGCGAGTGCCCTCCCAGGGATCAAACCCACAACCCTGGAGCCATGGGCACCACACTCTGTCCTTCTGAGCCTCCCAACATCTAGACCTTGTCACTGAGTTCCTCATCCATTCTTTTCTTAAACACCTCCAGAGATGGCGACTCCACCACCTCCCTGGGCAGACCATTCCACTGAGGGATCACTCTCTCTGTGAAAAACCTCTTCTTAACATCCAGTCTAAACCTCNGTTCAACATTTGCCCCCAGCTTGGTATCATCTGCAAACTTGCTGATGGTGGACTCCATTCCGTCGTCCATATCATCAATAAAGATACTAAACAGTGCCAGGCCTAACACTGATCCCTGTGGGACTCCACTAGTGACCGGCTGCCAGCTGGATGTGGCACCGTTTACCAACACTCTCTGTACTCGTCCAACCAATTAGGCCCAGGAAGCACAATCTGCCTGGTATGTTTGCTCATGGGCTGTGTGCAAGAACATGTTCACATGAGAAGCTGAGAAGCAGCTCCTCTGGGAGGTCACGCAGACAATCCATTTCTACTATAAGTAAGCAAAGGTTGGTTGGCATTTGGGATCACAGGATTGAGCACAAAAGTATTCCACAGGCCGCTCCAGCTCCCACACCTTCAGAGCAAAGGTACGTTGCTCCCAGCAGTCCCATGCCTCCTGCTTGCCTGTTGGAGGGCAAAGCTGCCAGTCCTGAGCAGCTCCATCCTCCTGAAACCCTGCTGAGGTTAATGCCAGACGTTGTGACTGTCCCAGAGTCCTGTTGCAGAGATTTTCCCCCCAGCATTCTAATAGTTGAAAACAGATCCCTCCTTTTGCTCCTTGGGATTTGGTCCAGCAATCAGCTGGTGAGGACCTTGGACCTGTCTTTGGAAGGGGGCATTAGCATCATAGCCCCAGAGAAGGGCAGGTCCTTGTCTCTGGGCACTGCTGAGGGGAGAATCCACAGAACAGAGTTTTGGTTGTCCCTTAAGTGGGATTTAGTGCCACCTTTGCTCTTTCACCCCTGAACTGCCCTGCAGCCAACTGAGCAACTTAGTGGTCATTCCAGGGAGATGATGTTCATTTTAAGGGAATATTACTTGCCTTCTGTTTAGCCTTTGCATGTGTGTGGCAGCTGAGAGCAGCCACAGAGTGATGCACACCAAGTGTTCCATCTAGTGGTGCCTGGCCATACAGTGCCCTGTGCTTCCTGCTGCCAAATCAGCCTGGGAACCCCACTGACAGGCCACCCTGGGCATCAGGGCCAGCTCCATGACCCACAGCCTGACTGGCCTTTAAAGACCCTTCCTCTCTGAAGCAAACTGCCTCCTGCCCAGAGTGACACTTGATAGAGAGAGAATATTTTCAGAGTAGATTAACACACAGGTAATGGTGCCCAACAGTGCACAAACTGGAGGCACTGAAAATCCTCACCCCTTGTAGGAATAGTTTTTCCTGCTTGCTGTGCTCTCAGTTCCAAGTAAATGGAAGCAAGACTTGCAGCCTCTAGGCCACAGAGTTGCTTTTGCATATGTCTTTCCACTAAATCCTAACAGAAATTAGGATCTCCAGCACATGTGCAGCTCTGTTATTTCTGGAGTAACCCAACCCTGGGGGCCTCCTTTTCTTCACCAGGGAAATTGTTGCCAGCTTTTTTCCCACAAGGGGCGTGTGCTCTCTGTGTCTGTGCTCAGACACTGAGTAAGCTTAGCGCATTTCTGGTGTCAACTCTTGCTTGATGCCCCTGTGTGTGAGGCAGTTCTTTTGCACAGCTTGAGATATTCCAGGCTGCAGCAGGGAGTGGGGAATACACTGGAAACGTGGGTGCAGCTCTTTTCGCTTGGAGAATGTATGTCTTTCAGCTGGAGGTAGCTGGGTATCAGAACATGGCACACTAAATCAGAGATAGTTTCTGTAGATGTTCATTGAGCAATTACAGCTTCATAAATTCTAATCACCTACTTGGATTGTGTCCTTGATGGGGAACTCAAATGTTTTCTCTATTTCCTCCTTAACATCTCCTATGTCAGCTGTAGCTGCCATAACCCTGCTCCTCAGGAACTGCAGCCATATCCTGTTGTTGGCGTCATCCCTATGATCAGGGTGATGGTGGCAATGTGTTTCCCCTCTGACAGGCTGAGCTCATTGGGAGCTTGACCCACAAACTGGAAATCCTGAAGGAAGCCAAGGAGGGCCTGCTGGCAGACATTAAGATGAATAACGCCCTCGGAGAGGAGGTGGAGTTGCTGATCAGCACGCTGTGCAAACCCAACGAGTTTGACAAGTACAAGATGTTCATTGGTGATCTCGACAAGGTGGTGAACCTCCTGCTCTCCCTCTCAGGACGCCTGGCTCGTGTGGAGAACGTTCTGAGTAGTCTGGGGGACAATGCCAACAGCGAGGAGCAGGTACGTATCTGTGGTGTCCTCACCTTGGGGTGTGGGGCAGCAGCCATCACAACAATGGGCCATAAAAGGACCTCCAAGGGCTGCCAGGAAAGCAGCACAGGTGTCTTGGTGCTTATGTGTGATCAATAGCAAATGCAGATTTCTGATCCTGGTTTGCATAAGTGTCTGGGATTCTGCAGCTTTTGTCTCGACACAGATGGGTAGTGTTGGGGATGGTCTGTCTGTGCCCTGTGGCCAGAGGACAGCCCGGGTGGTGCTGTGCCTCCTGGAACTACCCACTCACTTAAATCCACATTCTTGCATTCTTCGGGTGGTTTCAAAAAGACAAAGCTGGAGTTTCCTGGTAGTTGTTGCTTTCAAGCAAGTCCTACTTGCCTTGCTTGTTTCTGCCTCCTATTGACTAGAACATTCAGGGTCCAGTGGGATCCACATTCAATCAGTGAGGGATTTGTCCTCCTCTCCCAAGGTTTTGGCTGCATGTCTGGGAGCTTAGCAGCTGTCCCCTTGACCTGGTGCTGGAAGGAAGGAGAGGGGGGCATCAGGGATTTTGGTGCTGAAGGGCTCTTTCTGGTGTGCACAGAATTTGCTGAATGAGAAGAGGAAGCTGCTGGCTGGCCAGCATGAAGATGCCCGGGAACTCAAGGAAAACCTTGATCGTCGTGAGCGAGTGGTCTTAGAGATCCTGGGCAACTACTTCTCTGAGGAGCAGCTCCAGGACTACCAACACTTTGTGAAGATGAAATCTGCACTCCTCATAGAGCAGCGGGAGCTGGATGATAAAATCAAACTGGGCCAGGAGCAGCTCAAGTGCCTCATGGAAAGCCTCCCCACAGACTTCACACCCAGGGATGCAGCAGCAGCTGCTGCCCTGGCTGCAGCACTTGCTACCTCCGCTGGGGCCGGAGGTAAAACACCTCCAGCAGCCTCTTCCTCACTATAACTTGCCCCAGGTCCACCTGGAACCTGCTCCAGTCTGTTTAATCCAACGACTTGGTAGATGGTTCTCTACAAAGCCAACAAAAGGAGACAGGTTTAAAACAAGATTTTAATGAAGGAAAAAAAAAATTTAGCAGTAATAAAGGTTTTATTTTCCTTTCCTTCCACTTGTGCTTCCTGGAAACTTAAATCAATGTGGAGGGAAATCTCCTGCCAGATACGAGAAAGAATCTCACAAGAATTAAACACATGACCTTGAAAAACAACCATGACCTCCTTTCTTACTCTCCCTTTCTTGCCTAGCTGGCACCTCCTTAAATAATGAAGGATCTAAAAGAATGAAGCCTTAAAAATAAAATCTACACATTTTACTGAACATTATTGATATTTATATTTTTTAAAGAACAAGACAATGTGTAAGTTTTTGTACATACTCTAATCAGTTACTTGATTCTACTTTGTTCTGTATGTAGAAAAAGACATTTAATTTTGTATTTTGTGAAAACCTTAACAAAAGGAGGGAACCCCAAAGATAGTCATGCAGTAGCTTGGAACATCTCATCATTGTTTTGTTGCTGTTGTTGTGGTTGTTTTTTAATATAATAAAAGGCTACCAGAAGCAGGTTCACCCTGTTTCAGCACATGCTAAATGTACCATTAAGTGGCCCCTGTGAAGAAGATTTTGGCCAGGAAAATACTGTCTTTGCCCTTCTGGGTCTCATGATCCTCTGAATCTGGAGTTTAAACTGTGTTTATGGCAACCTGCATCTCAGGAGTCCAAGTCAGCAGGAAGCAAGGAAGTCACTGCAGGAACATGGGGGGCATCCCGTCTTGGCTTTTACTAATCATAACTGTGATCTGTGTTTCAGTTGCAGCCTGGAGAATTCCCTGAGATGTGGCAGGGATCCCTACTGACAGGATTGGTAGGCTTGGAGTTACAAAGGGATGATGTACACTAGAACTTCTTTTTTCATACAGCAGTGTCTCATTTGTCTGAACCCACGCCATCAGGAATTATTTTACAAGCTACAAGAGGCATTAACTTGAAATCCAATACTCTTCTTACCCACAGAAATGATTCACATGGAATGATTACAGCAAGCACTTGGGTGCACACAGTTCTCAATTTCAACACTGTTCAGGCTCATGCAGCATTTTGTGACAACCTGAAGCGGGAGAATGGATTTTTATGCTTTCATAGCCAAATCAGCAAAAGTAGAGGGAGAAGTACTTTTGGGAGCACCCCGGAATAATTATGTATTTGAGTAGGTTTTCAAGTGAACAGTAGAGGGAGCTGTTTAAATCCAGTCAACACATCTGATTTGCCCTAGAAAAGACTCCTACCCCCTACTGGACTTCCGGTTTTTAAGACTTAAAAGCTGCTTAAATTCAGACTTTTTTTTGCAGCCGCCCTTCCATTGTACTCCCATTGTAACCAAAAGAGTCAGCTAATGAGGCAATTGATAGTCACTGACATTTTCATAAAAGATGATATTTTCAGGTGAAAAATTAGTTAAAGCTCATATTTCTGTGGTAAGTGCAGAGAAACTGTCTTTGCTGCTACCAAATTAAGTAAACCTTGCAGTTAGGAGAGTGATTTTTAACAAAATGGTGCACATATTGAAATGGATTTAAGCTACAGCCAGACCTGAATATTTACTTCTCATTATCTGGCAAAAAGGGGAATATATATTCAATACTCTTTATCCCACCTTGATTTTCCCTTGGGTTTGGATTATCCTCTAGTTTTATAACCACAGTTCCCAGAGTGATGATGTGATTTTATGGGACAGGGATACATGAGTCAGGATATTACACTTTTTATCCACTCCTCATGAACTTTGACATAAATCTGCATTTTGAGTCTGGCTACATGAGATTTCTAGGTCTGAACTTGTATTTAAGTGGCTGCAGGGGAGAAGACCAGTACACCAGATACAGTGAAACTGTTCTCAACAGGTCGGATTTTTTTTTTTTTTTCTAAAAATAAGCCTTATTTTTCTAACTGTTTGGGATATTGGAATAGAATGCCCCACTTCCCGCCGTGGTGCAAGGGGCTGTCTGTAGGTGACAGTGGGCAGGACTCCTTCCAAGTCCTTTAGGGTACCGGAGTCAGGTGCCTTATCCAAAGCTGTCTCCAGGGAAGTCACAGAGTGTCGAAGGATGGTGTGACAGCCCGGCCTCAGCTGGCTACAGGCAATGCCCGGCACAGATAGAATACACAGTCTCCCTTCAGCGGCTCAAGGAGAACCCTGTTAAGGACAAAGCAGTTGCCCTTTTGACACACATCACTAATTCCAAGTAACATCTCCTTGTACAAAAGCAACTGGGCACCTCATTGCATTATCTGCTTGAACATTATTTAGGAATATAGACTTTTTTCCTTAAATTATCTTCAGTCAAAGCAGGTCTTATAAACTCAGCTTTCAACCCTCATGTGCTTTTAGCAACATACTGCACCCACAGTCAGCTCTGCTGTGCCATGTGATGTAAGCACTGAGAAAAATCTAGTTATCCAACTTAAAAATGGCGCTGTTTTTATCATGGCCTTCAGGCAATTGATGGTCACAAGGAATTCACATCAGATGCTTTCCTCGACTAAATCTAGTGAAGAGAGTTTACATAGCAGAGCTGTTGGTTTTAAGTTTACACACACGATCTTTGTGAAGGTTACTTATAAAGTCAGTCATATCCAGAGCACCACAACAGTTTATGCATCAGGGCCAAATCCATCATCCTTACAACTCAGACACTGTCGGGATTGTTTAGGCTGGTAATTACATCAAGTAAGAGAAGCAATTAATGTGTTGCTGGATAGCATTCCATACTCCACACAAATCCTGAGCATTCAAAGGTGTGGTGTCCTGTCATCTGCAAAATGGAAACAGAACAAGCTTTTCATCAGAGCACCCACACTTTAAATCAGTAGAAGCAAAACTGAGTCATATTTAGAGACCCCATCCCAGGTTTCTCTGTGCCTTATTCAACCATCCACTACCTCAGTGTTTACATAAGAGCTTTTTTATTCCTTTATGTCCTCCAGAGGGGATGTGCTGATCATGGCACAGTGTTATGGTTTGGCTGTGTTCCTGGAGGACTGTGGCTTGTGCCTCTGCACATAAACTGTCACACACCTCTGGTACGTTACAGGGCTTTTCTCACAATGTATTACTGAACAATCATCCTTTGTGTTGTGCAGCTGAATGTGTTCATGTGGCCAGCTTTTGTCCAGGCTCCTGTGCATCAGTGCCAAAAATACTTGCAAAAAGATCTGCTTTTTTGTTACCCATTTCAAGATGTCAGGGAGACAGCCAGGCTCAGCACCCTCAGATAGGCTTGAGGCAGGGGGCTGTCAGCATAACTCATTTGGGATAAAGGAAAAGGGCTCATTTTCCAGTACACTGTAGAGGAAAAAGGGCACATAGGAGCTAGGCAGCTTTTCCTTCTGTGGTCTGCAGCCTGAGGCTTCTCTTCTGCTGGGGAAACTCCAGACAAAATTAGAACAGCCATCTGTAACTCCCTAAAATCTGATTCATTTTAGCATTAAATGAATTTTTAGGACTGGAATGCTATAGAAAGGAAAAAAAAAACACAACAAAACAAGCACATAACTCAGCTGAGGTGGGGTAAGAGCTGGTGAAAGCATGGATGAATACTGAGGGACCTGTTTTGCACAGCTTATTTGGCTTCCACTAATGAAAAACAAAATTGTAATTAAAAAAAGTGATCCGTGGTAGTTTGGAGAGGATGGAATTCAAAGATGAGTAGCCATGGGGAAGGTTCTGGGGTAGAAAAGAGGCTCTGAGTAGAAGCTTCTCCTGGCTCTCCCTCATGGATTTTTGGTGCCATTTTACCTCACAAAGGGTGGACTCCCCTCAAGCCCCTGCCACCATCTTCGGGGGGCTCCAGGACACCCCCAGCACCCAGCCCTCACCAACACCTCCAAAACTTACAGCAGGGCTCCCTGCCCATCCCTCCAGCTGTTTTTATGGCTAAAATCTGTGGGCAATCAGGGTTAACAAGGGACAGCAGGGCTCAGGGGCACCCTGAGAGGACTCTGCACCTGGGACACTGCAGGAGGACACACACCTAAGCCAAATTTCTGTGGAGAAAAGGTGAGTTAAATCTGTATTTTTATGCTTTTTTTTTTTGCCTCATTGGACAGCATGGCCTGCTGTGGAGAAGCCAAGTTTGGGTTGAAAGGGTTAAAAAACCTAAAGTTGTTGGAAAGCAGGTGCATCAGGTGTTTGACTTCCACAGGGGTGTCCAGAGGGAGGGTCTCTATGCGGGGATGCAAGAGGGTCTCATCATAGCAGAACTTGCCCTCATCCCTTAGTTCCTCCCAAAGGAGCAGACAGAGCAGGTACAGAGTTTGTATGTACCTATCCAATCCCATGGTTATCCCACACCAGCAGCATCCAGCCAAGTGCTTCATCACACCACAGGAAAGGGGCATTATGTGCTTACCACTTCCTATGCACTGCCCCAAAACAAGGGGCAGTTCTGAGGTAAAGTAATAAAGGTTGAGGCTGACTTCCTGAAAAGAAGTGATCAAGTTCCCTTTGGCTACTGAATGTTGAAATGGGGGCTGAGAGCAGGAGGTGAGGAGACAAGAACACAACTGTCACCTCTCCCAGAGCTGGCTAGTGGTCACCTTGTAATTTTGTACAACAGATGTTGGGTTAGTTTCATGCATTCTGCTTGGAAGAAATTACCATGCACTATTTTGCTTGTAAATTCCATGGGAAGCAACCCCGCTAGTTCCCCATACCCCACCTCAAACAGGAATGCTCCTCAGCTTCCCTAGCACATACTTACCCTACACATTGTTTTGGGTTGTGCCATGTCCTGTCTTTTGAGGCTGTGACATTCAGTGTCACATGCAGGCTCATGTAGCCAGAGTAACTCAGATGGCCTATTTCTGTCAAGTGAAGTTAACATGAACTGCTCGGGGAGAAGTTGTTTTTGAGAAGACAAGGCTCCTGCTCTGTCTTAGCCGTCACTGCTCTTCTAGGTCCTGCATGAGGTTTTAGTTCTTGTCCTATCTACTGTTCCCAAACTCATCTTTTTTACAATTGGTTATTTGTTCTCCTCTCTCCAACTGTGAGGTGAAAGCTTATCAATCTGTGTAGATAGAATCATTTAGATTAGAAAAGACGCTTAAAATCAAGTGAAACTTAGTATAACACTACTAAATCCACCATGTCCCTCAGTGCCACACACCTCCACACCTGCAGAAATAGTGACTCCACTGCTTCCCTGGACAGCCCATTCCACTGAAGAAGTTTTTCCTAATTCCAATAAAAATCTCCTGGTTATAAACCCAAATCCTCACAGTTGTCAGGGACTTTTGAGGTCCAATTTTCCCACCATGATGCTGTAAGGAAATAAAATGGTGACTGCACGCTATACAGGATTAAAATTTAAAACAACAAAAAACCCCAAACTCCACATCCTTAGGCCATTCTGTGGTGCTCTGTGCTCCCTGCTTTCCCTCTCTCTGCCTGCACCAGGGTACAGTGTTCTGGCTTTCCCAATGTCTCTTGCAGGACAGAGTCTTGTCACCACTCCAGGACCCAGCCAGGGCACTCTGCATTTACCAGTGTCACTTCAAGGAACAGGATTATTTATAACTCTGGGACAGAAGAGCAAAACCCAAGCAACAGGAAGTACTGGCAGAGGGATGCTTCCTTCCTACCCTTTCTCCTGTTTTGTGGTCTCAGTGATAACTGGCAGTGCTAAAAAGCAGGATACACCTAATTAATTCTTGTGGAAAGTCCAAGAGCGGGGTAGTCCCCATGAAGGCACTGCTTGTGCCCTGAGCACAGCAGCCAGGAACACTTATGGCTAACCTACCTGGCAACCAGGACTACTGTCTTAAGGGGAAAAAAAAAAAAAAAAAAAAAAAAAGAGACTAGCTTTATTCTGGTCAGTTCTGAGACAGACCTCATGTGACCAGGGCAGCCAGGAACAGAGACACACACAGAGACCAGCTGTAACCCCCCCTGTGCCTCAGCTACACAGTGCTGGACACTTCACTTGGCTTACCTTCAGCCAGGTAACATGGTAGAAGGGGAAACAAGACAAAACCCCTTCTATTTTCCCCAACTTCCCACCCCAAATACCCTTCTAAATACAAAAAAAAAA
>WEKX01016306.1:15318-91549 GCA_013390025.1 Pitta sordida | reverse complement strand
GGGGGGGGGGGGGGGTAGATAAGGAGGGTGCAGTGTTTGTTGATGAGGGGAGCACAGCCCTGCATCCCTGTAGCAGCTACACTCCCCATAAAGGCCTGAGAGGTACTTTTTGTCATCTCCTTGAGACTCGAGACCTCCCCATTTCCCTTAAACATTCTCTTCTGTTTACCAGTGACACGCAACTCCCACGTGGACTTTGGACAACCTGAGATAACGCCTGCCCTGTGCTTGGCTGTGCAAAGCTGTTTGTTCCCTGCGGGGTTGTTACAGGACTCCAGGGCTGAGAAACACTGACTCGAATTCTTCTAATTCCTACTTCCACTAGAATATTCTGGGCTACATCGGTATCAAATTTATTGAAGCATTCCTTCAGTCTAGATCTGTGTTGCAGGAAATCCAAAAGAAAATATTTAAACCAAGAGCTCTTTCCACAGGGGCCCCACAACAAGGGGGAAGCTCAAAGGATTTTTGTCCTGGCCTCCCATGGCAGCAGTAGGAATACACACAGATTGACAGGCTTGTGTGGAGGATCCTGCTAATGGCTTTGGTGGGTGTTTCCTTCACAACAGAAACTCTGACTTCTTAAACAATTTGCTTCTTAAACAGTTTGCTTGTATTTTATGGACAGGCTATGCACTAATGAAGCCTTGATAGACATTAGGAGCTCAAGTGCCTTTCCCAAAATCCAATCCACATTTAAAGTACCATAAACTCTAGGCTTATTTAAACCATTCAGAAAGAAGTTTGCTCTTCCAGGTCAAATTAATGGCTCTGTGTGAAAAGCAATCTACCCTAGATCACTCATCAGCATCTTCACAGACACACTATTGCACTATGTGTTCAATTAGGTATTTAACACAATACTGCCTCACACCAAGCCTTTCTTGATATCTTAAAATATATTCCTTTAAATTAACGGTAAAACACATTTTCTTTGCTTAAATAGCTTCATGTTGGGATTGGGGGATATTAATTTAATTAAGCTAAGAATTCTACTTTCAGTGCTTTCCAGTGTGATTTGGTTTCCAAAGAAAATTTTTGGTTTTCCTTGAAACGCTAACAACTTTCATTTAGTGGGGAAACTTGGGCTAGAGAAAACTGTATTGTTAACTGGGGAGGTTTCTCATTGTAAACTCCCCTCTGCTAACCTGCCATCTGGTCCTACTTGCAGGAAATGTAGTCATGAGAAATTCTACCTTTAACAGGATTTAGTAGCAATTGAGGTTGTCTCATTACTTGCTAAAAGCATGCAAGACTTTCACCTCATTGTGGAATTGTACAGAAACTGTTTAATTCAAATGGCATTCGTCACAGAAAAAAGAAGTGCTTCATATCTTCAAAGAATATTCCAGCCCCAGAATGGGACTCAGACTAATACACTCCCCATTCAGCCCCATTCAGCACTGCTGAGTGCTGGTTTGAACACTGGTCTCCAGTTCCTGGGGTTTAGGAAGCCATTCTGTTGGGCCTAAGTGACAGACCCTATAGGCAAAGGCCTGCTGGCAGTGAACAAATAGACCTCATTGACAGCTGTGAGTCACATCGGGCTGCCGGCTCACTTGGGCAACTTCTGAGTGAAGGCTGTGACATGGGTCTCACCAGAGCCACAAGTTGGGAACATAATTGAGACCTTCACAAGATGAAAATCCAGTTCTACTGTGCTGTGCTGTCTGCATTTAGCAGTTTGATGAGTGTGTGCAGAAGTGTGTGCCCCAGGAGCAGGGAGGTGGTGACTCTGCCTTCAGGGTTACCTTCCCCTTGACTTTGTAAGGCTCTTACTCAGGTTTGACAGTATATGATGGGAAAAGGCTACTCCATGAAAAAAGTACATACCCATCCTCTGAAGGACATGGTCTTTGGAGTACAAAGCAGTTGGTCAGAGATAACCATTAGAGAGCAGAGGAGTGGACTTTATCATCAAGCAGCTGTCAAGCAGGAGGTGTGTTTTAAAATGCAACGAGAGGAGAGGGCAGAGTCCTGCTGTACATTAATCTATGATATGTCCTGTGTTTCAGGGTGGTGCAAAGTCAGATGCCTGGATTGGGTGTGAGGCAAGGAGACACTTCCAGCTGCAATGAGGAAACAGCAGCATGTGCGGGTGTGGAAGTGGCCAGGCCGGCTGACAGGTAAGGAGGTCAGGAAACCTTTGAGACAGAGATGCTCAGGCTGCATGTGTGCATATCCAGTGGTGGATTATTCCTAGGTGACTGGATCTATGATCCTGCACCAGGGCAGCAGTATAATTTCTCCAGGCATGACTGATGGAAGATCTGGCCCTGCCTTTTACCATGGGCTGGAGATGGGTTTTACCCTGTCAATTGCTTATTTCACCAGCAGAAAACTTGGAGGATGCAGCTCTCTGGGGGTTAAAGGAGTGGTTATTCCCACAAGGAGCGACTGACTGCTTTTAAATAGTGTGGTGTAGGAGCTGTGCAATATTACCAATATTAGCAATCCTAGTATCACTAGGGTGATAAACCAGAGTGAGTGCACACTGGATCCAGCATGGAAACGTTTTTCTCAGTTTTAAATCTCCCAACAGTTGCCTTATAATTTAAAAATTGGAGAAAGTGGCTCATCTCTGTCACCTCAACAGACCACAATCAGTGGTCACAAAATTAGGTCACAACTTATTTTGTTAGGCAGTCTAACAACACTGTTAGGGAGAGAAAAGGACTCTGTAAAAGATGAGAGGCGGGGTCTGCAACAGTGTGCCGGAAAAAAAGCGGCACTCAGGTTTGCGTCACGGAGAAAGGTCATGGAAAGGCTGTAAAATGAGAATCCCAAGGCAGCACTGTCTTAGCAGCATGGAAGGGGAAAACCTTATTCTTTGGAAGCTGTAGGTAGGTGTCTGTGGAGAAAAGATATGCTCCCACTAGACAGCTTTAGTCAGCTCATAAACTTTCATTTGGGTTCCCTTCCATGAGGCTCTCTGTACTGTATAACCCTCAGCTGGATTGAAGAGGAAGGGAGAGACACAGGATTCCTCGTGCTGCAGGGGAGTCCTGGAAGGGCCCTCAAGGTGCCTGTGCCAAGGCTCAGAGGCCCCCTCACAGCTGAATTTCTTATGAGTTCAAGTTTGACTTGTCCTCGCAGAGAAGAATGATTATTGACAGGACACTGCCTGGGTTTACGGAGATCTTTCCTCTGTGAAAGGAGAAAGCCAGGCTGGGAACAGACCACAGCTTTTTGTGGCCACAGAAGCAGAGTAGCTTCCCTTCTGCAGGAAAGAGTTCCTCCCTCAAATAAACCCCAAGCAAAGCAGAGACCTCAATTAGTACTTGAGCAAGGACTCGAGGCCTTCCCTGGCATGCATGTTATGCAAGGGTCAGGTTCTGCTGCCCTCATTCCCGTTCCTCCCCGAAACTGCAGGCATTTAGGCACATGCCTCAAATGTATGAGCAGTCCCATCTACTGCTGTGGTCTACCCAAAAGCCTCCCGCTGAAGCAAAGCCAGCTGCCCCAGTTTCAATGGTCCTACAGCTGGGGTCACCCAGCAGCAGGAGCATCACCCAGGCAGTGATGGATTCCTGTCTGAGGCATCTTAGCTCTCTCCCTGCCTTCATAAGGGATCTATAGGAGAGCCAGTTTAGGTCCAAGATTAATTTACTGCATTTTTGACACTTCAGAAGCTCATGTATGATAAATCAGAGAGCAGAGTACACTATAGACCCCACATAATCCAGCAAGATTCCTACAGACAGCTTGCTATTTGTTAGCTCTGAGGAATGACTACACTGGACATCTCTTCACTGCACTTGGCCCCCTGGTCCTGGCTGCTCCCATCACATAAACACCTCACAGGCAGTTCAGGGCTGGGGTCTCTGTGGAAATGCAGCTCTGGTTATGAAACTCCCTTCCCCCTGCTAGCTTGAGACCTGTCCTACAGCACATCCCCTTTTGTGCCTAACACAGAACCCTGCCACAACTCTTTCCATCCTTAGGCGTGGAAACAGGGCTATGGCCACAATGTGGGTACCGCTTCCTAGTCCTGTGGTGTGAGGAAAGCAACTGGAGAAGCAGGAATGAGGGAACAGCTTCAATGCTATTGGGCAGTTGTGGAGGAGAGCAAAGCTATGGTGCTGTCCTGCATTCCTGTGGGCAGGGGCTGGTGGGCAAGGTGGCCTGGGAAACACCCTTCCCTACTCGGAGCTCTCTCCCTGCCACCTCTGCCCCAGCCATTCACTCTCTGAGGACTCTTTCTGGAAGGCTGGATCTTGATCAGCTGCATTTTTAAAAGTGGGATTCATCTTAATCTGCTAGCATTAAAAAGGCATGCAGGAGTTTTACTACTCCCCTGCATTTAGGTGGTGTAAACAAGTGTTTTGCAAATACCAGGGCTAACAACAATTTGTCACTCTCAGAAAAAGGAACCACTCCACCATGCTTAGGGCCAGGCTTAAGCTTCACTCCAAACCCATGGTCACACTAATGCTGGTGATTGTGGCTGCACCCAGTGCAGTGCTGGTGCTGGCCCCCACAGAGAACTTGACTCTCAAGTGTTCTGCCAGCTTCCAGCAGAGTTACTGCATCCTTCAGAGGTAGAAAAAAAAGAAATTGGAGGGAGGGCAGAGAGGTTCAGACAAGAGTTCATTAGAATAATTTAAAAGTACATTCTTGAATAGGTTCAGTCTGTTTCACAGATTTGTTCTGCCTGCACGGCTTCCTCTCACAGGAAGGCCACCAAGGTCCCATCTCCACTGGCAGGGGATGCCAGAGACTCTCTCAGTCACTCTCGCTGCTGGATCGGTGAGATGCTCCCCCACGGCCGTGCTGCACCCTGAGGCAGGAGGGCAGTGTTGCCCTGCCGGTGGACAGCGAGGCCTTGCTGACAGAGGACACGCTGCGGGCCAGGGGCTGCGTGGGGAACATAATTGTGCCACGGGGTGCCTCCAGGAGCTGCCAGATCTCCCCCGAGGTGGAGCTGCCCAGGTATTCCCAGGGCTGGCGCCCGCTGCTGTCCCTCACCTGCACCTGACAGCCCAGCTGCAACACCAGCACCTTGATGACAATCTGGTGGCCGTGTATGGCAGCCAGGTGCAGCGGTGTGTACCCGCAGCCTGAGCGGGCGTCCACGTCCAGGGCCAGCCCTACCTGCCGTGCTGCCGCTGCCAGCTCCTGCAGGCCAGGCCCGTCACCATGCTTGGCCAGCCAGTGAAGGATCGTGAAGCCTGACATGAAGTCTCGCTGCAGGGCCAGCTCGGGCTCCTCCAGGAAGAGGCCCCTCACCCGAGCCCAGCACCCTGCTGACATTGCCACTAGCCAGGCGTGCTCCCGCTGTCCCAGTGGTACCAGTGGCCCCCGGCTTAGGGCATTCCTAGAGGAGCTCTTGGAGAGTGCGATGTGGGGCTGCCGCCCACAGTCCTTAGGCAGCGATTTGGGGATGCCCTGTACCCCTGACAAGGCAAGCTGGCACCTAATGCTCCTGAAAACAGGCAGTGGTGCTGAAGGGCAGCTCTCTGAGCCTTGGGGCAGTGCGGGACCCTGTGCTGGCTGCAAGGACTGGGATGGAGGTGGCCTGGCAGGAGGTGGCTGCAGGGAGCGGCATGGGGCTGACTGAGTGGAGGACTGTGGCAGGGATTGGGATGGAGGTGGCTTGGTAGCGCGAAGGACCCCAAGATCTGGTGGCGGCGTCAGGGTTTGGCAGGGGTACAGCAGCAGGACTTGAGGTTGGGTTGGTCCTTTGGGGGTCAGCCCCCTGGATCCCCTTGGCGGGGCTGGAGATGGCCTGGTGGGGAGCTGCTGCAGGGACCTGGACTGTGATGGGGACAGTCTGGTGGAGGAGAGCGTCTCTGGGCCCGAGAAAAGCCGTGGGGATGAGGAGGGGCTTGCAGGGAGTGCCTGCAGGGACCGGGACAGGGGCAGCACCCCAGGGGCGGACAGCAACGCCAGGGACCGGGACGGGGGCAGCTCGGTGGGGGACACCGCCCTGGGGCCCGATGACAGCGGTGGGGACTGGGAGGGTCCGGTGGTGGATCGCCCCCTCGGGCTTGCTGAGGGCAGTGGGGCCTTCAATAGGGGCATCCCGGCCGGGGGCTGCGACGATGGTAGCTGAGGCAGCCTGTCAGGGTGGAGCACCCCCGGGCCCGATGGCAGCGGTGGGGACGGGGGCAGTGTGGCAGAGGGCGGCCCGGCGACAGGCAGCGGTGNGAACGATGTCCTTGGAGGTGCCGGGGGCGGCGGCGGGGTGGACGGTGGCCAAGGAGTTGACAAGGCTCTTGAAGTACTCGCGGCGCTCCCGCCGCTGCTGCTCCGTCAGTGCCGGGTCGCGGAGGAACCGCTGGAAGTGGCGGAGCAGCGCCGAGTTGGGGGCTCGGCCCCCGGCCGCCCAGAGGAAGTCCAGCACAGCCTCCTGGCTCAGCTCCCGCGCCATGCTTCGGGCTGGCAGGATCTCGGTTCTCGGTGCTGTGCCTCGGTGCTCGGCACTGAATCCAGGTGCGGCGGGAAACCCGCCTCCTGCCGCGCCGGGCCACTCCGCCTCCTCCTCCTCCTCCTCCGCGCCCGGGCCGCCAGCGCCCGGTCGCCTTTGCCCGGGATGACGGCCCGTGGGGTGTCGAGCTGTGGTGACAGCGAACGAGGGAAATAGGGTAGGGAGGCTGGAGGAGCTGAGAAGTGAGAGGGTCGTTTGCTGGCGGGCGATGAGGAGAAAGAGCGCTTTACCAATCATTATGTCAGTGAACGGACAGGAGATGGTGGGCACAAATCAAGGAAATGCAAGAAATTCCGTTTGTGTGTGAGGAGAAAGTATTTTACAGTGCGGGTGGTCAAGCGGTTGAACACTTTGTCAGGAGAGGTTGTGATCTCCATCCTCTGGGACATCCAGTGCTCAGTGGGATATCTGAGCTGGGTCTGCACCAGACCATCTCCAGAGTTGCCTTCCAACCTAAACCATCCTGTGATTAAGTGACTTAGGAAAAGTAGCAATAAAGTCTCACAAATGTGCTGTGGTTCGAGTGTGGGATTGTACCTGTGTATAACAGCCACACACAAATACCACAAGTGCCTGCAGTCAAATCATATCTCATCTCGTCTCTATACTTGCTGTGTGGCTGAGATAGGTTGGACACACGTTGTGGGGACCTCATTGCTAATTCTATTATCACAAACATGTATGTAATGGCTGAGAGGGATGGGTTAGATCGGTGCCCCGATGGGCAACATGCCCTGTACACACCAAACAACTGACAGCCCCTGCTCCAAGGAGTCTGGGGAGTGAATAGTGGGAGAGGGTGTGCTGGATTTTCTGTCTTACAGTCAGGGCACAGAGCCGTGGTGGGACTGAACTCAGTGTAGGCTCACTGGCTTTGAAGAGGTCTGGATCAGTCCCTAAGTCACACTCCAGAAACCATCTCTGCTGCAGGCTCCCAGCTATCCATAAATATTTTTAGCTGCCTGTCATGTAAGCAGCTGGAATATCCTCCAGCCTGCTGCAAATCCGGAAGTGTGTGCAACCCTCACAAACCATGGGCAGAGATTGCAATAGGTGTTGTGTACAGAATGCATCCCATCAGCAGTGTTCATCTGGGTAGGGCACAGATACTGGCAAGAGGGTAAGGCTTCTGTTAGTATTTTATATTTTGGACGTGCTTTTGGTGTAGTTCTTCAAGGCATAAATATGTTTCTCCCTCCTCTTCCGATGAGCCCTGGGTTGCAGTCATAGCAGGGTTTGTTAGCAGCACGCTCTTAGTGGAAGCATCTGAGATGAAATGAATGGACCAGAGTGGTGTAATTGTGATCACAAATAAGAAAGGAGGGTGGATTGTGAAGATAAAAAATCCAAATGAACAACAGTGACAGATGACAACATGACTATGAAAGTGTTGCTTTGTCTTACTGAAATGAGGCATAAGCAGGAGGCTTTCCATGGTGTCACATTGTCCTAGTTTCAGCTGGGTTTCAGTCTCACCCTCTTTGGGGGTTCTGAACACAGCAGGTTTCTTGATTCTTTGAAATTCGAGTGAAACTGAAACTCTGAGTAGTGCTAATCACAAAATGGAGGCAGGAACAGGTGTTAGTTCAACATTAAAGAAAAAAAAAGCCCACCACTTAGTTCTTTATCTTTTTGTTGCTGTGGGAGAAGATGTTGCCCTTAGTGATCTATGTACCTTGTTTGTTTATAAACAGGAGGTAAGTTACCAAACTTCTGTGTCTGCTTGTGTGTCTTTTCACCCCTTTAGCTGACAAATTGCCCTGCAACTGACACAAAATGACATTTAAGCATTAATCTACCGTGTCTGCAAAGTGATGCCAAACAGCTTTGGAAATGTGGAAACAACTCCCACGGGGTCTCTAGGATGAGGGACTGGCAATTCCCTTCGTCCAGGTGCTGATTTGCTAGTAATAGTTACGAAACTTCCAGGAGCGAGGGGTCTGCTCCTTCTCATTGAACACTAGGAATGCAAGGAACTGCACTAGCTGAGATCTGGGCAGATTGCAGAACATTTCTTGGTGTTGATGGTTTTTTCCCCCCTGGTTTTTCAGCATGAACAGCCATACCCAGGAAGGTTTCCATGCATGAGTATCACGGAGACAACTCAGCCACAGCTCTCCCAGCTCCAGGCCAAGGATGGACACGGTGAGTCACATCAAGGTTTTGTGAGCGTGGAAGACTTTAGTGTTCATTAAATTATGCTGATGCAGGAGTATCATGCATGCCTCTAATTCAGACCAAGGGAAGCTGTGTCTGCCTCACCCATGGGTACAATGAGGGCACCTCTTTAGATATGATCATCAGCTTTCCACTAGAGGCTGCACTGGTCTGGGTGCATTTCCCAGTGTGGGCACGCTCAGCGCCTCCTCACCCAGAGCTGTGCATGCCGAGGAATTTGCTACGAGAGCAATAATGAGTCTAATAACAAAGCCTCCCTCAGATATTAGCATTAACACCTAACATGTGAGTGTCATAAAAGCGCTGCATCAACTATGTGTGCAAAATGTTCCTGGTAGAAACCCCTCAGTGTTCCTTCGGGGTAGTAATTGCACTGATGCGGGAGCAGTAAGGGCACTGATGGGGAGCAGGGCCAGGGAGTGCTCCTGCACTTGCATTGGTTCTGGTTCAGTCTGGGGGCTGAGGGTGTCACTGAGGGGGACAGCTCCCCAAAATCAGCTCCCAAGTTCTTCAAACCGTGACCAAAAAAGTTGCAGGAAGGAGACACTTGGACTCTGTAATGCTCTGCCACCTGCTTCTTCATAGCTGTACAAAAATGGTATGAGCTTGTATCCAAGAGCTTAAAAGTGGTAAGTGTATTGCTCAGGTCTATTTGCTTATTGTTTCAGTACTGTGGATGTTCACATGTAGGGGTAGCTCTGATATATGTATCTGTAATTCAATGTATCCTTCGTGTGTGCAACAAAGTGGGTCTCTTGTCTTTTGTAGCCTTTTTTATACCTCATAGACACTGCAGGACCCTTCCTTCATCATTGTCTTGACTGAAGATTTGCAGGCAGACATGCTGAGTTTAGGCCTAAGGCTCCTACCTTTGCAGGTAGAAGGATGTCGTTCTTAACACCAGGATGTTAAGTGTTTTGTCAGTTGGCGCGGCAGGGAGCCAGCTGTGCTTCACTTCATCCTTGGAAATTACTTCTGGAGTGGGAGAGCGACCGGTGACCATGGCTGTTGTTTGGTAGTACCCAGTGCGTGTGACAGAAGAACTTGGACAAACCAGAGGAATGAAGTGTTACGTAGTTGTGCCCTCTGTGTCTTTCCACAAGGGCATCAGGGGTTCCTGTGTGCCTCCCTGTTACAAATATCTCTTTGCCGAATCCCCGTCCTCCTTCTTCACCAAAGTGATGGTAGGAGAACCTTGTTGGTCGCTTGCTTGGCCGTCCCTTTGCAGAGGTCCCTGGAGCAGATGGGTCTGTGCTTTCGCCTGAAGGGCTGCCAGTGATCTTTTTCTGGGCTGAAGGGGACGGGTACCAGCGGCCCGACTCGGGGGTCGCGGGCAGGACGGGAANGCGGGGGGCGCGGCGCGATCGCTGGGGCGCCGCCGCCACTGCCCTTTCTCCGGGCCGGAGGGGCCCGCGCAAAACTTTTTGGCCCCGTTTTGGGGCCGCGGCTCGTGACTGCGGCGGGACCGGGCCGGCGGCGGGCTCTTCCCGGAGCCCCGCGTTCCGAACCGACGGGCAGTGGGGAGGCAGCGGGAGTGGACCCCGGGGCTTTGCCGCCGCTTCCCATGGATGGGGAAAGCTGGGAGCGGGCGGGGCTGTGTCCTGGGCAGGGTGGGCAGCCGGACGGGCGGGACGTGCCTACAGCTCCTAGGGAGAGGCTCTGGACTGCGGCGGGCGAGACTCGGCGGTCCTGAAGTCCAAGTGTTCCGAGGGGCGCGCGTCTTGCATTTCCCAGCGTGACCGTTTTTCTGGGGATGTGGTGGCCGGGGGGCGGGGGGATTGGTTTACGTCCATGTTGAGAAAGACAAAAATTTCCCCTTTATGGAGGGAAAGGAAAAAAAGCCCAAAGCCACAAAAACTAACAGATGCTGTTCCTGAAAAAAAAAGGTCTCTCTTGCATACAGCTTGCAGAAACGTGAATGAAACTCCACCGTGACTGGACTGAATGCACTTTTAGGCATCGTCGGCCGGCGGAGGGAGAGACTTGACAGACTTGCCGGCAACTTTTTGAGTGCTTGCGAGTAACACAGATGTTGCCCATGAGCCGAGGACTTGAATGTGGCTCCTTCTCATATTAAGAAAATGGTCTGTGTTCAAGATGTGACTAGAATGAGACAGTGTCTTTTGGCATTTATTATGTGCTTATGGATCTGCAGGGCTGCATGGTTCCTCTGATGTGGCAAAGCAGATGTATGGAAATGGGGTTAATGGTGTTACTGGAGGTGGGGAAGTTAGGCTACTAAGCAAAATGAGAGCTGGTATTTGTTAACAGAATACCTGTACATTATACCATCTAGTACGTATTTGTAAAGCTTCTTCTGAAATGATTCCTTGATCATAAGGTCTAAAGCACGCTTGGAAATTTAAGTTTGTCCCTCAGTGTAAGAAAATGCACTGAAATCATGGCTTCATCTGGTTTTTAGGGCAGGCTGAAGGGTATTGCCAAGCAGAGTCTTTTGGCTTTGTGTGGAGCAGTAACCTCACAACATGAATAGTCTCTGGAACGTGGCTTATTGCAAGACGTGGTTGCTGTTTATTTGAGTACGTGAGGGGTTTTGTCATTATGTTAAACTGATGGTGCTACTCAGCCTCTTATGTTCTTGGTTAATCCAAGCCCACAAACTGTCCCAGACTAGTGTCTACAGAGAGATTTCTACCAGTTAAACTGAATGCCTGTGTGCCGCTGAGTCCAGTCCAGTGGGACTGATGGCAGGGTAAAGCATCCTTCAGCACGAGAGGCATGTGCGTGTGGGAAAAGGAAGGGTGAGGGCACTCGGCTTCCTTGAAAGCAGCTGGTGGGCAGACACTTCACCATCCGGAAGCACCTGGAGAAAAGAGTTGTTTTATCTTGGGGTGATAAGAGAAGAAAGGACAGTGGGCTGGCACTCAGATGTTGGGGGTATTTTGTCTTGTGTACCTTCTTATCTAATCCTCTCTGCTCCCACTTTGCACGCTGCTGTTGTGTTGCTGGAAGTGTGGCAGGGAGCTGGAAGAAATGCTTAATTACAGGTTAGAGCAAGGCAAGACCAGTGAAGCTTTGCCTTTGCAACTTTCTTGTAAAAAGCAATTAAGTTCAGCCCTGAGTGGCGTGAGTCTAGCTGGAGGGAGAATTAAAGGAAGGGGGAAAGAAAAGAAAACGAATGAAACCAAAAGCAAGTCAGTTTGACTTAAAACGATGATAACATTCCTGAGTCACAACCTTTTAGCTCCTGGCAGGATATGACATTATGGTAATTGTAAAAGCATGCATAAAAAATAACTTCAGCAAACTGCTCTGAAGTGTCTGTGTTTAATTGTAGCCGAGTAGGGCGTGTTTTGGTGGGATGGGCGGCTTTCATTTTAAGGCCCTAATCCCACAGATATGAAGGCACATGTGTAGTGCGCTGCCTGTAATTTCATTTGACTCAATGAAGGCTGATCTGGGTATGTAAATACAAAGGCATGCGTAAGCAAAGTTTTGGCAGGATTGGTGCTGAGGGCTGCTGTGGGAGCTCTCAGCTGATGAAAGCCATACATATGGGCTGCCCAGGGAGGTGGTGGAGTCGCCGTCCCTGGAGGTGTTTAAGAGAAGACTGGACGAGGAGCTTAGTGACATGGTCTAGCTGGGGGGTGTAGGGCTGGATGATCCTGGGCCCCTTCCGGCTCAGAGTGGCCTGCTAGACTGTGAGGGATCTAGGTTGGTGTTACCGCTCTGGGATGTGCTCTCGGTCTCTGTACGGGTGTTAGATGGTGAGTTGGACTAGATGATCCTTGTGGGTCCCTTCCAACTCATAATATTCTGTGATTCTGTGATTCTGTGATATGCTTAAACATGCACCAGGCTGGGAGAATGTGTATGGTCATCTGGGCTCCGTGTGAGATAAGCCACTTGCGGTCTGGAAACTGTTGAGATGTGCTAGGTAGAGGACCCCTTTCTTCCTCCTGAGTGAATTCCCAGCATCTTGACTGGTGTGGGATGGTTTCTTGGTAGTGTGTTTATCCTAACTGTTCACAGAGTCAGAGCTTGGTCATGTTGACTCAAACATATACACTAATGTACACCCCTCTCCAAGTCAAGCAAAAATTGAAGGAAAATGAAGTTGGAATGCAAATTGTACACGGGAACCGTAGAAAACATTATCCAAGAGATTAAAACAGTGCAGTGTATTCTTCCATCTGCTTTAAAAATACTTGATAATGAGAGACTGCTGGTTTCCATGGAGGGGAGGAAGGCGAGAGTGAGGGAAAAGTAGAGCAAGAGATGAGCACGAGGTAGGGGGGTGCCTTTTTGTGTCTGTTTCAGTGCTCTCAGTAGCCAAATCTCTGGTCATCTTCAGTGCCCAAGGTGTGCCTGGATGGGAGAAGAGCTGTTGCAGGTGTGGAGCTATGTCTGAGAGTGGCTGAGGGACCAGTGGGTTGGGGATGGACCCAAGGGCAGAGAGTGCATTGTCATGCTCCAGGCATGGGTCAGCAGTGCCCTGGCTCCTCTGCAGCTTGCCACTTTGCAAGTTAACTGTCAGGCTGAGATGTCCCTGCTGTGAGCGTAGTGGGGCTGTGCACTTCCCTCATGGTGAACGTGATACTGTGGGCTTGAGTGGCACTGCTGGGGCTGCTGAGATGTTTGGCATGCGGATTTTGGCTTCCTTGTCTGCTTTCAGCAGTAAGCCAGGGTGTCTTGGGCCTTGCCTGGCTCAACTGTCTGCACCAAGGACGCGGACCTGCATGGTGCACACAGGGCTGTATTTTAGTTTGTGACCTCTTCATTTCCTTTATTCACCTCAGTGCCTTGTTTGCAGTAGGAAATTCTTTCAGACAATTCTTGTTGCTCCTGTTGATGTTAACAATGGTGGGAACCTGCCTCCTCCTTGCCTTTTTTTCAGCACAGTCTCAGTTGTGGGATGGGTTGTATGTCCAGCCCACCACATGCTCAGGGCCTCTGGCTTTTCCAACATGAAGGGAGCTGATCTGGAGTCAGGATCTGATGGCAATACTTTGAAAGTTCTGACTTTGTGTAAATGAGACAATGGGGAGTTGGTTTTTAGTGTCTGAGTAGGGCCCCTAAAATAATGATGGGAATTGATTAAATAAGCAGAATGAATCTGGGAAGTAAAATATTTACTCAGAGCTGAGGCGTGTTTTATGCCCCCTTCCCACTCCTGCAGCCCCTGAGAGAGCAAGCTTGACTGGCTGACTGCCTGCTCTTGAGCCATCTGAGGGCTGGTGGTTCTCTTTCTGTGACTCTTCCTCTCAAGGTAGTTCCAAGAGCATGGGCACATGGTCAGTAGCTTTGCAGGAGAGGTGCCAAGGGGATGGGGTCTTCTGTTGGCTTGACAAATACTCCTGCCTAGTCCAGCCTTGTCGCTTGTATGGTTTGGCTCTTGGCTTCTGTGAGATACTGAGGCGGCTTCAGTGTAGGACAGTTGGATGCAACCAGGTGGTTTAAAAATAAACAAAAAAGCCTCCCAATAGTACTTGAAGCTTTTTTTAGGTACGCTTTCTAGCAGCCTTTGCTTCCAGCTCTGTGAGCAGCTCTCCAGCCTACTGTAATAAGTGATGCGTAATAATGGTTCAGACAAACGCCATAGCATGGGGAGAGTTCAGTGTTAATTCTGCTGGAGAACGCTCCAGAGTAGAGCCAGAAAACCAGGGTCAGGGTCTTGCTCTCTTAGCTACAAGCAAGGGTAACAAGAATTTACCCCAAGTGTTGTTCTTGGTCCCTGTATTACATAAACTGTGAGTGCTGCTTTGTGATGCGTATAAGAGCTGCTCCTTCTTGGCTGCTTCATGCCATTTGGAAGCCTTTCCCCATCCTGTACACCATAGTACCTAGTTTATACATGTGGACCAGGACTTGAAGGGAGCTGCCAGAGCTGTTCTTGTCCACAGCTTGAGTGGGTGTGATTAATGTGGGTGTAGGCAAGGTCCCCTTGGCCAGACATGAGGCAGTGCAGAAACAGCCGTGAGGAGGAGGAGGAGCAGCTCTCTGGTTTTCCTTCAGCAGTACCCAGCCCTTCTGCCAGCTTTCTCCTACGGAGTCCCTGCTCATCACATCTCAGTGACTCCCTGTTGGCAAGAGCTGTAGCCCAAAGGCCATTTTTGTCATTTCACCGGTAGTACAGTTATTTTGCTGAGATCAGATTTATAAGTCTTGAGCTATCTTTTGGACTCCTGACTTAAAAATACAGGCTGTGCCTGTGTCTAGGATAAAGTGGCAAAGTCACCTTAGGATCTGAATTTGCAATTAGAGCTTTTGATGTTGCTCAAAATAGGAAGAAGCTGAATGTTTTCTTGCAGGCTTAATCTTTTTGGGTTTTGTAGCAGCATCCCACATAAGACGCTGTCAGAGAGCAAACTGCTACTGTTCTCAGGAGGTATTGGCTTTTATCTGAATTGATAACTTCTTTAAATACTTCTATGTATTGTTGAATTGGATTTTCTCTTGCCACTTCTGCATCCCAGATTTATTTTCAGATGGGATCTATGTTCTTGAAGTGCTGTAATTGCAGGTTAGTGTTTCTTTACCAGATCTGGCCATGAATACTTGACACCAGCTAACTGAAGACCTGGTTTAGGAACATTTTGGTTTTGCCACAGTTATTGCCTGCTTTGCCAGTGGCTCCTGAGAGCTGATTCCTGTGCACACCTTTAGTCTAGTAGACACTGTTCGTGGAAATCTGCATGGATATTATGTATTTCTTTCAGAAATGACAGTAGCCTCTCTCACCTGATGGGTGTGGAGGCAAGAAAGTGTTTTGAATCCTAAAGGGAGTCTTTGTGAATGATTTGCAGGACTGTTCAGGGCTGTCCATGGCTCTGAAGGTGTTCCACCACGTGTGGGTGTTTCCCCAGTGGGTGCAGAGTGAATTGCGAAGTCCTGTGTAAGCAAGAGACTCAGTAGAGGTTCCCACCTGCAGCCACAGCCAAAACTTCGCTGTTTTGGAACACACAAATCACCTCTTTTCAGTCCCTCTGAAACCCCAGGCTGAGTCAGCCTGGGAGCTTTTGGCAGCTTTCAGAGGAATGAAGAATGTAGGCTGATGGTCCTGGCTTAATTTTTCTGGGACAAAATTTGGCAGGAAACAGCTAACTTGGAAATGAGAAATTCACTAGCTTGGAAATGAGAAATTTGCAACCTGGAAAGGTTATCACTGACACTGTTCCTGGGATCTCTCTGCAGTAACCTGGATTGCCCCACATCCTCCACATATGTGTAGGAAATGCCAGTAATGCCAGTAAAGAAGCGGTGCATAAATGTAGTTGGATTTGCTTCTTCATATGATTAAATATTTTTCTCTTCTCTGTCTCCTTTTGTCTTAGTTGGTAGAATTACCTTTCTTGTGTGTCTGCAGAATGAATGTAGAAACAGCATGGCTCTTATTTCAGTAGTCTTTGTTGGTTTGTTCCTAGCTTGAGGTGTCAGGACTGGAATGGTCAGGAATTGTTGAATTAAATAATTGGAAAGAGTGCTCATTTATTCTCAGCTTTTCCAGCTAAAAGAGTAGGTTGTCATACTGTGAGCAGGTATTGCTGTAAATGCCAGGAGTAATTATAAGGCTTAACACAGCCATCTGGGACTGAACATATGCACAGTCCTCAAATCTTCATGTTGAGACCCCAAGAGGAGCAGGGATTTTGCCAGGTTGTCTGGTGCCTTGCTCTGGTGATAAATCACACCACTTCACCACCACATCCATTGGCTGTGGCTTCTTCCTCCGTCAGACCTGTTTCCTGTCCAGGTTGGACTCTGGCAGGTCTCATTGTGCCTTTTGTTCCTTGGGCAGTCAGAGTTCGGAGCTTTGAGGTTTTTTACCTGAGTGTAGCACAAGGATATGGACATTGGGGAGGGCAAAAAAGTTAATTTTTTGGAATCCTGTTTCAGCAGTTTTATCTATAAACCTTCCCGTGGCTGTGGCCAGGTAACTCCGCTTGCTGCTGTTGTGGGTTTTTTTAACAGAAGAAACAATGAATGCCTTTGTTAGCTTATAGAATCAGAGGATTAAGATTTTTAATTACATTTGAAAAGGGTTTTGTTGGTTTCCTGTATGTTGTGTGTTACAACTTCCATGCCAAGAAAAATCCCTAGTGCTTTTAAATGAGTGCTTTTCTGCCACAGACTGTCTTTTATCATGGAGAACACCAGCCTAGTCTCATTCTGTTTCATCTGCCTCATTAATATTAAATACATGGCACTTTAATGTGGCAGCCAGAGCAAAGCAGGGAATTTCAGTGGATATCTGACAGCCACAAGCTGAGATTCAATGGCAGTGCAATCGCTATATATAAAGTAATTGATGTTTTTCAGCAGCATTTGACCTAATTTGAGGGGTTTTTTCCTCCCCCTGCCTTGTCTTGAGGGGAAGGGAAGGGTATGGTGATTTCAACACAAGTCCCTGGTGTCTGCTGGAGCTGGAAAGTGGCACCAGATCCAGGAGCTGCTTGGTGCTGGGGAGAACCTGCGTGGAAGTGTCTGCTTGGGGCCTGGAGCAGCTCTGGAGCAAGGCTGTGGTAAACCTTCCTGATGCTCTGAGTTGCAAAGGAACTGGCTGAAAGTGGAAAATGCCCATCTTCTGGGAGAAGTGGCTCTCCTTCTGGGATGCACAGTCGATGGTCACTGAACAATTAGAGCGCTTCTCTTTGGTTTCTGATACATGATGGAGCAGTGCTGTCAGGGGACCTTGGGCTGTGTGTTTCCAGGTAGCTGGATATTCACCCTGCTGGAAAGCATTCTTGCTTTTCAGCATTTAGAGTTGAGCAATTTTTAATTATTAGAGCATTAATTATAAGAGCCTCTTGGGTTTAGGGCTCGTGTGGCTGGCATGCTGTGAGTGTTCCAGCTTCTGATCTAATGGGTGGTCTTGGGCAAGTGCCTTTGTTTTGGTGTGCCTTTGTTTCCTCCGTGTGTGAAGCAGAGGATAGCTCCCTCCCTTGTTCTGTGAGATGCCAAGTTGTGATCAGTGAATTAACAGCACAGCCATAGTCACCTTTGCAAACCTTGACCTGCTGCACCAAATCAAACGAGATCTTGTGGCACTGAGGCATTACCAGACTAATGCTTTTAATTAAAACCACTTTCAAGAAAATAACTATTCATGTAAGGTAACAGGCAAGTTATGTTTTTTTTGGGAGATATAACAATAAAGAAGAATGGTTTAGAAGTGTGAGTGACTCAGACTTTGTTTCCCTGGGTTTACATTAATGCAATTGAGGGCAATTTTCACACAGAGCATTCCTAAGGCATAGTTAATTTCTCTGTTGTAGCTCAGAACCACTTGAACATGAACGCCTGAGGTGTTTTGTTGTTTAAACAAAACATTATTTGGAATAGTAGTCTGATGTGTGACTCCTGTCTGTTTCCGTACACGGCTGCATTTCCTCCAGGTTTGGTCTTACCAGGAATAGAGCTCAGTAAAGTATTTTTCCAATGGGATGTGCATTACCAGGTTTTGTTACAGCCTGAGGAAAGCAGTATTTTTCATTGGCTAACCAAGCAACATGATGGTTTCTTGCAGATGAGCCAGAAAGCCAGAAGTATAAATCCAGGATGTATATGTATACATACATATGTAGTATACAGCTTACATGCTGTCCTGGTTTCAGTTTGAAGGGAATTGTAAAGTTCACACAGGCTGGAAAATGATCCATGTTTCTGGCATGAAATAGGTGCTTGGTCGCTGTTCAAAATACGCAAGTCCTAAGAGAAGAGTGGTAATGTTAACATGTTAACTGTGGTAAACGGATCTTTTTCTGGACTGTGTGTGCTGCAGCATCTTGGCAATTGAAAGCTCTTCAGGGCAGAGGCCTGGTATTCCTGGTTTAGTGCTGTGCCCTGCTGAGGAGGGTCATGGCCCAGTGTTTGGAGTTCAGTGGTGCTGGATTACCAGAAGGAGGATGGAGATAGCTGGATGTGTGCCATCCTCCTGGGTGCTGTGCAGGTAGGAAGGTTCTGCAGGTCTGCACTTAAGGTTTGTGCTCCGGTTTGCCCCCTAAGGGGCTACTGAGGGACCAAGAAAATGTGAATTAACACATCCTGTGCCCATTGGAGGGCTGCTCCGGCCTGCGCTCACGCTCCTGGGGTGGGAATGTGATGCTGGCCTGCCGCAGGCACGGGCTCTCAAGCTGTGTTGGGATGTGATGTGCGGGAGCCTTAATGCTGCATGAACAAACCCAGCTCCTTCTGGACAGCTGTGAGGGGAAGAGCTGGACATTACCCTTCCCCTTGGAAGTCTTTCCAGGTTGCTGGAGGAGTTACTTTCCTGTCAGACCCCAGCAATGTGGAGGTGGAGTCCACAGTGTTAATCAGGAATGTGCAGCAGCAGATCCCTTCCTTTGGTATCACTCATTAAATAACTGGAGCCAAGGGCAAAAGCGTGCACTACACATGGGAATTGTGCCCCAGTTTTGGGATAGGCAGGTCTGCAGCACTTGGAGCCGTAGAGCATGGTAAAGCAGGGAGCTCCTTCATGTGAACTCATCTTCCTGAGACTTCTGCAGGAAGCTCTTGGTCCCAGCAGGCTTAATTTGCCTTTGGGTATGTTTGTCTTCCTGAATCCTTAGGTTCAGCTCCATGAATTTGTGACAGGCTTTACCTGCTCTGTCAGGTCTCCAAGACCTTGCTGCTGCAGAGAGCCTGGTGCAGTGGAGCCTGTTTGCTCGTAAGCACCGCTGCTCATCTGTCATGGTCAGTCCTGCTCCGTGCACGACTCATGCTTAGCTGTTGTGTGGTATGTGCTGGCCAAACTGAACAGTTCAGTGCCTGGCCTAGGGAGGGGTACCCCGCGTGCCCTACTGCCTATCCCGGTGGTTCCAGGATGAGACATCTGAGTGCACTGAGCTACGTCCACACGACAGTGTAAAATAACTGCGAGGTGCAAGCTAATGGCAAATCCTCTTACTTGTTGTTGTGACTCAGAGAAACAGCGCTGCAAAATGTTCTGTTCCTAAAGCTGTCCTTAAGCTGTGGGTCTGACCGATTGGAGTGCACTGTGAATTGTCGGTGCTCATAAGGCTGCAAGGCTTTGGGTTCTACCAGATCTGTGTCTTGCTTGACCAGCACATGTCTGAGCAGCCGGACTGTCCAGGAGTGCAGTACACCAGAGACATTGTTCCAGTCACTTTTGGGGTGTATGGGACAAAAGCATTGGAAGTGTGGACTCCATGTAATGCTGCTCTGTTACAAGCAGTGGTGTGAGTAGCACAGCGCAAGTCTGGACAGGAGGGCAGGAATTAAAATGAATCACAGAATATTATGAGTTGGAAGGGACCCACAAGGATCATCTAGTCCAACTCACCATCTAACACCCGTGCAGAGACCGAAAGCCCATCCCAGAGCGGTAACACAACCTACATGCCTCACAGTCTAGCAGGCCACTCCGAGCCGGAAGGGGCCCAGGACCATCCAGCCCCACACCCCCCAGCTAGACCATGTCACTAAGTCTGCATGCATCTGCTGTTGCTTTCCCTTCAAAGGGCAGACATGAGTGGGGTGGACGGTTGAAGCAGAATGTGGTGGCCAACCTGAATTAGTCTGTGGGGGTGGATACTGGCTCCAGTTTAACCTTTTAGCAGGGCTCCACAGACAGCTAATGGATGTTGCAGCAGCCTGTGTATGGAATAATTTATGAATTTGGAAGAACGTGGTTCCAGAGAATGTGGGTGAGTGCCAGTGGTTTGCAAATCTCTGCCAATGGTCTTGTGAGCAGCGGGCTGCAGCGGGAAAAATAACATTGGATTAGCTCTGGGTAATGTTTGGAAGTGTCCCACTTAGCTCCCAAAGCCCCACCTTTGTGTGGAGCTGCACTGGGCTCTAGGCAGGATACTCAGAAATGGCAGAAATTTATTAAATACATGAATTCTGCATGAACTAGACAAGAAGTGGGGAGCAACGCAGGGAGATGGTTTTAGATTCTGGCCTTTGCCAAGCACCTTTTGCAGTATTTTTGTAATTTGGGAAGACAATTTCCTTGTTTCAAGTCCTTGGAGTGTCTGGTTACATGCCGGCTTGCTTGGTCTCACAGCTCCAAGGCAGCTTGGTCCCATTACCTGAAGAAATGGAAGCCTTGTCTCAGCCCCAGACTCCAGAGCCGGATGCAATCCCAACAGCACTGCCCAGCCTGTTTCCAGCTTTTCAGGCTCCTGCTTTTAATTAAACTGTCGCGACACTGCTGGCGGAGCAGGACTGAGATACCAGAAGCCAAAGGTCCGGCTCACAAAGGTGTTTGGGAGCCTTGGAATGCGGATAGGAAGCCTTTGACATTGGGTAGGGCAGGTTTTGGGCCTGCCTGGCACTAGTTGTGGTTTATTTGCTCTCTGCTCGTTCAGCCACTCTGTGCTAGGGCTGAAAACACCGTTTAATTTAACACCGTTTTGTTTAATAACAAAGCATGTCCTCACACCTGCGGGGCATCTTAGGCCATTGCTACCCCTCCCAAGTGTCTCACTCCGCAGAAGTTCATGTGCATCATTTACCTGTGAGGATCTTTGTGGGTTTGAGATAATTACAGAAGGCTCCAAGGAGATTTGCTGAGTTCCCAGGGTCTGGCTGTAATGCACAGTGTGAGCTGGGTCCACACTTGGTGTGGCCAGTGAGGATCACCACTCTTCCTAGCTGTGGGATACAAGGAGCTGTGCAGACCTGACTGTGGTTTACTTCCAGAGGCCTTGGATGACTTGTTTGTTCTCCTCATGGAGCTTATTCCTTTGCCTGCCGTTAAAGCAGCTTCCCTCACACTTCCAGGCCCGGTGTTGCTCCTGCTATGTGTGTAATTGAGTGTTGGCTGGCTGTCTTGTTGCAAACACTGGTCATTCTAGTGCACAGGCTGAAATGCAGCGTAATCCTCAAATGTTTTGGGGATTGGACACACAGCACGAGCTCTCTGATCATGCAGCTCTGCCAAGGACTGTGTTGGGATGGAGGACTTGGGAGGAAAAATAGCTATTGAAAGGCTAGTTCTGGAACCGTTGTTGGGAGGACACCGAACACCAAGCTGATAGTACATTTTGGATCAAGGCCTAATTTGTAAGTTAGAAGACGATTTTATTATTAGAGGATGCATTTAATTGATGTCTGGAATGTAGCCACTACTGCAGGTTTGTATAGAAAAGCTGTTAGTATTTTCCTCTAGGAGATGTTGTTTTCTCCCTGTAGATGTTCAAAGGATACTTAGTGTTAATAAAACTTAGGAACAGCCAAAAGGAAAATATTTTTATCTTGCTTATTTGCATGTGCTTTACATTTATACACAGTTCCCATTGTTTTTTGTTTTGTTTTGGGGTATGTATGTCCCTTTTTCTGGAGCTTTCTCCAGGCTTGGGTGTCTGGTCTGTGTGACAGGTTATAAAGCTTATCCCACAGAATACTCAAGCTCTGTCATTGCCTCCCTAGTGGGTTATCACCTGTGACTTCACTTTTTGTATTCAGCTTGAGAAATTTCTGGTGTACCATGCCTGGTATAAAACGGACTTGTTGGGATGGTTGCACAGATTTCAGTAAGAAGTTGTTCTGTTGCTTTGCCTTGTGTACAGACACCTTGACTTAAGGTGTCGGGCTTAGGCCCAGGGCAGGATTTGGGGCTCTGGTTGCAGGTGCAGCCCCTGCCTTCAGTGCTGGCACAGCCCCATTGCCTTTTGCCAGGATCCGGCTGTGGTGGAAACTTGTGGTGCTGTCATGTTTTTCCTGCTGAGTTACATACTTTGTGTTACTTGAGGGCAAGGAAAGCCTTTTCACTCTTGAGCTACGAGGAGGAATAGCTCAAGATAAACTCCAGTGCAGAACATCATCATTGGGCTCTCTCTGTTCTGAGAGTTGGTTATCTCTGCTATAACTGACAAACTGGAGCTGTAAGGCTCATCCCTGGATTCCTTGTGATTACAGACTTAGTTCTTTTTTCTGGGGCTGGAAATGCTTATTTAGCCATGCATTTATGGAGTTCACATGGTTTGGAGTGTGCATTGGGCAATTGCCTATGTCTTGTCCAGAGATTATGACTTGGAGCATCACCAGGATTGTAGTGGCTGTCAAATACGGTTGTGGTCCTGCCCCTTAGCAAGTGATGGATGTGGAGACAAAGTGTGGACATTCCTGTCTGTGGGCTGCACATGAGAAGAATATTTTGTCTTGTACTACTGATGGACTCCAGAAATGTGAGATCTCTGTAGCAGTTATTGGTGCAGCAGAACACAGGGAGGATAAAAACCCTCGTGTAGAGTGGCCTTCTAGTCTCAGCTCCTGCTGACTATTCCAGTGTTATGACTGTGCCGTGGACCTGGATCACATGTTTTCCTCTGGAAGAAATCTGGCTAGTTAAGTTTTTTGGAAAGAGAAAACATAGTCTTTCAAGGCAACCAGAAAAATTTGGAATTAATGAGGTGGAGGGAAGGAAGTAGTTCAATTGAAATGGGGAATTTGATAAAAACCAGTATTGGCTTTCCCTCCTTAAGTCAGGAAAATTAAGACTTGCTGAAGGTAAATGGGGAGGGTTATTACTGTTGAGTCAGTTCAGAGCTTCAAATCTGTGGACTGATGATTCAAAACTGTCAGCTAAACGATCCAGTAAACCTTCACCTTTTCCTCTGTGTGCAGATTCAGTTCAACTTAATGCTACTGCTGTTCTTGCTGAAGATGGAAAACTCTGCGCAAAGGCAAACAGTGCTTGTAATCTTCATTATTCATCGATTGCTATCCTTTCCTTATTCATGTTCAACGCCTTTTGTGGCACGTTGGAAGAGCTTCGTGTACTGTAAGGGGCTATGTGTGTTGTGTTTTCCTTTCTGAGGCAGATGTGAGGGCTGTGACTCAACACTCAGCGTGTTAGACCATGCTATGAACTCATTCAAGGCTGCTTTTCTTGCTTTGTTGTTGTTTTCTGGTTACTTAGTTGGAACCATACTCAAATGTACCCATTGCTGGTGAGAATATTAACACTGGACTTGGACAAACCTGAAATGTTTTCTCTGGCCTTTTTTTTAGTAACCGTGGTGTGATATATGCATGTGCATGTTGCATATGAATTTAAGAAGAGCTGGTCTGAGTTGTTACTGGATTTATGTATCTTTGGTAGTGCTGGACCAGTAAAGTTTCCCTGGGGAATTCCAGTGTGTATCTAGCACTTGTTGAGACTCTGAAAGCCTGGTAGGGGTTTTCCAAGGAGCTGGATTATGGTTTTTAGGTGTCAGGACCTGTTTATACTCACTACTGTGGTGCTTGGGCATTGCATAAGCTGTGTATATGAGTGTTACTGTAGAATTTGGATATGAAGACAAGTACTGTGATAAATCTGAACTCTTGACTCCAGACTCAAGAGAACTCGTAAATAACATGAAGCTGCATTAACATGGATCCTGACTGTAAGTCTGAGGGCTAATTAATTATGCAGAGCACGGTCTGGGGCTCCTTTCAGATCTGTAACTCGCTGAATAGTAGCTGACAGAATGTGCCCTGCATGTGTGGCTGCAGCTTTTCAGCAAAGAGCACACAGCGTAAGGATCTGCAAGGCAGCCATGCTGGTGCCTGCACCACCTCAAGGAAAACTGCTGCTCTTTGTGTCCAAAGCAGCCCTTAGGTCGAGTCAGGTGTTGGAACAGTGCTGCCTTGTTACAGCTTGGTCAGTAAGTCCTTGGGGTTCCTTTCCTTTCTCAAAATTTCTCTTCTGTTCTGGTTGTGTTCACGCACTCTAAGTGAACTGGAGTTGGTGGAGGCCTCGGTAGGGATGGAGGAAAACTTGGCAATGGCGTCAGATGCTCTGTTCCAGGTTTGTGTTAATTGTGCCTCCCTGTCCCAGGAGCAGTGTCCCAAAGAGCTCCTGGCCCCTGAGTGTAACCCTGTAAACTCGCTGAGTTTGTGTATCGCCCTAGCCTGTGACTGGTCCATGTTGTGGTGCCTCCAGCTAAAGGCTTTTAGCAAAATATAGATCCACATACATCATGGCCTATTGTGCAGCTGTTTCAGGGCTAGTTTAAGTGTATGACGGTGAAATACAGAAGGAAATGGATGTTCTCGGCTTTTTCCTCTCTGCTGTCTTGCTGGACTGTATCTGCATCTATGGTGGTGTGGGACTGTGTAGCCAGAAGGGCTGAGAAAGGAGAAAAAAAGCTGAAAGAAATAAAAGTATGTATTTCTGAAGTCCATATAGCAACAAGCCTTCCTTCATGCTGTCTCTTGTCAGGAGAGACATTGGCCAGAGAACCAAAGAGCATCTGGTTCTCATTGAGCTCTGCCTTTGGATGGTCTTCATTCTTGTTTGTTACATTATGTCTGTTTCCCCCCTTCCTTCCTCTCTCCTTTTTCCTTTTTTTCCCCCCTCCAGTGAGTTTACAAGCCTTACTGGAATGCACATATGGTCCTTATCATCCCTGAAGTCCAGCTTCTTTTTTGCTAGTTAGCAGTTTGTGACATCAGGGGCTGTTAGAAGCATTAGTCACTTTTACTCCAAATAGAAAGGTCCATGGTTTTTTTGAAACTTATGTAGAAAAATGTCTTTTATGTCAGTTCTTGGCATACATGAAACTGTGAGTGCTCTGAGCTTGTGCTGACCTTTAGCCAAACATTTTGCCTGAAGACAAATGTTCCTTCCCATTCTCTACAGCCACTCCTGAATTGTCAGATTTTGCTGACTTCCCTCTTTCCAGAAGAATGCAACTGTATCCTTTTCCCTCCATCCTCCTGCCAGGTTCCTGCAGCTTGCCAATGTAAGCAGTTCCCTCACTTCCCTGCCGCCGTGCCTTGGAGGTGCGGGAAGCATGTCCTTGGCGGGTGCCGGGAGCTGCAACTCGCAGTTGCAATCCGCTGGAAACCAGGATATTTGGTGCTACGTGTCAGGGAGATGGGCCTTGTGCTGCTCACCCTGTGTGAAGTCCGTGCTGGGGGAGCTGGGCTTGGGGCAGGGCCGGCACAGTGTGTGTGGGCTGCCTCCTGGTTGTCCCCAGTGTCACTCTCCCCTGGATTTAGGGAGCCAGCCTTGGAGAAAGCAGCATTCCTGCATGTTATGCCTGCGCCAGTGGAAGCGAATCTGGCGTCACCTGGTCTCTGAATGTGTTTCCTTAGAGAACCCCTGGCTTGCTGTCGCTGACAGCCTCCATTTGGCTGGCCAAGATCCCTGGAATTTTATCTGTAGAGCAGTATTCTGTGCAAGGGGGGACAGCACAAGACCCACACCTGCCCTTCCCCATTTGGTCTGCTGTAAGAGTCGGTCAGAAGAGGATGATTGTCTCAACGTTGTCATCAGGGACTTGGACTATATAGGTACCGCAAAAAACTTAGGCTAAGGTTTTGACAAGAGTTTGGCCTGCCACTGATGCTCCCTGGACTGAGACTGGAGTATGGTTCACTGTTTGACCAAAGTTAAACCCCTTTTCAGAATTTTCTTTTGCACTTTGAGATTCAGCAAATAAACCGTCACGCATCCAGCATAGCCAGGTGGACCGTGACATCTGCCCAGTGCTTTGTTGGGCAAGTTGCTTCCAGCCTTTTTCCCACAGAATAACTTTTTCTGCTATCCTGCTTCTCAGGGGTTAAAAGGAAACCCCAACACATTCAAGGAGAGCCTTTTCGTGTTCCCTGCGATCTCCCTGCTTAGTGAGTGAGGGAGCCAACTGTGGCATAGCACTGTTACTGGGAGTAGGGAAACCTGGCTCCTCGCTGTTGTCCTGGCATTGCTGAAGGGCGGGGTAAGGGACTAGTGAGAAGTTGTGTGTCCCTAAGCAGCTGCAGCTGGTGCCGGCTTGTATCCAGGAGGAACAAGATGGTTTCCTGCTGTCCATCCCCCAGGGACAATAACTGCAGCTGTGAGTCACTGGTGGGTTAGTGGCAGGGCGGGAGGCACGAATCTTCATGGCTTGGTTGACACATTAACGTACAGAATGAGAATGTGCCTGCCACAGGTGTCTGTTCTCCCTGTTGGGAGAGAAGGGCACGAAGAAAGTCAGGGGGATGGAAAAAACCCAACTGAGGACCTCCCAGACTTGAGCAACTTGTGGAGACATCTGAGGCTGCAGCCAGCAGCAGCAGCAGCAGCATGGGGACAGGAACTCCCCCTCCTCTGCTGGTGACACTGATGGTTATCGAAGCCTAAAACAGCAACCAACCAGTCCTTCCTCTTGATGAGCTGATTAACTGATTGATGGCTGTGAGTCCTCTTGTTGTGGCATCACTGCACAGCAAGGAGGGGAAGGGAGTTGTTCTTGCTTTCTGAGTTCTTCCCATTCCTAAGTTCCCTTGTCCAGCAGTTAAGGATTTGACCATCCTTTAAGCCTGTGTAAGGAAAGTGATGGGGACTCTGGGTGCTGTTTCAATGGCACAGACACTGGGAACACTTGGTGCCCTGCTGTCAGGGACACCAGCTCTCAGGTTTAGCATGGAGAGGGTGCAATAGAACCATCTCTTGCTGGCTGCTTTTTGCTTCTGTGCTTGCTGGTCTTCCCTGAGCCACTTTTTTGTCTGAGCAGGCTAAACTAAATCTGAGGTCCCTGGCTTTGGATGCATCATCTAAGATGACTTCAGAAATGCGGAAACGTGTGCCTAGTAACAGGTCAAAAATGTTGCTGGCTTGAGCTGCTGACAACAATAAAAGCTTTTAGGCTTTCTTAAAGGTGCCTCCTGAGTCGTGTGGCCTCGAATAACTAAACACTTGCTTCATATTTGTGGTTGAGCTCAATATTTTGCATACCAGCATTTTTTCCCCTCTTGAATTTGAGGCCTGTTTTTGTTTTCTTTAACTCTTGGGAGGCCATGTGAAGCTGACCCCCAGCCGCCAGCAGCAGTGGGCCAGGAGAGGCCCAAGGGGAAAAGTTTGCCATCAGCCTTAAAGCAAAAGGGGCTCAGCCAGGAGCTTTCTTGGAGCTGGGGGAACAGCCATCGTGGCTAAGCCCTGAGCAAAGAGAACAGGGCAGGGACCAGGGCAGTAACTGCAGGTGTCCTTGTGGGCCCACCCTCCTCAGCCGTTTGGGAATGGTGCTTTTTTCCTACCCAGGAGAAGAGCAAATCTGTTTTACCTATGATCAGCTACCAGATGCCTTCTGGATTGTAGGGACACAGCTCTGCTTTGTGTTGCCTCTGGAGGAGGGATGCATTTCTGATCACGGGACACACCTTTATCTCCACCTCCATCCACACGCAGGGGTACTGTTCCTGAGTCCAATGGGCAGAATAACTTTCCCTTTATTCCTGCTAGCTCTGCCAAGTTGCTGTCGCTTAAGAAAGATGAGCCAACTCTCCTTGCACGTGCCTGATCAGCTGAATTGTTCTATATGGCTTCACTGACTTCCATCCAGGCAAACCCACCGTTTGCCACAGAGCATGTTACAGTGTTGATTAACCTATAAAACCTTTGCCCCCAGGAGCTATGTATGAAATAAAACAGATACAAAATAGATCTGTCAGGGTTCTGAGACTGCCAGGGCATTTTTTTCTCCCTCAAAGTGAAGAGCACTAGGACATGGGTTCCTGGGGATGAGTCTCTTTATAAAGATGGTAGGTAGATGCTGTGCTCTGGAGGACTGTTTCTGTCTAACTTACCCCTTCCCTTTCCCTGCTGGAATTAAAAGCAGCAGCTGTGATAACAGCAGCTCAGAGATTGTTGTTGACCCAAGGGATACGAGCTGTGGGATGCCTTGTCGGGCTCTCTGCAGAGGGAAGTTGAGTGATAAGCATCTTTGCCAGGACACAAGCATTTATTTGTTCATGTAAGTCTTTAGTTCTTGTCGGGGTTTCACACAGCTGTCAAGGTTCAGAATTGTTTCCTGCTCATGGATGGTATGGGAAGAGGGGGGGATAGATGGTCTATAATGCAGAGTCTAGTAAAGGAGACGTGACTATCTCTAAGGTGGAGTTTAAAAATAAAGACTGTTGTTGGGATGTCTCAAACATCTGACATCTGAGACCATCCAGACACCAAAGTAGAGCAGCGTGTCTGGTGCAAACTTGCTGATCTCTCTTGGAGTCTGTGGAGCTGCAGTTTTACCCACGTTGGTCCTGTCCATGGCTCCTGAAACTGGGAGCAAGGAGAGGTGCTCCACGAACAGTTACTCTTTTGTTGTGCCTGTAACAGGTCACTGCTGCCAGACACAACAACTTGCCTGTGGTTACTGAGGCATCTCCTAGGACTGTGTTCCTGAGTGTGACACCTGAGCAGATGTTTTCATCCAGGGGGGCGTGTAGGTGCAGTGTTGGGCAAAGAGGTGTTGCGCTGAGCTCTGTTCATCCTCTGAGGGAAAATGAGGAATGCACTTGGGAAGAAGGCAGCGAGGCAGGGTGATGATATGCCTTCCCATTTGGGGTGAAGTGCCTGAGCAGCACTGCTGACTTTTTCTGAAACAAAAGCCATGTGGAATAAATGAATAATAAGTCAATCAATACTTGTAGCATTCCTGTGGCCTGTTTGTGCAAATGGGGGCTCCAGGATTTTCTCTGTGGGGCAGGAGCCTTCACCTACTCTTCCGGTGGAGGAGCCCAGTTCTCAGTGGGATGGGATGATTCAGCTGGGATCAACCCCAGCCCACTGACCGTGCTCAGGAGCTTGTCACGGTGATTCCCAGCCCGACCAGCGGGGCTGTCTGACTTAGCAACCCCTTGTTGTTAGAACACTTCTGTTCTGCCGGACCGAACGTGTGAATCACTTGCCTGTTCTGCTAAAGATACCCTGAGCAGTCAGGCTGGTCGGTCTCCAGCAGAGGCTGCCTTTCCATGAGGATAAAGCTCTCCCCTTGAAGAGGGTGAAAGAGCAGAGGACTGGCTGCAGTGCTAAGAGGTTATGCAGCCCTTGAATCCTTACTCTGGGTTATTCTGCAGCTCCCCCCGAACTGTGGCAGCTTTCCAAGCCCAACTGTGTGCTGCAGAACAGGCTGTTAGGTTGTACCATGCTTCTGTTTGTGTGTGGAGGGAGAGATTTAGAAATCTAGCTCCTTCTGCTCTCCTGCCTTCCCTAAAATGCCTATCTGTGATGCTTGTGCAGCCGTGTGCTCTGCCGGCGGAGATGTGCTGCCTCCCCGGAGCACTGAGGGAGCTGGAGGCTTAGCTTTGTGTTTCATCTCTGCCTGTGCCTCGGGTCTCAGAGCTTTTCATGAGCTTTCTGGTGTTTTGGGCAGATATCAGACTACACTTCTGCCTCCCGTTGTGCAGCACAGCTTGAGAAAAATACTTGGCATTGCAAAGTGCAGGGATAGTTCTTGTTTATTCCACTGTTTATGTTTGCCACTTGCAGGGAAAAAAACCAAGGGGAGGGAAATAAACCAGAGAAGGTCTGCAGCAAAAAATAACTGACACAGATGCAGGAGATGAGTCTAACTCCTGTTCCTGCTGAGTAACTGATGATGAGGCAGTACATGCTTTCCCAAAATATATCAGGGAAAGAGATATGGTGCTGTGTTGAGAGAGGTTCAACACCCACCACTTTCTGTGAGGCCTGTGAGTCATGGGCACTTACTGCTTTCTGGGATCTGCCTCGAGCTCCCTTCTCTTGAGCATAAACCCAAACCCACTGGTGTTTTAAAAATACTTGTCTTACAAACACATATTTCATTTAACCCATTTATATACTAACACATAAATCCCAGGGTCTCCTTTCATTGCCTGGGACTTTCCCAGGGATATGACTGTTGCTGAGAAAAGGCTCAGGTGTCAGTACAGGTGTCAGGCTGTGTGTGTCACCATGGCATTTGTGCCATTTGGTGGTGGTGCAGACTGAGATATTTTCACTTTTCTCGGAGACTTGTGGTATTTGTTTAAGTCTGATTCTCCTTTCATCAACAGCCCAGTGTAACTCATTTCTTCCTGCAATTCTTCCTCCATATGTTTTGAGGGGAGAAGTGGAGCTGCTCAGCAATTGTGCAGAGAGTGGGAAGTCCTCCTCCTTTAGCTACTGAGCCTTCTGATTCTTACTTTATCAACCAAAAAATGTCTTTCCCGTATCTGGTCCAAAGCCTGGTAATTTTGTGGAAGAGAGAATAGTGCTTCCAGCTGCTTTAAACCAAACTGAGGCTGTAATTTAGTATGGCCTTAGTGGAGTGACTCCGCTGGAAGTGTTTGGGTTTGGAGGAAGATTCGCTTCTTCTGAGTTAAGGACAAAAAACTTTGGGAGAAAAATGTTGTGACATAACAGCAGAGCTGCTCTAGATCTAAGTTGGTGGGGTTTTTTTGTTTTAGCTGTACTCAGGGTGTGGGTACAACCACTGTTTGCCAGGGAAGAGGTAGCTGTTGACTTGTTTTTCTGGGCTTCTCCATGGATTACTGTACAACTGTTGTGGAGAAGTCCTAAATATAATATTGGAGTTGTTTCAAACCTTCCTTCTGTGAGGCCTGTGCTGCCCTATTGCCCTCCAGAGAACAGCTTTGAAGAGTTGGATGTTGTCAGCTCAGGCCCCCTGAGCAGCCGCGAGGAGGAGAGTGGGTCACAAGAAGTGACTGGCACATCTGGGCTGCCTGGCCTGGCTTTTTCCTGCAGAAGACATGGAGAAGCAATACCAGGGGCGTTGTAGGTCATGGAAATGCTGGGAATGGTACCCTGCTTTGTCACCTGGGGTCACCTGAGGTATTTGTAAACCAAGGCATTGCAGAGCAGCACGCTCGCTTTGTTCCGGTCCAAGCCTGGAAAAGTGGAGAGGTATTTAGGTGGCTCTAGAGGCAGTGCTGCTGTCTGAACTATGTCCTGCTGTAGCCATGCCAAAGCAATGCTGAGGCCTCAGAAACCATGTTTGGGTTGCAAATCGGTACAAAATGGTGTTTTGTTAGTGACAGGCATGGAGAAACAGTCTGGTGGTGTCTGTGCGCCTTGGGGCTGGGGACGTTTTAGCTACTGAGTCCACAGCACAGAGCTGGACACAAGTAAAAGCAGAGTGCATTTGGGAGGCAAACCTAAGACAGACACATTCTGTGTCCCAGAAACCTCTGGGTCTTTCGTGTGGTTCTGACAAGGGTGTTACAACCCTGTTCAGTGCCTCTATTCTTGGTCTTACAGAACGATGACCTCAGGAACTTGTCCCTCTCTGGCCACGTGGGCTTCGACAGCCTCCCTGATCAGCTGGTCAACAAGTCAACGTCACAGGGCTTCTGCTTCAACATCCTCTGCGTGGGTAAGTCACCTGTGCATCGTTTGATCTACCCTGTCATGATGTGGGAAATCTGGAGCTGTTAAAATCTGTCATTTTGATCATCCTGTGGATCTGCTTTCCCCAAAGGCTGCCCATGAGGGAACTGAGATAAATGTATTTTTAAAGGAAAGTTCACTTAAATATGCCTTTCACTGGGCTGGGTGCGGAGGCTGTTTCTCACCAAGTTGCATTCCTTCCCTTCCAGGCTTTGCCTGTCTCGTTACATCCTTAGTTTTTTCATTTGGAAACGATGCCATTTTTAGGCTCCAAGTGATGTACTGAAGAACAAAGCCTGTCACCTGTCCTCTGCTGTATTGAATCCGGGTGCTGCAAGTTGGTTTTATAACCTGAGTTGCTTTCCCCAAATTGTATTTCCGTATAGGGAGGTGACATCTTCTCTTGACTATAGAGAGATAGCCTCTGTCTTGGTGCTCTGTGTGTACTCCACAGTTGGAAATCCATTGCTCAGCCCCAGGGAACTGGCAGCCAAACCAGCCTGAACTTGTCAATGGACTCCAGATGTCATTCTGTAAATTGACAGAAATGCTGGATTTTACTTTTGGCTTGGCAGAGCAGGCTACAAACACCATCTTTCCATTCATTGTTCATGTAAGCCTACAAGAAGGGAGTATTGTCCCTTCTAATTGGTTACATTAATTAGCTGGAAAAACCCCACAGCCCTCTGACTGTGATTTTGTACAGCGAAGTGAGGATTTCTGTGAGTTGGCTGACAAGAAATCTGGCACACAAGCTCGGCTCCTCTCTGTAGCCTTGCAGAGATAAGAGAACAGTTGCAGTTGTGCACACTCGAGCTCCCAGCCCTCACGTGACCTGTGGAGCAGCATGAAACCATTTCAATTCAGCAGGGAACAGCTTGATTAGCAGGCAGCTTTTGATCAAAATAGCATAAATTAATTGCCTTTCTCTTTTGCAGTAAATATTCTTTTCTTAGCATGATTTAGTGTGTCTCCATTAGTAATTTAATCCACCTCTCTTTTTCTTATAAAATGTGTCGATCCACCGATTTTCACCCCATGTTAAAATTGCACACAAAGTGCTGCAGTTGTCTAAGGAACAAAAGTCTCACCCTTGAAAAAAATTATGTTTTAAAGTTGTGATTGAAGAAAGGACACGATTCACTTTGGTGTTGTAATGTGGGACTTTTAAATTGGGGTATGAAATGGTGCAAATCCCGTCTAGCACAGCACGCAGCAGTTCACATCAGGAGCTCCCTAAAATCTGCAGCTCCAGAGATGAACAATCTGTGCCATGAGTTTAGGACTTGGCTTTTCGTGTGAGGTGCCTCAGCCCACCCCTGCTCACAGCATGGGTCACAGTAGCTGTTTGAGGCTGTAATTGCTAAACAAAGACTTTTGACTCAGAAATGGGATTTGAGCTAATGCTATCATCCCTGTTACTAATTGCACTGGGGTTTAGTGCACCTGGAATAGTTTAGATAGTTGGTACTTATGCAGTGTACTCTTGTCTTTTTCTAAAAAAAAGCTTTCTCATGTATTTCTCTGTCTCAGATTTTTATTGCCTGAGTTACACTGTGGGTTTTGGGTGACCCTCTTGAAAAATGAACAAAACTGCCTTAAAAAGGCCAAAACAAAACAAACGAACAAAAAAATCAGGTACCTCCTTGGGAGTCAAATGTGGAGTTAAGAGAATTTGCAGCTTGCTTCCGTGAGGAATGTTCCTTGTTCAGTCTTGGAGGATTGGTAAAGATGGGACCTGTCTCCAAAGACATCTGTTCCTGCAGGGATTACCTTGTGTGCAGCCTAATTCCACTGTTACCAAATGGAACCACTCGTTAACCTGGGGAATGTGCCCCAGGAGGAGGTGAGGGAGAGCAGTGGGGCCATACAACGTGTCCTTTGTCCACTCAGGTGAAACTGGCATCGGCAAGTCAACGTTGATGGACACTCTGTTCAACACCAAGTTTGAGAGCGAGCCCGCGACGCACAATGAGCCCGGCGTGAGGTTGAAAGCCAGGAGTTACGAGCTGCAGGAGAGCAATGTCCGCCTGAAGCTGACCATCGTCGACACAGTGGGGTTTGGTGACCAGATTAACAAAGACGACAGGTGAGCTGCAGTCTGCCAACTATTCCCCCTCTAGCACTCATGTGCTCTCACATCCCTCGCTGTTCCCAGGGGCGTTTTCTGATCCAGCGAATTAGGCTGTTCTTGTTCTTTTGGTTTGTCCTCCCAGTGCTTTTTTTCTCTGCTTTTTTTATGGTGCTGTCTCATTTCCCTCAGTCTAAGGCCTTGCTGCTTTCTTTGCAACATGTCTGTCTCTGAGGTTTTTAGGGCTTTCGTGGTCAGAGACAGAATTTTCAGAAGCCAAGAAACCAGAGCAGAAATTATGTTACAAACCCAGCTAGTGGTATCTGTGAGGCTGAAAGGGAAAAAATGGAAAAGTTTTCTTTCCGGAAGCACAAGCAGTCAGTCAGATCAGGGCATGTTACAGTGCCCTGTTGTTTGGGTTTTTTTCTTCCAACAAAGAGGTCCCCTCCAAGTCCACACAGTGCAGTTGTTTTTTGAGCTTTGCTCACAGGCTTCGATTCCTGAAAAGTCCCTTTTACTGTCTTGTGGATCTTCCTTCCCTCTTTTAAGATGATGAAATTTTGGACAAGCTAGGCAGCAGTTGATGATTTCATGTTGAAATTTTGCTACATTGGATAATTTTCGGTGAGATTGGCATAGCAGCATCTCAGTCTTTAACCAGGGAGACTGCAAGTCCAGGGTCTCTACCACTTTTTCTTGCTGCCTTGTCCATTATAGTTCCCTATGCACCAAGTGGAAACACACTTGTTCAGGAGGGACTGAGTTGGTGGGGAGGGTCTTAAGAACAGCACTTGTCTCGTAACGTCCAGAGCACCCATGACACTTCCTGAGCATCCATCCATGACCAGTGTTGTCCCAGCAGCTAATTCCCTGGATTTCTTTGTGCCTCACCTCTCTCCAGCTACAAGCCCATTGTAGAATACATCGATGCCCAGTTTGAAGCCTACTTGCAGGAAGAGCTGAAGATCAAACGGTCCCTGTTCAACTATCATGACACCCGGATCCACGCCTGCCTCTACTTCATTGCACCCACTGGGCACTCGCTCAAGTCCCTGGACTTGGTCACCATGAAGAAGCTCGACAGTAAGGTACTTGCTGCCTGGTTTTTGACCCTCCCATGGCCTTACTAGTGCTTTTATTATCTTGCCACCTGCTCAGGAGAATGACGAGTTTTCAGCAGTGGAGAATGCTATTGAGAATGCAGAGGTGCTATGTCTGAGGTGCACCTTGGGCAGGCTGCTACAATGAGTCATTATTCTGCTTCACGTGCTGCAGAGATGTGTTATCTTTGGATTCCTACTCTCTTCCAGCCCTAACTCGGCCCCATGCTTCCCAGCTAAGCTATAAAGTCGATAAAGACAATTCAGGTCACCTTGCTAATCAGCAAAAACCAAAGGGAAATGTGTTGGTTTGCTCTGACCGCATCCAGTTAGACACAAACAATGATTTGATCTTCTCTGGCACATGTAGTGGTGTTCTATCTGCAATCTCATAAACAAGGATCTCAACAAATACGTTACTTGGCATCTGCTTTTCCAGTTACCCTCGTGGGATTGTTTTAAACCACAGTTTAAAGAATATTTCACCTCTTTTCTTTTAGGAAAAATAACTGAGATACCAAATGTAAAGCCTGAGTAGTTAGAACTAAGCTTTCTATGCACTTCTTTACATCATGATTAAGCAGTTTAAGTCAGTCCACTGTGCACCTTTGGCTCATTGGATCCTGATTCTGCAGGAGATCAATGATGACAGTGGCTCTTTATTTCCTAGAGGGGCCTATTGATCGGGTTTTATACAGTGATGGGAAAGGTCCCCTGCCCTGTTCAACTGAAAATAGGGTCATGGACACTTACACCAACTGAGCTAATTGGCATTTGTGTTCTGTCTTTTGGCCCAGGGGGATTTAATAACTCCAGGCCATTCTCCAAACAGAATTTAGTGATGTAATAGAAGAGGATTTTCAAGTACTGTAGTTAAAATCCCTTCATGTAGGTTGATACTGCTGTTATCCTCACTACCATTTCTGTCTGCTGCTGCAGAGAAAAGCAAATCCTGCGTGATCAAAAGCAGAAACTGTCCTTCTATAGGAAGGAGAAAGGGAAAGAAGGCAGGATCCTTATCCTTGCCAACAGTCTGTCTAGGGAAGGGAGTCGGTAACTGATCTTTCATCTGGCAACTGTGCAGAGGAAGGAACCCTGGTCCTGCAGTACAGCCGTGTCTAGGGGCATGTGAGGGCACACAGTGGGGGAAGCATGTCTGTGTTACTGCCAGCCCCTGTCCTGTCTGTCACAGGGTTGGATAGGGACCATCTGCTTCCACCTCCCCAGAAGGTGACAGCAGCACTGCTTGCCCCCCCGGTGTCTCTTATGGCAGCACCTCAGCAAAGACCTGTGGCAGGCTGTGTGGGGCTCCTGTGCAGTGAAGGACATGTGCCTAGATGGTAATTTCCTTCCTTTTTTTTTTTTTTTTTTGGGGGGAGGGGTAACAGTTTCTAGTAATCTGTGGCAGTATTTCCTGTCCGGCCAGTTGGGATGAGTAGGGGAATATGACAGGACAGGAAATAGCATGTTGCCAAATTGCATTTGACTGCTTCTTAAGGCCTGGAAATCCTGTCTGAGATGCTGCTGGCAGTAGCAGCCCCAGAGAAGGTCATCTGCAGGGGGTGCTGGCTGGTGGCACTTGTGGGGCTGTCACTGCATGTCCTGCTCTGTCCTCTCCCAGTGACACAACCTGTGTGTGGAGCTGCTGTTTCTGTCCTACAGGTGAACATCATCCCCATCATTGCCAAGGCTGACACCATTGCAAAAAACGAGTTGCACAAGTTCAAGAGTAAAATCATGAGTGAGCTGGTCAGCAACGGCGTCCAGATCTACCAGTTCCCAACCGATGAAGAGACAGTGGCTGAGATCAACGCCACGATGAGCGTAGGTTATCCATGGGTTCCTTGCCTTGCTTTATGTGGGCCCATCCTTGATGGCTGTACCGTGTTTTATTTGGCTTTAAAACTGCAGTCTAAGCACAGGCATCGGGCTGCCCAGGAGGGCCTTGGGGCTGGACAAATCTGGCCTGATAACACTTCATTGTCTGACACACAATCCTCCTCTGAGCATTTTTTCATATCCTTCTCCTGCTGCAGTATTCCCATCTCAGGAAAGGAAGACGATGGGAGGCAGGGCCCTGATGCGGTCAGGGCAAAGAGCTGAGGTTTGGGTTTCCTGTCCCAAGCAGCCAGTGGTTGTTTAGTGGGGGCTGATTCACTGCTGGCTTTGTTTCGGTTTCCGGAGAGAGCGGGGCACAGTCAGTGACGTTCAAACTCTCCACACGGCTGGTGGCCATCAGTGGCTTCGCTTTCACCTCATTGCCCTTCCTCTAGCATGGGGAACACAGGGCCCTAGCTAGACCAAAGATTTTGGTGGGGTTTGCAGAGGGAAACAACTCTTCCGTGGGCCTGACTTGGAGCACAAAGGGAAGAACCTGAGCTCAGGGTTTCTGGCACTGACCTGCAGTGTTTTTAGTAGGACATGTAACACCCAAGAGGATGTGCCAGCCCTGAAGCAAGTGCACTCAGATGAAGCCATTTCCTTGCTACTTGAAGGGGTTTGTGAGTTTCCCTGCACAACGTCTAGTGGATAGCCAAGTATCCCATCCAGCTGGATATTAGACCCTCTCCAGGCCTCTATTACCTTTCTTCCCTGTCTGTGTTCTGAGCAGGGAGAAACTGGCACAGAGAAGGGACATGGCTCTGCCAGAGTGCATTGTGTGCAGTGTGTTTTGCCTTCCTCTGTTGCAGCCTGGCTGCTGGGAAACTCCTTTGCTAGCTAATTCCATCTCCTCTGCCTTGACATCTTCCCCTCCCACCTGGCCTGTGACCATGGCTTGGCTGACACAGCTTCTGGAGCTTGTGCCCAGCCCTTGAGGATTCTGCTAAAGCAGGGAGAGCTCTGCAGGGTTGGGCTGGGCAGCTCCCCCCGGCAGCAGCCACTCTTCTGGGAGTAGATCCCAGATGGTCACCACCACACCCATGGAGACACGAGGACCGAGCAGAGCTCCATGACTCAGACATGTCAGCCCAGGGCTGGGTTCACTCTGCTCTTCCCCTTACTCACAGCTTTGCCCTTTTTAAGAGGAAGCATTAGCAATTCTTTATAGCAGCAGAACCCCCCCTGTATTTTTTCTTAGGAGGATGTACTTCTTTGGGTTTTTTTACTATTTCACAGTTTTACCACTTGGTGTTCAAATTCACTGACAGTTTGTAAGACTTGTCCTGGCCTTTGTAATGCTTTGTAATTATATGGAAAATATGTACATGTCTTGTATTTTTAGGACTTCAGAATTTTGGGCTTTAAGTCTGGTCAGGTTTCTCATCCAGATTGTCCTGTTGCTCTTCCTAAAGCACCAGATGAATTACAACGGCTTTTAAGCAACTTAAATCTAGCAGAACTGATACAGTAAACAGCTTTTTTGAGAAACAATCCCTGGCAAGGCAGCAGAGGAAATCCCCAACCTCAGTATCCCTTTCCTTTTGTAGGTCCACCTTCCTTTTGCTGTTGTTGGCAGCACTGAAGAAGTGAAGATCGGCAACAAGATGGCCAAAGCCAGGCAGTACCCCTGGGGTGTCGTGCAGGGTACGTTACCAAAGGCACCAATCAGGGCTCGTGATCCTGTCTCCTTCTGATCCAGGAGACATTGATCTCTGCATGGTCAAAACCTGGCTTGAGAAAGCGCAGCCTGGATCTGGACATAGGGCTAAGGGCTCCTTTCTGCAGGAGAGCAGAGTTTGGCCAGGATGCTCTTTGCAACCCAGTCTGTACTGACGCTGCCAAAGGCTGATCTTTGCTTTCCCACCAGCACTGAGAAGTGCAGGATTGAGATGCTGATGGTCTGCTTGTGGCTTCAGCTGTGTATCCCATTGGATAATGGCCCGGAAATCTGCAGGGGAACATTCACGGGGCAGTTCTGCAAAACTCTCCAATTTCTCAGTAGTACAAGCTGACTCTGGAGCAGCTTCAGACTTACTGTCTTCAGCTGTATACACCAGAGGCTGGTACTGGGAGAAACAGTTAGGAAAGAAGTTGGTATATTTGGGAAGTCTTGGACTTGACATGTATCCTTCTGGGTTCCCAGGAAACCAGGACCAGGTAGTTTAAGAGATACAGTTTAGACTTTGCCTGCCTGGACCCTGTCAGTGCTAGGATTTAGAGTGGGAAGTGAAATTCCATGTGCAAGTGGATCATCACCTTGCTGATGGAAAAATGGGTGGAGAAACAGGAGGTCTTTAACAGATGGGCAACACAGAGATTTTGAAAATCCAGTGGAAGGTCTTGAATGCGTTCCCATGTTGGCAGAGTTGGGATGGTTTCACCCCCAGTTCAGGAAGGCATTTTGGTGCAGGCTGACTTGGAGATCTACTTGTGTGCCTGGAAAACTCATGCTTGCCAAACTGGGGCCCAGGTGCAGGGAGAAGGGGGACCCAGCTCCTGGGTTTAACAGTCTCTCCCTTTCTGTGGATGGCCTGTCTTTGCAGTTGAAAATGAAAATCACTGTGACTTTGTGAAGCTGCGGGAGATGCTGATCCGAGTGAACATGGAGGACTTGAGAGAGCAGACTCACACCAGGCACTACGAGCTGTACAGGCGCTGCAAGCTGGAGGAGATGGGATTCAAGGACACGGATCCGGACAGCAAGCCTTTCAGGTAGGGAGGCAGAACTCGAGCCTTGTGTGACACCACTGTGCTTTGCAGCTCAGGGCTGGGCAGTTCCTGGGCAGGAAGAGTGCAGCCCTGTCAGGGAAAATGCAGGAAGATGACTCGTGCATTGGGGGTTACTGAAGGGGAGTTCCTGGGATAAATGTTCCTCTGACCTACTGAGGGCTTTTCACAGTTGGCCCAAGGTGAGCTGTGAAGAGGGAGCCATGGTCTCGTGCTTGAGGTTTGGCTGCTTACTACACACATAGTTTATTCTGTCAGACAGCTTTATTGGTCTGAAGCCCAAGTCGTTAGCCAGGGACAACAGCTGTGTGGGAATTTGGGAGGGAGTGTTTGTTTTCTGCTTTTCATTTCCTGTTTCCCATTCCTCCCCAACTTTTCCTCTATAACTGCACCCGCTGCCTTAGCAGCATCCCACGCTCCTCTCTGCCCCAGTCAGAATTCAAGTGCCTCAGTGGAGGGTTTTACCCCCATAGCACACAGTAGTGTCAGGGACTGGCACTGCTTTGGAGCTTTATTTGTGACTGGCACAGTTGATGCTGCTGCATTTCTTCTGCAGCACAGAAACTCTGCTGGACTCAGTTCTGTTACTAAGCCCAAGTGTGAGGCTTTATTGGATTTTCTTTCTGGAGAGCAGTGGCTTAAGATGGACTCAGCCCTTCCTTTTGAGGAATCTGAGGAATTTCCATTGCTTCCTGTACACGAGGCCTCTTTGAACCAAGCTATAAGTAGAAAGGAAATGAAAATGTACAGAATTTCTCCATCTGGTACGTGCTACTTCAGAGCAGCTCACTCTGGGTGCCTTTTCTGTCCAATAAACAAACAAAACCCATGATCCCAAGCTGTTTGACCAAGGCTGATGTATATCTGAAATGAGAAAGCCCAGGGATCAAAAGGATGCCTTTCCCTGCACTGGGGCCCAGGGAGCCGCAGGGACTGCTGCTCCTCAGCCAGCTTGCACCAGCCTTTGGGAAATGTTTGGGGGACCAGGGCAGAAGACCCCAACAAACCATTGGTGCTGTGTAGGCGCTTGTGTGAAGTATGAAAAAGGGAGACTGGAGATTCTTGAGACCGCCACCTTGCTGGCAGAGCCCTCTCTGCTTGGCCAAGGTGCAGGAGGTGAGGAGGAAGCACCGTGATCTCCATGGGGATCTGCTCCATGAAATGGGGTCCTGTGCACAGAGACCCTTCTGCTGTGGGCTGCTTTCTCTGCTGCTCTGGTTAACCTTCAAAACACTTCTTTTTTCAAAGACCATTATTTGCCAGGGAATCCTTCAGTGTGTGTGGGGGGGTGTTGGGGGATCAAGTTACTCTTGTAATCTAGGTTCATATGTTTGTGTACTTAAAAAGCTAATTCCCTTGTCATCTTTGTCTGTGAGAAGCTGCAGGGATCCCAGTTGGTTTGGACTGTTACTCCTTAGGGCTGTGATGGTTTTTTTCTTCACATGCAGCCTGGGAGTTGCCAGTCCAGTTTCTCTGAGAACTTGGCTCTTCTGGAAGTCAGAGTCACTGCAGCAGAGAATTAAGCTTTGAACCTGGGACAAATTAACAGGAAGAACATCTCTCCCTGGCTGCTGCCAGCCTTTGTATGCTTGCCCATCACTCTGCACTGTGTTTTTGGGAATGAGTTTTGCAAGGAGTGGTTTGCTGCACCGGATACGATGAACAGTGTGCAGAGTCAGTCTGTAAGGCTCTGCTGCTCCCTAGTACAGTGTGTCACTAATTGCAGATTCAGTTTGTGCTCACTGAGCAGCAGAGGCTCCTCTGCCCTTGGGGTTTTCCTAAGATCTAGCCACATCCTTCAGAAGGGTTTAGAAACTGCAGCTTTAGTGCGCACAGTCAGATTATTAAATCCAAGCCCGAATTTTAGGGAGGTTCTGATTTCAGTCTCATGATCTCCTTCTGCTGCGAGAGGTCTGGCTCTGGATGTAGTTAAGAATCCAAAGATGGCTCTTTCCCTGCTCTCCTATGAAAGTATTTTTGTCATTTTCAGGATCAGTATTTTTGCTTCCATGTGTGGGAAGCTGCTGTGTTCATCTGGAATGATGTGATTCCTCCGGGGCAGCCAGTGCTCTGCCAGAACAGCTCTGGGCATCCTGTTTGGGGAGTCTTGGGAGGGAACGGAAGTGCCTGTTAATTAGCAGAATTAAACACAAGACTTGGGATAATCTGTCAAGTTTTTTTCCCCAGATCAATATCTCACCCCCTCCGGAAAAACTCTCAACAACAAAATCAACAAAAAGCCACCAAAAAGCCAAACAGTGCCAGGAAAGGCAAAAGCTTGCCTTTATTGGGATATTAGCATGTACTGGTCCAGTGGTTAATGTGTGGTTTAAGCACATGGATGCAACATGTCTGTGTGATACCAGAAGAGCTTTCATTTTAAAAAATGTGTTTTCAGAAAAGCCTCATGGGGGAAATAGTTATCATTCCCACACTATCATTATGACTGGGCCATCGAAATCCATTTAAGGAATAATATGAAGAGGAATTTGGCATCCAGAGTTCCTTAGAGGCTCTGAAAATCTCAGAGGTGTGTGGACAATATATTTTATGTCCCGAATCTTCACTGCATATCTCAGTGCTGGTGAAATAAAGGAATGCCAACAAGTAGAGGGGGAACGAAGGAATGAGGGAATCCAGTTACATGCTTATATGGAGGAGAAAGGCTACTCTTTGTTCCAAAAGGCTCAGCCTCCCTGGACAGTCCAAGGAGGAAGAGAGGTCTCCCGAGATGGCTTTATGTAATAAAGCTCCTGATATGAGTCCATTAGCAATGAGTAGTGAGAATTAATTTTGCTCAGTGTCAGTGTTGTGCTTAATGAGTTACGGATTTCATACTGTGTGTGCTGCACAAATCCAGCACTTGAAAAGAGTGCACAAGCAGAGGGAGAAGGGAGGAGCTGTGACTCAGAGGGATCACAAGCCTTCTGGGCACGGGATTGCTGTACGCTCTTGTGTAGTGACTGCTGCTTTTCCAGGACAGTCATCCTGCCTCCTAAGTGATGTACAGGATCCTGCTCAGGGAGCCCGGTGTTTCCTTTTCCATCTGTCTCCCACTGCTGCCACCTAGCAAGCTGGGATGGCATTTGGTCATCGTGCCTCTGTTGTAGCCAGAGACACTGGACAATGTTTGGTGAGAAGAAAATGTAAGCGATAAGATCAGCAAAGGCTGGGAGCTCGTGGCTGTGCTTGAAACACTGCTCTGACTGGTTTTTGTGTGTTTTCAACAGTCTCCAAGAGACTTATGAAGCGAAGAGGAATGAATTCCTGGGCGAACTCCAGAAGAAAGAGGACGAAATGAGGCAGATGTTTGTCATGCGAGTGAAGGAGAAGGAAGCAGAGCTGAAGGAAGCAGAGAAAGATGTGAGTATATTGGAACTCAGAGGACTCTGTGTGAGGGTTTAGGCCAGGGCTTTTCCAGAGAATGTCCTGCTGGGACAGGAAGCTGTTCCTCAGGCCTCATGGAGGAGCATGACCTGCTGCAGAGGTACACGGAAGGGTGTCACCCTCAAAGGCTGTGTTGTTTTGCTTGGCACTAGGTGCTAAGCAGTGAGGGATGGAATGTGGGGGTTTGGAAGTGTCCAGAGACCTGCTATATTCCTGCAGCAGCAGCAGACATTCCCACCGTCTGAGTGCACAAGTGTGTGTTACCTGCAGGGCTTTTCTCAGCAAGTCAGGCAGGCTTGGGACAGGCTTGGAAGTTGCTGTTAATGCACGGAGGCCTCGGTGCCAGCAGAAACGCTTGAGGCGGCGTTAACCAGGATGTGGGATGAAACACTTCCCATCCAAGTCTCACTGTGTCTATCTCGGCAGCTTCATGAAAAGTTCGACCATCTAAAGAGGACTCACCAAGAGGAGAAGAAAAAAGTGGAAGACAAAAAGAAGGAACTTGAGGAAGAGCTGAGCAACTTTCAAAAGAAGAAGGCAGCAGCTCAGCTATTACAGTCACAGGCTCAGCAGGCAGGTTCTCAACAAACCAAGAAAGACAAGGACAAGAAAAAGTAAGCGGATGTCACCCACATCCTTTGTAGGCTTTGTTGCAGTTTTGGGAGGCTGGTTTTTTTCTTTCTTGCCGCATGTCTGTATTTGTTTTTCCCCATTACCAGACTGGAAACAGGGCTTTTATCAGCCTGATCAAATAAAATATTTTTTTCTAAAGGGTGGGGCAGGGACATGACCTTAATTTTTCTCTAGAAGAGTACCTTCAGATTTTACATTGAAGTCTGACTGGTGTGGGATTGCAATTGGATGGTGGAGGTTTGACTTGTGATCTGTCCAGCATCTTCTGGAACAGCTATGGGATGTTCTGGACTCAGATTTATCTGCCTGAGCCAAAATTATAAAGGGAGTCACTACCTGTCCTTCCTTTCACCAGTAGCCTCCAGTTCCCATTCATTAAGGTTAGAGTTGTAAGTAGAAGTCGATTAGAAACCAAAACCACCATGTTATTTTTACATGGGAAGTTCTAGTGCCAAAAGTGATTACTTGGAAGCTTGCTTTAAAGACAAGAAGCTTGGGGTTTGTATTTTTAAAAAAAAACAAAACTACTATGGTACCGTAGCTACAGTTAAATGGCATTTGTGGTTGTATTGAGTTGACATAATAAGCTAAGAAACCCTTACCTTTTAGTAAAGATGATGGCACTGGTTTTTACTATTTTATATTCGTATCTTAGGAGTGTAATCCTGTACCCTCTGCTGGCTTTTCCCATTCCTAGTGAGAGGGTGCTCATGCAAGTCCTTCCTGGGTCATCTGTGCAAATGGTGCTAGTTGATACCTGTCATTGGGAAAGCTGTCGGGATGGGGATGCAGCAAATCCCGCTGGAAAACACTCAGTTAACCCACACACAAAAATGACAGTTCCACGCTGCTTTACTGGCCAAGAGAGAAGGGAGATGTTCCTTACAGTGACCCACGCTGCCAGCAGGGACATGGCACAGGCACCTGTGTGTCTGCCTGACTGAGCTGGGAGCTAAGCCTGGTCTGAGCTGTGTGACAGCGTGGGCCCAGGATGGTCACTTGTGCTGCAGATACACGGGATATTTTATAGCTGCATGTCCCCTGTCCCTGCTGCTGGCTCGGTGCCCGCCGTTTGTTGCTTCTGCCCCAGGGAGGGTGGGGAGGGCCTGGGGCTGGTTCCTCAGCTGCTGTAAATTGTGGCTCCTGTGGAGTCATTGCTGCTCGATGCTGGCTGAGAACCTGGCTGTGGAAAATGTGGAGTGCTGTGTGCTGCATGCTCTGCTTGGGTAGGAATCCTTACGGACGAGCTGTCATGCTGAGCTGTGGAACCAGTAAGAGTTGGCAGCTTATGTCTGGGCACACTGGAACAGCCTCCTGCAGCCATGGCTGTCAGCAGGATAGGCTGAAACACCTGTCTCCTCTCACCTGAGAACTCAGACGTGGTGATCTAGGCTCTGTAAAGAATAGCAAGTTTTGAATACGGTTTTTCTTGCCTCTTACCCTAATATTTAATAAGCCTGCAGTCAGATTTGTCATCTTAGACCTGGGATGAGCCAGAGCAATGTAGGATGGTCTGGGGAGTTCTGTCCCTTTGGGTAGCTGGTGTGAGCCACTCTGTGCTTCCCTGAGGTTGGCTGGGTGAGACAGGGATGTTTCCAGTGACCATGACCAACACAGGCTCTGCTTTACTGATGCATCCACAGAAATCCAGCCACGAGGAACTTGCCCATGTTTTAGTGTGTCCTTTGTGTCACTCCACACCAGGTGCTGTATCTGCTTCAGTTGTTCTTTAGTGTTGTAGTTACTAACGGAGGCTTTAAAGGGAAATGCTGATGCTTCTGCCTTGTAGCATACCTTGGTTTTCTAAAGGCTCTGAGTTTCTCCTTGCACTCTAATGAACAGCTGCAGTTAAAGGCTTTCATCCTCCCTCTCTGCTGACATGGCCTGTGGTGCTTCTTGTGCAGTTGCCAGAGGAAATCCTTGCCATGCCTGATCCTTGCAGCCTCTGCAGAAAGTAATTCATGGGAATGCTTTCTTTTCTCAAGGTGGGATCAGACTTCTCCAACTTGGACAATAGAGACTTTCCATTGTGCTCTGCATGCCAGAGGGAAGGCTCAGGGTGAAATCTGCTGCTGGCCTGACACCCATGAGGGAGAGCTTGGCTTTCCAGACTATTCCTTCAGGAATTCCCTAGCTTACACTCATTTTTACCTGAAATTGCTGGGGCTCTGGCCTAATGGCAGCAGTGTTCCACTTTGGGGACAGCACATCTGTGCACCTCAGACACTTACAGGGTGACTCAAGTACTCACCTGAACAAAGGTGGGGCTGAGCACACTCATGGAGCCCCTGCAGGAATTCTGGGATGGGGCTGTGCTTCAAGCCTGCACAGTCTGGAGGTAGTTCCTGGCAATGGACCAAAGCCTTCTAGTGCTTGCCTGCTGTTTGGTCGATGGCCACTTGCCTCAAGTGTGCTGCTGTGTCACTGCTCATCCTCAGGTCCCCAGGAGCCGGGACCATCTGTGTGGGTTTCTGTTTGTTTCAAGCTACTTCTGAAAATCAAATGTAATTTTTTTCTTTTAGTTTCCTTTCTATGTAAGTTTTCGTTCCAGTAGGGCTGGTCTGGCCCAGCTTACATGGTTGGTTGGTCACTAGTTCTCCCCCTTGGTTTTTCGTTTTTACTTTCATTTGTCACAGGCTGGAGTAGAGCCCGGCCTTGAGGGTGAATTCCTTTGTAATTCCATAATCCATCTGCATGCCCACCCACTGGAGCGAGTTGCTGGTGTCGGCTCTCCTGGCTTTCTTTATTTTTTTTTCTTCATTTTGAGTTCAATTAGTGCTAACTTTTTTGTTTTTTGTTCTTTTTTAACTTGCAGTGCAAGCTTCACATAAAGCCTGTCGAGCCAAGGATGTTCCTGCATTCACCTGCTTTTGCAGTAATGTGTCTCTGCCATCTGTTTTCTTTTTCTCTTTTGGGTTTTGTTGTCTTTTTTTTTTTCATTTTTTAACATGAATAACTATTAACTGACTTAATAACATATTGAGAACGAGAAGGAAGAGGGACTGGGTACAGGACTGTATGCAACTGGAAGTTCAAGGGCGGGTGGAGGGACAAGGTAATGATCTCATGTGTTTTGCTCACCAAAAATATCAAACCAAATCATCTTTGGCCCCCAGTTTGAAGGAGAGTCAGGGCTGGATGTCAGCAGCTCAGGTGAGCATTTTTAGCTGGCTCAGGTGTCCTCAGTACTGAGGGAGTCCCTGGATCCACAGAACCCAGCCCCAGGGAGTCACTGCTCTAGGAATTTCACAGCCAGTCGATGGCATGGCTAAACCTGCAGTTTAGCCTGACCCTTATTCCTGGAGGAGCTGAAGTGTTCCAGCACTGTCTGCTGGGGAGGGGGCGGGGAGTTGTGTGTGCAGATAACCAAGTGTAACTGACCTTGCATGCCATGACATTTGCATGATAATTTGTATTATAGTTCTGTTTTTGTTGTCTGACTTGACCATGGCTTGGGTTTGTTGTCCTGTGCTGGCCTGTTGTCACAGCCACCCTTCCAGTCCAGCATAGCAGCTGTGTGTGCCCAGGGGAAGGACCATTCCCACCACTGCTGTCCCTGCATTGCTTGCTTGAAGCCTTTGGAACCTCCCTTAAAATCCTGGTTTGAAGCAGGCATGATCTTAGCAAGACTTAGGGCCCCCTGGGGAGCCAAACGCCTGGGCAAGGGGGAGATAGAGCCTTCAGCATCCTCTTAGAGCCTCCAGGAGCCTTCCTGCACACACCTAAATACAAACTGACAGAGCTGTGGGATCCAGAATTCCAGGGCAAGGTACTTGGATATGCTCGGTACTCCCCACCAGCCCTCCTTCACCAGGGACATCATCCTGGTCTGCTGTCCCTTGAACATGCCGAGGACATGTAGGCTAAGCCAGGCCTTGCTCTGTGGCCAGCACAGGGTGGAAGTGGGTCTGTTTAATGTGTGGTTTGTATGCCATTGCTTTTGGACGGTGTTTCCCTTCCTTCCCAGAAGTGGAGAGCCGTGTTCACCCTATGGATTTCTTTCTTAGCTGATGAGAACACCTCCTGTGCTCCTGGCTGGGGAGTTTCCTCTCTCTTCCATTCTTTTAAGCACTCTTACACATAACTCTTCCCACCTGGGTCTCACTCACTGCAGCTCTTTGCTTGTTCCTGGATGGAATTTCTCAGAGGGGAAACAAAGGCAGAATTACCGCTTTATCTCTTTTTTCCCTCAAGCGTTGGATTGGGAAGTAGGCTAGAGGTTAATTTATGGATTATCTTGCTTTTAACCCTCACTGCTTAAACATGGCTTTGGGAAGAGGATATCTAAGTACAGTGTCTTGGACAGAGAGCAAAAATAGATAAATAAGCTGGAAATAAAATAGCTGACCCTTTTCTCTTATTTAATTTTTTTTTTACATGGTCCTGCCAACTATGCACTTTTTGTCAGGTTAAATATGTTTGCTCTGGGTTGTTTGGAATAATGAAATTCTGGTTCTTGTGGCTTCTGGCAAACTCATCCTTAAAATCTTGAGTTATAAAGGAGGAAGTTAGCGTTGTTTGCATGAGTTTTTAGTCACATCCCATGCCCATAACCAAATGCTCATGGCAATATGCTTTGCTTCAGCTGTATCTGTGCATGTCCTCTTCTTAATTACCAGTGTTTTGTGCCAAGTTGAAAACTTAATTTTAACATTTGTTTGTCCTGCTTCATTTAACAGCCCTTCAAGGGATGTTTAGCAGGGGAAGTCAGCTGAGCCGAGCTTTTCCTTTTTGACAGAAAGCTGTGGCCAAGTGCGTTAATGTCTTTTTGGTTGAGTTTCTTTCTCTAGCAAAAAGCAGGCTGTGTTGGAAAAACTGGGAATAAACCACAACCCTGCAGATGTCCAAGGTACTGTTTGGATTTTTTGCCAAAGGAGATGTTGAAAACTTTTTTTTTTTCCACCTTAAAGCCCTGGGCCATATTTAGCTTGTTGCTGCTGCACTTCTTGCTTTTCTTTCCTTACGTCTTTTTTCACAGTAGCCCCAGATGTGCATGGAGTGAATGATACTCTCAGGTCTAGCTGGATGTGCTTTCACCTTTGCATGTAAGTACAGCAACAAGGGACTCACCCTGCCTGCCTGGCTCCTGCTAGGAAACCAGCTGTGCTTCTCTGGGAGATTCTTTAAGGCCACTTACTTACAGGTGGCGTGACTAAAACTCCTTTAAAACTCTGCATCTGATTTTGCTGAGCTGTTGAAAAGGGAGCACAACATTCAGCTCCTGTTAAAGCCTAAAGCAACTCTGAGCAGCTTCCCTGCATGCCAGAAGCTGGATACATGGTTGGATGGGTGAGGCCCTGCAGCACTGAGCATGATTAGACACAGATCATGATGCATGTTCTTGGTGAGGTGGATTTCCACCCTTAGCCAAATGGCAGGGAGCAGGAAAACACGCTGAAATGTGTTTTGTGGGATGGTGGTGTCCCCAGGCTATGGAACAGACCCCTAGAATGGAAAAACAACAACAGGTCACTGAGAGGGGCTGTGACTGCTCTGTGCAGGTGGACACGCAGGGATCTGGCAGCAGATGAACCATCCAGGGGTTGTGCAGTAACTTCCTGTGAAAGATCCCTTTGAGCTTGTGGTCATTTAATGCATCATCTTGCATCTCCTGTGGCACATGGTGCTCCGGGGAGTGGGGAAAGGAGTGCCTGGCACCCACCTCGGGCTCATCCGGTTCACAGCCAGCCTGAAATCCCGTCAGGGAGATTGGTGTCTCTCTGGAAGCATGTCTGTGTGTAACAGCACCACTGCTTCCCCAGGCAGCTCGTTCTGCTTCTCCATTCTGAGTGCGGATGGAAATGTCTTTTTGTGTGTGATCAGATCAGATCTATCCATTTAGCTCCAGCCACTTTGGGAGGTGTTGGAAAAGGGGGGGGTGTCCCTTCTCCGAGGGCCCAGGTTGTATTTGCAGTGTGTGATACCCAGCATGGAGCTGTACAAATATGAAGGGTTGTGTTTTTTTTTAATTAACAGAAAATAAAGCTGTGAACAGCGGTAGAAATCTTGTATTTGTATACATTTTTAATATCCTGATTGCCTTAAACCATAGATGTAGGACTTTATTACCTTGCTATTGGAAAATAACCCGTGTTTGTAACTAAATAATTGTGTAACCGACATACAGTGTTAATGCAAGTGATATGTATGCATCTGTTAGATATGGTCACTTTATTTGATGTTAAAGTATTTCAGTTTTTGAATTACAGATGGAACAATAACCTTATAGCATAAGCTCAAGTTATTTCTTGTGTATGCTTCAGGTTACAGATCCAAATAGTGCCAACACCTGAAGAGGGGAGAGGAAATATATTTTTACCCAAAGCTTTGGTCTTTGTGTGGCCTTTGTGATGTTTGCTGCTGCCGTTCTGTAACGGTGTGACAGGAGGGTCACCTGTCACCCTCTGCCTTCCCGGCAGGTTGTTCTGTGCCTTTGAGGGGCCTCTGGAGGCTCGTGCTGGTGTTTGTCAGTTGCTTTTTGTGATGGTTGTGAGCTTGTTCCCCACTAAGCCACTGTCTTGGGGACCTCGGGCCCCTCTGTTGGTATGTGTGACATCACCTCAGTGCACTCCTTCCTTCATGACTTACTGTAAAATGTTGTTCCTTCTTTATTTTCACCCCCTCTCTCACTTTTTCATTTCAATTCTGAACCTCTGTTTCTTTTCTCTTCTGTTTTTCTCCGTAGCTTCTTCTTTATGTAACCGTCACCATGCCAAAGCCCCCACACCCCCTGTCCCAGTGGACTGTAGGGCACTGGAAGAGCCTGCGGCTACGGGCAGCCCTGCCAGGAGAAGAGCCATCTCATTCCTCCATCACGCCTGCCCTCCTCTCCTCCCCCCTGTTCCCACCCGTGCTGTGCTGTGTGTCTGTGCGGGATCTGCGGCCAGGCTTCCCAAACGGCCACAGGTAACGGCTTACGGGGGAGCTTGGCCACGGTGCCACACGTGCCACTGCGTTAGGGGCATTTTTGCCTTTTGCCATAATACGCACACGTTGCTGACGACAAATAGAGGGACAGACTGGGGTTGAGCTTCATCCCAAGGGCATCCCGTGCTCCTCTGATATGGCTGGAAGTGGGTCTGTAGACCTGGGAATGTTCTCAGCACGTCGTTGCGTGAAGTGGGAATGGTCCTGCGGAGGTGATGGAGCCTGTTGGGGACAACCAAGGCCTTATTTTCTGGCTGATACAGCAAAGTAGAATTTTCTTGTGCAGCTGAACTGCACTGACTCGTACTTAGATCAAGGGCTTTGTTTTGTCTTCATGGAGCCTAATTAGCAACTATTTTTTTAACAGTCCTGAATGTAGGTGAGTTGCCAAACTTTGTACCTTATTTACTTTGGAGGTGAATCCAGTCAAAAATTGACTTGAGAAGTGCCAAAGTACTGTCTGAAGGCAAAAACAAAGCCTGTAAATGTGGTGGATAGTGACCTCCAGCTGGTTTGGGAGGGAGGGAAGGAGGCAGCCTGAGCCTCTTGGGATGTTTTTTCATGTGGAGTGATGCACTTTTATTTTTAACCGAATACTAGTGATTTGTCCTTTGCATCTGCAAACGTTAATTAAGGAATTCCCCTCCTTCAACCATGAAATAGTCTAGGTGTGGCCTCTGCCAATCTGTGTGCAGGCTGCTGAGGAGCTCTGCTGAAATCTGCTGGGTTTTCTTTCACAAGCACAATACGTATTTTACAGCACTTCTTAGTGACAGGGGTCTGCTCCCTCCAGCCAGGTGGAAGGAAAACTGCTCATCCTGGAAACCTTTGCAACCAACCAAGAGACTTTATAGATACAACTAGAAAGGTTGTTGAGTGTTTGGCCTTCTGCATGTGCTGTACTGGTTTGCCTGGTGTGTAACTGGACTTGCTGACTGTTACCCAGACTGAAGGGCTATCAATATTTGCACAAATGTAGCTTGGGGCAGCATTTGCATTGATACCAAAACCAGAGCCTGCCCTGCTCTCAGGGCTGCAGGGCTCTCAGGGGGGACCACCAGTGCTGCCCACCAAAGGGCCAGATCTAGAAAGCTGTTCAATTCTGCAACATTGTGTTTGTCTTGTTCCTTGGACTTGTTTGAAAACTGTAGGATGGGTTTATCTGGGGGTAGGAGTCTGTGAGGAGCTCTTGAGACCATGTTTTTGGGGGCTTTTCATCTGCACTTGGCAGGTGCTGGGCTGGACTGGGGGAGGTGGTAGTTCATCCCCTGTAGTGCTGCAGAGAGGAGGGAGGATCAGTCCCACTCTGAGCAGGAGGTGGCAGCACACGTCTTCTAGAGGTCCCTTGCAGCCCAAATTTAGCAGTGACTCTTGTTGCAGAGCTCTCCAAGTTGTGATGGTAGTGGGTGCCGACCTGCTAGTCAGCAAATCATCACAGCTAGGCCAGAGGAGTAACTTCCTTAAGGAGCAGGTAGTAAATTCCTGGGATTTGTTGCTGGGTTGTTGAGGCAGATGGTGTCAGCAGAAGGTTGTGGGGTTGGTTTGTGGGGCGTTTTTTAAAGGTAAACTTGGGGAGAAGAGATCTGTAAGGAAAACAAGATAAAACATATGACAGCCATAATCTGATGGTGGAGGATGCTGGGGCAGAGGGAAGGGAGTAAAAGGCACTGCCAGTGGTGTCCAGAGTAAGAGGGAGCTGCAGAGCATGGCAGAGGCTTTCCCACATCCCAGAGCTGGGGAAGGGATGGCAAGCTTCCCTTGGTGGCTTCTTCCATGGCTGCAGGTGTTTGAGAAGAAGGGGTGGCACTGTGAAACGTGTTGTGGACAGCTCAGGGAAGTTCTTTGTCACCAGGTATCCCTGGCGGAGCTGGGAAAGCCACTTCATCTACTGGAGGGAGCGGGTTAAGTCATGCTTTGGGTTTAACCCTCCTGTGGCTTCTGAAGAGGATCTTTGCTCGTGTCCTCAGAGCAAATCCTCTGGGGGCTGAGGGAAGCAGGGGTGCTTCAGGGGAAGGTCAGTGGGATTTATGGCTAAAGGAAACAAGCAGCTCTGCTGGGATGTGGCTGCTGTGCCCTGGAATGCTCCCTTGCCTTGGGGTTTTATCCCAGTGGGGACTAAGCCTGCAATGGGAAACTGGTTTCCTCACCTGCCTCATATGCTGGGCTGGACTCCTGCCCTCCCTGTTCTGAGCCCTGCTGGAATGGCAGGCCCTGTTCAGATCTTGGGCAGGTCTGTGGGGTGAAGCCTGTGGGAAGGTCACATGAATATGAGGAGTCAGGGGTATCAGAGAATGTTTTCCTGTGGGAAACAGGGAGCCCTGGCAGCACTCCAGGACAGCCCTGTGTTCTGACAGCGGGAGCTGTGTACAAGTCCGCTTGCTGCAGAAGGTAGCGGGGGGGAGGGCAGCTTGGAGCAGATGTCATTGCCTGCTGGTTTGGGGGGAGAAAAGGTGAGAACAGGCTCTCTGGCTGTGTGGGTTATTTCCAAGTCAGCCGGGCCTTGCTATGTGCAAGACATGGACTGCTGGGATGAGACTTGTTTTCTCAGGTAAGCCCACTTCTGAAGGTCACTGTAAAGGTGTACAGCAGTGCAGGCACCAGCAATTGGGCACTTCAAGTGTCCAGGGCCTGCACGAGGACAGCCAGGACAGCGGGATGCTGCACGGGTGGGTCATGGGCTAGGGACAGGGTCTGTATCTGAGCCTTGCTCTTTGGGGTTACCTGGCACAAGGTAATTGGTGTGGATTTGTGGACAGCACCAGTGAAATAAAAAGGTGTTTTGTCTGTCTCTGCAACCCCCTGGGGACTGGGAAGGGTTCTGGGCAGTGACCCTGTGATGGGATTGGGCCGGGATCCTTGAGTGCCTGCGTGCTGATGCTGTGAGTGGGGTAAGGGGGAAAGTGTCCTTAGACCTGGAAGGGAAGGAGTGTGTGGAGGAGAAGGTAGTGTAATTTAAGTGGAAAAGATGTGTAACTGCTGTGGGCTGGAAGCAGTAAGCACTGGAATTAAGGCTGTCCTGCAGTGACAGGGTGCCTTGTTGGGGGTGTGGCAGTGACATCCCGAGACTGCACAGAGGCCTGGCTGGAGAAAACCAAGCTGTGGGACAAGGCCACAGGCTGGACATACTGTAAGGATGGCAGGTAGGGCTTGGAAGGGGAAGGAAGACATACACCCCCTCTGAGAAACGTGGCCTGGGGAGGGGTTTTTCAGAACCGAGGCAGGAAGAGAGCTGGAACCTGAAAGGACTGTCATTGTGGACTGTGCACAAGAATATGGCCCCTCAGAAGGCAGAGGGAAGGATGGGCTCTGGGACAGGACGGTGGAGTAGTGTCCCTTCTATGCACTCAGTCTGGAAGGGGAACAGGCAGGAATGAGGAGCACCAGAGCTGGGGCTAAAACTGGAACCACTGGAGGCTGAGTTCATGTGGGGGTGACTCCCCCGGCACACCCAGGACTGCCCAGCATCCTTGAAGCCGCTTTGTCAGGCGTCTGGCACAGAGCACCTCCCTGGCAGCCTCTGGGTAAAAGTGATCCAGGCCTTGGGTGAAGAGCACAATACCAGACTGGGAATCCAGGACAACTTGTTTATTGCTACCAGAAGGCTTTCATCAGTACAATGGCTCCGGATACAATACCTTCCTCAGGGCTGTGGAGAGAGCTTACAGGTGGGACAGGGCGTTCTGAGAACAAGGGAGTCACATGAAGGACACGGGTTTAAAGGTCTGACTCTCGGTTAGAAGTTACATGAACACAAAACTTGAGGGTTGGGATCTTCTGTTTTGTGGCTGACAAGGACACACATTCCCAACAGCCACCCCAGCACCTCGCCCAGCAGCGCTGGGAAATGTGTGGGGAGAACCAAGCTCTGCACAATTAACACCTGATGCAGTCAAGCATTGGTGATAATCCACACTGAGTGCAACATTTCTTGGTGCAAACAAGAAAAACAGCATTTGGGTTCTAGTGATACAAAATCCAGTTAACTGCTTTCTGTGTTGGGAGAGGCAAACTTATGTAACTGGGAGAAGTCCCTGTGCGAGGCACAGAGCACCACACCCAGCTGCCCTGGTGTTCTTCCACAGAAGTGCTCACGCTCCTGTGGGCATTACTGAAGTGTGGAGGAGCTTGCAAGCATTGGCTTGGGGGTTTTTCCTGCCTAACCTTTTGTTTAAATCCAGTTTTTCAGTATTACCACATTTAAACACCCAAGTATTAACAAAACCAAAGAGGTTTTCTGTTTAGAAGGGCAAAACAAAGCTGTGGTGGAGGTGGGGCAGAGAAGAAGGTCATGCACAAGACTGGCTGAGAATTAAAAGAGAAGCATAAAGGGAGCAAGGAGCAGGTGGGATCAGAGAGGTGTTAGTTGGCTGGGAAACCTGGACTGGCTCCATAGGGCTGATGTGAGCTCTCAGATGTGGAAAACGGGTTACAACACACAGGAGCAGAAAAACAGTGGAACTGACAACACTAGAAAGAAACAGGTTTTTTTGCTACATTTTTTGGTTGGTTTTTGGGTCTTTTTTTTAGATTTTTATACTTTTTTTGTGTTTTTAAGTGCTTAAATAGTGGAACTATAATTAGCCGCACAAGAAATAAAATTCAAAAAGGGTTGGGATTTTTTTTTTTTCCCTGGGTTTTTTGGGGTTGGTTTTTTTTTGCTCCCTTCAGTTCAGCCTGACAAGGTAGGGCCCCCTCTCCCCCCACTGAAGACACGGGCTGCCAGGTCCCGCGGGGCTCCTGGAGCAGGTGGTGGCACTTGGAGCTACATGACAGACACTGGCTGCAGGGGCGGGCAAGGGGAAACGCTGCCCTCCTGCCGCGAGACATCGGCGCTGCAAACAGAGCCCATGTTCTCCAGAGCCACCACCTCCGGGGCGAGGTCTTCGTTGTAGAGACGCTTGATCCCATCATAGAAGTCATCCACTTCCATCTCTTCCACCTTGCGCTTGGCGGAGGCCTGTTTGCAGCTGCTGGCGGGAGCGGGCAGGCGCTGGTAGAGCGCGGCTGTACCTGTGACTGGCACTTCTGGCCGGCCGTTGTCCGTGGAGAAACCTGGCCCTGGGACAGAGGAGGGCTGGCGGTGGAATGCTCCTCTGTTACAGGTCACCAGGGTCTGCTGGAGGGGACTGTAGACATATACAGAGTTGGGCAGCAGAGAAGGCTGCGTGGTGGAAAGGTGATGTGCCACGAGCTCCCGGCAGTGGATTAGCTGAGAGCTGTCCATCTGGAGTGGGAAAACAAGCAAAGGTAGCAGTGGTGTGGGATCACTGCTAAGGTGAGAAGAGGGTGTGGGATCACTGCTAAGGTGAGAAGAGGGTGTGGGCCCACCTGTGCACCTCTTTCACGATGACTTCCTGAGATACACCCCCTGCTCCTCCTTACACCTCATGGGAATAGTGGTGAGGAAAAACTGGCATACTTAACTACCAGTGTTTCCAGTATTTATCAGTATGTTGGCAATGAATGCCTGAGCCACTAACTAGGAATTCTGCCCGGGTGTGTTATTGTCTCCCTGTTGCAGCAAGAGCCTGTGTACATCAGGGCACAAAGCTGCCACATCTGTCACCCACTGCATGTGGTCAGGATGGAGACCTGGCCGCACTACCCCAACGACTCTCCCTCCAGGGCTGAAGCCCATCCATCCCCACACACGTGTACCAGCAGCCAGCCACTGGCAGCAAGGGATCCTGGCTGGCGGGATCGCTGGAGCACTGGGCAGGATGTGGCCCTGGTCCCTCCCCAGTGGCAGCCCCCCGTACCTGTGCCTTCTGGAGCAGCTCGATGATGAGAGCCAGCCAGTCTGGGAGCAGCTTCTCCAGCTCCAGGCTGACGATGGCCAGCGCCAGCATGGAGCCCTTGAACTGCAGTAGCTGGAAACAGGCCATGCAGTGCAGCAGCTGCTTGGTGAGCACTGCCACGTGCTGCGAGGGGTTCAGTGTGGGCAGGAGGGTCAGGAGCTGCGGCCTGCTGGACACTGCCAGGGCATGGAACTGTGGGGACACAAGCACAGGAGGCAGCTGGTGGCACCAACCACGGAAACAGCACGTGGCTCAGACACACAGGGATCCTCCAGCTTAACCCTGGAGGCAGCTCCTGTGCCACAGGGAAAACCCCAACGCATTGAAACCACCAAAGCTTGGTGTAGCCCTTCAGTGGGACCTGCCTGGCTTCTCTTGCAAGGCTTTTTCTTTCAGAAACTACATGTACAGAGGTATTATAAAGATATGCCAAAGTCTTTGCTCCCTTACAGTGGAATTTTTGTCTAGGTGTTTCCTGACAAGTTATTTGAGCTGGCAGACACCAGAAAGAACATCAGTAGCCCCTTACTTACAATATGAAGGAAATCCAGTGGTGTTGCCATGTGAAGATCCCAGTTCAGTTTATCCAGAATGATCTTCTCCATTCTGCGGATTTCAGCTGGAGAACAACCACAAAAGCTATCCCGAGCCAACACTTTCAGTACTGGAATCCTCTGCAAAAGCCAGTGCAAAAATAATAAATGAGAACCAACTGTTACAGACATCACACCAAATGCTTCCTCTCTGTCCTGACAAGTGTCAGCCATAATGTGCAAGTAAAGGCAGGACTGCAAAGGGTGATATTCTCACAATGCCAAGGTAGGAAGAACAAAGTTACCTCATCTTCCTCAATGGTCTTTGCAGCAAGGAAGAAGCAGCTGATTGCAATACAGTTCAGGTACTTTGGACGGGCCTGCAGGACAGAAAAGCAGAGAAGTCTCTGTGTCAGTGTGATGCAGAAATTATGCCCTGATTCTTCTGGACACCCTGAGCCCTAGGGTCTCCTTCTGGATCAACAGGCTGACCTCTAACTACTCCCTGGCGGTGGCAGGCTGTGCCAAGCACAAATCCCTGCTCCGTGACGTCAGGCTGAGCAGCAATCTGCCAGCCCCAGAATGGGAACAGGCAGCACTGGAGTGGAGAGAGCTCGGGTTTAGGCACTGCAGCAGAAATGGGAAAGAGGGGTGTCTTGACTAGGGAATTGTAACTCAGTAACACACCACTCGGAATTTCACACTACAGTTCCCAAATCTGGGCACAAGGATTAGTGGGGGAGAGCTGGTCCCTTCCTTAGGAAGATGGTCTAGGCAAGATCAGTGAAATTTAGATGGAAAAGGGGCCTTTTTTTGTGAGCTCTGTCTGCGTGACTGCTGACAAACAGCCTCACTCCCACCCTCAGTGTAACAACTGCTGGATGTGGCCACCTCCTCTATGGAGGCCAGGGGCTAGGAAATGCAGAGGCTGTTCCTAAACCTTGGCACAGCTGCAGTGCCATGAGCAGCTCCTGGCAGCTGGGTCTCCTGCCTGTGCTCGGAAATGCTGAAAGCAAAGGTAAGTGAATATCTTGTGCCGAACCTGAAAACCCCCTCACAACCTGCACTGTGCATTTCCCTGTCCAGGAGAATGGACTCCCTTAGGGCAGGACTGGGACTGGGCCCTGCTGAGGGCTAAGGAGTGCTGCCTGTGGGTAACAGACAGTCCCAGCAATCCCAAACCATGTGCCTGGGGATGGAAGGGACTAGCTGTCTTTGTAATAAAATCCCATGGTAGTGCCTGGTGAAAAACAAGCAATTCTTCAGGTGTATCAGAGGAATGACAGCTTTTCAGTACGTCAGCTACTTTGGAGTCTCCTTAAAAATAAGAACTTCCATGGCTTGTATAAAAACATGATCAATATTTACTGATCTTTTAAAGGGTGGGTGAATGAATGCTGTCACTTGTGCTCTGCCAAACTCAATCACATTGCAATGCAAGGGCACAGGCTGGGAATGCCTCCTCCTGCTTCCATCTCCTCAGGGATGTATCTTACCCAGCGTGTTGGTGGTGAGATGACACGCACAGGTGACACTCTGGGTTTGCCGACCATAGACTACAACTGAGCAAACACGGTAAGAGAGGAACTTCCCAAAGCCTGACTTCACGGCTCCATGTGAGGGATTCCAGGTAGGAGCACAGTTTGTTCAGTCACTTGGCCCAAGCACAGCCCACTTAACTCACAGGGCCAGAGGAGCAGCAGGTCCCACCTGCAGGGAGCCCAACTGCTGTTTTTTCACCCCTTTCTAAGCAGTTTATGTGGTGGAACCAACATTAAAACAAAGGGGCTCATCTGTTCCCACTGCGGAATACGCTCTGAGATCAGCATAGCAGGAGGGGACATGTCACACGAACTGCCTGCACCTGTGTATGCTTCCCAGTTTCCTTCACACCTGTTGGACACTGCTCTAAAGCTGAGTCCATCAGACTGGCTCCAGAGCGGTTTGGCAGGGAACTGTTCTCACAAAAGCAGTGGCCTCTGGCTCTATCTTCTTCTCCCATTTTTTCCCCCATTTCCCTGCACTAGTCCGCTTGCCTGACCCATCCTCTCCTCAGCCTTTTTTCCCAGCTAGTTCCCTGTTAATAGATGCATCTTGATGGTGCAAATGAGGTGAATGCAGCTCAAATACTGGGGAAATGGAGGTGAGCAAATTTTCCCAGGGATTCTGTCTAAGGGTGCTGGGCCTCGAGTGTGTGGCCACTGCCTTTACCTTCCCGAATCAGTTCAGGGTGAGGTGGAGACCGGGGTCTTGGTACCTGAAAATGCACCCCCAAATTAAGGTGTGGAGCAGCAGGTGCCAGCCTATCCTTGGTAAGCAAGGGAGAGGCGTGAGCACCGAGGGGGAAGAAAGTGTTTCAGTCCCCCCACACTACTCAAACACCTGAGCTGGGGTAAGAATCTATTCCAGTCTATGAATCCGCAATATTTACCTTCACTGCAGCTAGAAACCTGTCCAAGAGGCTGATGGCCAGGGCAAGCGTTTCTGGGTAAAGGTGGAACTGGTACTTGAGCTTGGCCAGCCACTGGATGACCTCATCCCTCTGCCTTGGAGAAATGGCTACGTCCTGCAGGAGAGAAAAACAAACTGTTCCTATACATAGGCTGAACAAGGCCCAAAAGACCAAAGGTTTTACCTCTGCAGGAGTCACTCCGCACAGAAACAAAGGCTCCTTTGGGAAGAGGAGAGCCACGAGCCAGCCTCTGTCACTGCTTTGTTCCTGCAGTTACCAAAACCTGCCCTGGAAAAGACATCTTTCCTTACAGCACCCTCAAACCTCACTCCACTGTCACTGTACAGTGGGGAAAAGAGGAAGGATGTCTTGTAGTTTCTCACGCTTTGAAAGGCTCGGTTCCAGTTTAGCTCCCATAGATTATTTTTTTTAGCCTCCTGAGAACCATGTGGATACACAGAAATGCCCAGCTGGAACAAAACCAGCCCTGCCAACAGCAGAGGGGAAAGACCCAGTTGGGGTTTTGAGAGGAAAGGTTTATTTTTCCTTCAAATTACAGGGTTTTGAAGAAAACCTGCAACCAGCTTTCATGGCTCAGTTCAGTAGGAAGTGGGGTGCAGCAGGTACAATTCCACCCGCATTTGGGGTTTGAAGTTGTTGGCCCATCTTCCCCATCAATCTGTTTGGACAACAGCTAAATTTCAACCACATGTACAGCTCAGTCACTGACATGAAATCCTTCCATGTGACCTAGTTCAGAAATATTTACAGCTTTTCCAGACCCCTTCACATCAATGCAGTAACTGTCTGGTCTCACTCCAGTGCAGATTACTGGAGATGATTAGTAAGGATGTGTCCAGAAGCACAGCTGGGCTGTAACAGTTCTCCCAGCAACACGAGGTGAAGCAGCAGCAATTTAGAGTAAAACCACCCCATATGGATGCAAAATACACAGTTCAGGCTCTGTCTCCCACCAAAACACCTACTGTGTACCTTCCACGGACAGTAACAGGCTTTGTATCAGGGTGGCTGCCCCTCCTACCTTGGCATACAGCCCAGGTGAAGGCAGAGCTGTAATCCCATGGGGCCTGCCTGAGGCCACCTGAGGCCCTCGACATTTTACTGGCAATGTGACACCACTGCTCTGCACTGAACTCTCCTCCTGGCTGGACAGAAGGGGTGGGGAAAGTGGCAGGGATCTGGGATTCTGGGCGCTGGGAAAGTGGGGGCACAGCAGGTTACTCCTGGTCACACGTGTTCCTCTGATTCCCTTGGGAAAAGTCCACCAGTACCAGTGCTGTCATAGCAGGAACTGAGTCTCTGGGCACAGGGTTGTGCGATCCAGAGGTTTCTTCCAGCTGTCGTGGCTGGGCTAAGGAAGCAGTTTATGCGGTGGAACCAACAAGCCTCAAGCAAGGAACCTGCCTTGAGGCTGTACCAGGGCTGCCCCAAGGAGAACCAAGTCCTGTCTGTGTTCTGTCCTGAGCCTCAGTCATCCCCTGGTGTCACCAGAACTGTCTAGTGATCATGATGGGTCTCTGCTCTCAGCTGGGACCTCTGGCCTCCTCTCAACTCTTTAATAAAAGTATCTGCTATTTTCTCAATTCCAAGAAATTCTGGTTCTTTCTAAAACTGCTGCTGGAATTTCAGGGTGAAACATGAGCCCCCCGAGGGGCAGGACACCCACTGTCAGCAGCACCTGGCACTCTTCTCAGGAATGCGGGTCCCACGAGTGTGCTGGGAGCACAATGAACACACCACACAACAGGAGAGTTTATTAAAGGCTCTACTAAAGGTGTTCCAGACAGCAGGACAAGGGGCCGAGGATGTACCTGCGGAGAAAAATGGGGAATGCAGAGGAGGGGATGGCAATGGCACTAGTGGTCCTCATGTCTGGGGAGCGAGGGGCCTGCCTGAGCAGCATGGGGGGATTTCATCATCACCACACCCCCATGCCCTTTCCATCCCTGGAAAATCCTGTTCCTGATAGACCCTGCCAGAAACAGGCATCAGCTGCCACAGCTCCTGGTGGTGTCTCTCCTGGCTTGGTGCTGTTTTCTCTGTGCCCGCCGAAGGAGAAGGTTAGGCCTTCTCCTAAAAACAGCACGAGTGGAAAGGGTAAGGTTGTCTTTACATGATGCCTCATCCTCACCCCTCCCAAGATCTGCCCTTGGATCTTCCCAGCCTTTGTGGGCAGCATGAGGCCAAAAGACAAAGTCAGAGTGAGCGCTATTACTAAGTGTAACACAAAGAACAGTGACTGTCCTTGCCTTGTGAGGGAAAATGGTGTTTGACCCAAATCCACAGTGTGTGAAATAAACCAAACAGCCACGCTCCCCCCTCCCTTGGTGATAGGAAGGAACAACTGCAAACACCCTCAGATCCATGTATGTGCAGCACAAGGAAGACTCCAAAGTAAAACTGCCTCCTTAACTACCTGGGGAAGCAAAGGAAAGGAGGTGAGTTTCCAGATCTTTCCAGCAACATCATCCTACAGGAAGGGTGTCTAGTCCAATCCCGAACAGCAAATAAAGGAGCAGGAGGCTGGAGAAGGGCAGAATTCCCTGACACACAGACCAGCTGAGTTCAAACCTCCTCCCACCAGCACCAGGGAAGGTGCCCAGTTTAAGAGACAGGCAGAACTGAGAACTGCTCCCCTTGCACCCACAGACCCTTCTGCTGCTGCTGCTTCCATGCAGGGCAAAGGGCTTCCCACACCAAGTCTTGGGCTTTCTCCCTCTCCCTTGAAAGCGTCCCTGTGTCTCAGAACACGAGTAAGAAATGCAGCACAGAGATGTTAACTAAGCAGCGAGGTCACTGTTCCTGAGGTAATTGAAACTCAAAGCAGCAGTGAGACATTGGTGGCTGAAAATGAGAAAGTCCCTTTGGGCTAGAAAGTGTAGGCTCCTCCTCGGTGTGCAGGTACTTTCCATGTGTGTCCCCTCTGCACCAGGCAGGAGGGCCAGAGAACACGACTCTTGCTCAAATCAGCTCTAGGAATAGACTGAGACTTTTGAAATATGCAAGCTAAAATAAATGTTATCTGCGAACTCAAACATGGCTCGGTTTTACTGCTGCTCCTGGTAATCTTTAATGTCTGCTGGCCCAGACAGGTGTTTTGCTCTCTGCCCTATTTCTTTCTGTGTGGGCTCCACAGGGACTGAGCCGGTGACCTTTGTTGGGAGTGGAAATAAACTGAGGTCTCCTGATTCCTCAAGAGGTGCAGAGAACAAGTGGGAAGACAGAGAGGCCGAACAGGAAAGAAAGGAGACGTGACAAAAATAACTGTTTCTATTAAAAAACCTCTCAAACTCTTGGCTCACACATCTCTGTGCTGCAGAGTTACTTGAAACTGGTGACATGAAAAACCCAACCTTTGACCAGCCTTTACAGCTTGGTTTCTCAAGACTTAATCCCATGAAAACTTCTGAATGTCACCTGCACCTCGTATAACTCGAGAGAGGGGAAAAACAGAAGGGAAAAAAAAAGAAGAAAAAGACCAAATCCACTCAGAAGGTGGAAGAAGTTCCAGGCTGAAAAGCCCTTGTGAGATCTGGCTTTGGTATGTTGCACATACTTAGAGTACTGGCCTGAATTTAAAGGAACGAATGGGAGTTTTCAGACAAAAAGTAAAAAAGAAATAGAAAAATCACATACATTAAATTACCAGGAACAAAGTCCCCAACAGGCTCTGCACCCCATCCTAAAAATGGAAAGTCTTCCTGTTTCTGTAACTACGAGTTTGTTTCTTCCTTTCAAAGATCTCAACTGACACATATTTAGAAACTGAATTTGTTCCGGTTTTCAACATCAGAACCGAAAATGTCTTCTGAGAGAGTCAAAACTGAAAGTTTGCTCCTGCAAAATCCCGGCAGTGTGTCTCTAATCAGGTGGTGGATTTCTGCAGCCGCACTCACGTTCTGTCCCTGGCAAACCAGGTGAGTTCATTAAACCTTTCTGCAGTCAGTCCACCCTTGCAGCAAGGAATGGAAAGTTCCACACGCTCTGGGTGCCAGATCTGATCCACTGAAGGATGCAGATTTCCTGACAGTCATGGAAATAAACAAGTGTCGTGCGAGCGAGGGTTTTAGGCTGCTGCAGCTGTTTTCACAAGGCGGCAGTGGATATTAGGGAATCTACCCTTCTTCCCTATTTTACGGAAAATAGAGTTAATTCCCAATGAGCACCACTACCAAAATAAACACTGAGGGAACACGGGACAGTTGGAAAAGTTGGGTGTTGTGAACCATAGGAAGAGAGAGAAATCTGTGATTACGGAGTGTTCTCAGCTGCTCCGTGGCCTCACTGGTCCAGATTTCCCCCAAGCAGCAGCTGTTTATGCTCCCTCTCCCTCGGACCTTCCTCCATCTCACACAGTGATTTAGTCATTACTTACTGCTAGAAATCATTTAACACTGATCACATCAATGTCTGAACTGACATATATGAAAACAGGAAGAAAAAGGTGACACCAAGAGTTTTAGGGGTGGCAATTCCAGGAGCAGAACCCCTCATGGACAAGCACAGAGCAGGGATTGCTGGCAAGTCTGCCTGAGGCAAGTGGTGGTTTCTGAGCCACCAGAATCAACATCACCAAGGCAGAAACACAAGAGGCTTGCCCCTGTGAAATCTTCTCCCACTGAACCTGGTGAGGTTACACTCTGCCAGTCCCTAACCTATCTTGTTATCCTGTAATCTTATCTCCCTATACTATAATCTCCCCAGGAATTCTGCCAGCAGGGATTGACAGGCTGGTTTACCATAAACCAGAGTCTTAAATGGTACATGCCCCTAGACAGCCACAGTTATAATACACTCCACACCTCTGACAACCATGTCACTCATTTGGAAACTGAAACGTGGATTTGTTAATACTGAAGCCCTTAGAAATGTGTTTGCTCCTACCCAAGAACAGTAGTTTCTGCTTTGCCAGACATAAAAAACAAACAGCACAGGGAATAGCTCTGACAGCAGCTGACCTACCTGTGTGAACATTTCATGTGGTGCAACAACAGCAAGACGGGATCCAAGCCATTGCTGTGGTTATTTCAGCTCAACCCAGCAACAAAGGACCAGGAGCTCTGACAACTATCCTCCTGTTTCCCATTTTGTTTGAACAGAACCTTGTGGAGTGCACAGGTGTTTGTGAGGGCACACAGACCCAGCTCACTGAGGCTGGGAGTGGCCTGATCCACAGCAACCTCCCTGCTGCACAAGTCGAGCAGGGGGTTGGACTATGGAGCCCCCATGGTCCCTTCCACCCTGAATTCTACTCAAGTCCTATGAGAACATTCCTCACTGGAACAGGCCAGCGCCTGGCTCTGCTTCCCTTGACACGAGCTTGCACCCTGCTCCATAAATAGCCCTGCTGGAGTCTGTGGGGTCTTTCCCAGAGCAGATGGTGCCTTCTCAAGTCAGAACAACTCTGTCATGAGTGAGTTACTCCAAGAAAATGACACTGCTTTTAAGAACTGTTGCAGAGGTGGTGGCCAGTAGAAATGGGCATTAGTAATGGACATGCTTTGTAAAAGTATTGAATTAAGACAACAAGGACCAGGGATGACTGTGCTTTCACAAGGGCCAGCAGAGCTTCACCGCAGTGTGCTGTGCAGTGTGTTCTGCACCCCTGGGGGCAGGTGTGTCCCTCAAATAAAGAAGCAATCCCTTCCTTCAGAGGTCAGTTCCCCAGGTCTCAGGCAAAGGCACCTCCTCCTGAACACCTCCAGGGGTTCCCGTGCCAACACATCTGGGACAGTGTCCTGCCTTTGCTGAGGTGAACGATGTGAAAAAGAGACATTACCTGATTGGGCTGAATTTTCGGCACATGTGCTTTCCACATTTGAGCTTCCCTAGAGATTGCCGTCTCCAGAAGGAGAGACAACCTCTGGCTCTCCAGGGGTCCTGAAAACTTCATGGTAACCCTTGGATCCACCTGCCACCCAGCTGGATACAGCTACCTGCAAAACCAAAGAGAGCCTGGTGAAACACTGAGCCAAAGGCAGCACCAAGGGGACTAAAGCTGCGGGAAACACAACAGGCTCAACTGGGACATACAGGGACCTGGAACCGGCAAACCTGCCCCGGGAGGCCCAACACAGTCGGCTCAGATTTGGATGAAGCTGGGCCAAAATCACCCACAAGTCTCCAATGCCTCCATGGGCTGGAGAATTCCTGCTTCCACAGGCAAGAGCTCTCCCACCTCAGCACTGAGAGGTGGGGGGCTGATGGAAAATCCTTGAGACAGGGAAGAGCTGCATGGCAAATGTAAAGGGATTTCAGCACAGCCTGGTTCATGTGCAACACAAAAGTACCAGAGAGTTCTGTAAGGTTCCTCTCTGATCTAACCACTCTGGAAATGTAAGAGGCACAAAACTTTCGGGCCCATCTCTGATTTTAGGTATGAAATAGGTTTTGGAGGAGGAAAAAAGCACCAAACCCAGTGGCAGCCTCTGCAAAGCATGACTAGTAAGAGCCAGGCAAGCGATGGAGACACTTCATACAAGGCCCACAGTCCTCAGAAACAGAAGTGATGACAAAAAGGTGTGATTTAAACCAAAAGAGAACAGAAGACAGGTGTTCCCCCAGCGCTACTGCTGCCTCACTCAGCAGTAACAGCGTGCCCCAAAACTTGTACATTAGAGATGGAAAACAAAGAGGGAACAAGATTTCTATTTTGTTTTCTGTAAGGAAACATATTCCAGCACCTGTTCTCAAATGGAGATGATCTGATGGAAAAGGTTATTCAGATTAAGAATGCCTACCCTGACTCTCTGTAGCTGCAAGTTTCCTGGCAGTATCAAATCAGTTAAGCAAAACAATTCAGCCCTGAAGGGTAAATCCATGGGAAAGTTATTGAAACTCAATTCCTTGCGTGAGCTCTTGTGCAATCCCCAGCAGGTGGATATGGGCCAAAGGCTAACCTGGCAAGGCTACTCCCAGGGTACAACATTCAGGATGTAGTTACAGGGAATAAGGCAAGGTGCTGACTCAGAAAATTAACAAAATTCACAGGGAAAACAATCCAGTATTATGAATAAATAAGAACAGCAGCTCTGAACTTTGAAGATTCAGAGTGCTTTCCCAGGGCTAAGGGAAATCCTAAAGATAAGGACTGATAAAGAACAAATACTGTTCTTTATTCACACATCCTACAGCAGGTATAAACCCACACTCTAGTTCCACTTAGAGCCCAGCAGGTTTTATGTAGCAAACAAATGTCAAGGCCCTCAGTCCTGAAGAGAAACTCTTTCATGTATGTATTACATTTTTATAGAAGAAATGCGTCTCCATGAACAAAGGAGTATGCACTGGCTTGGCATACTCCTACACGAGGTTTCCAGGTATCAGTCAAACGACCTCAGGTTTGGACAAAGGGAACACCTTGGATCCAGGATTCCTGAACAGGGTTCCAAAAGCTCTGCAGTGTGTCTCTTCCCACCAACCCAAAAAAAGAGCCAGTGTGGGCTGAAAAATCCCTATTAAAAGTCCCTCATTTGCCCAGAGGGAGACTCTGCCTGGGGAAGTGAAACACCAGAACCTCCAACTACAGGTTATTTACGTGCCTTTAGTCATTTCTGCACTGCTTTTTAAAACCTAGGGCTGATCCTGAGGACACTCACTGTAAATGTGGCTGAGGGGGAAACAGGGATGCACATTCACAGCCTTTCCCAGCTCCTTCCCTCGGGGGCTTCATTAGCATCTCATTATCCTCCTGTAAGACACCACAGACTTCCCTGTGGACTGGGCAAGTTCCCAGAGGCCAGACCCCCAAAGGCCCGATCCCCCAACAATCTCCAGAGCCACCAGCACTTCCAAAGGAGGTGTGAAGCCCTGGGAAAAGAGGACGGCGCTGATGGAGAACAGCAGTTCAAATTGCAAGGAACAGGCGAAATACTTTGTTCCCTCTGGTGGAGAGGGGCTGAGTCAGTGGACTCCTTCCCACCCTGCAACCCAAGAGCCCCCAAATGGGGTTTTTCCAGGTCTGCACAGAGCAGAAGACGGGTGATTTATCTATTTATTTATTATTTAACTGAGCCTGCAGGCTGTCAGGTGCTGTCACATCCACCAGGGTATGTGACAGCCTCTCAGGTCACACCTGCAGAAGACCAGATGTAATACGTGCCTGAAGAAACCCAGCAAGGTTAGGCCCAGCTCAAGACCAGACCCAGCTAAGCCAAGCCAGTGGAGAGGCCGGGAGAGCCAGGAGACCAAGAGAGCCCTGCTGCACACTCATCAGGAAAAAAGCAGGAGTTATATTTAGCCCAACGATGTCTCCTAATATGAATTATTGATAGTCCTTTCTTGGTTTTGCAGGGAAGAGAGTACTGGAGAAAACACATGAAAATTTCAGGCCAAAGCAAGCACCCTCGGGCACTGTTTTTTTCTGTTGTGACTGGCACACATTCCTGCCATATTTATAACAGAAATGGGTTTCACAGGCCTCTGAACCCAGGAAAGAACCTTCAGTTCCCCGATCCCTGTGGAGGTTGTCTCTGTGGTGCCTGGGCCGGTCAGTGGCCCAGCAGAGCTCAGGGCTGTCCCTGGAGCACCCTGACATACCAATGTCCCTGCAAGGGACACTGTTAACCAGCAGTGCTGCCAAGGGGAGCAGAGGGGGGAAAATAACCTTTCCTTTCTGAACCAGGGATGTAATTCAGCTGAGGGCTGAGGCACAATAACCTTTATAAGGGAAAAAAGAAGAGGAATGACGTGCTTGAAAGTCTCCCTTGGAGCAACAGTGGTGCAGACTTTTCCAGCACAGAGAGCACAGCCAGGCAACTGGCCAAGCACCCCAGGGCTGAATCCAGTTTGCATCTCTATTTACACAGCTCTCCATCAGATAAAGGCCTGCCATTTGAACAAAATCTTAGTACATGTATGCAGGCTTCCCAAAATACAGGGGAGCTGCCACAAGAGACTCCTGGAGGGTGTCCTCAAGAGAGAGAGACCCTCAGCTGGAGGAGCTGCCCAAGCTGGGACAGTCACCACAAACTAACTCACCAACTTTCGGCTTGTCCCCCTGATTTAAAATTAAACTTTAGCTCCAAGGCGGTGGCTTTTTGTTTGGCTGGCTTTTTCCCTGAGGTCACTGGAGGAGTTTTTAAACCACTGTTCAAACAGTCCCACAGGTTTCTTAATTCTCACTGGAAGGTCAAGTGGCCACACTGAAACCTCTTAAAGAACAGTTGGGAAGTTAGCAAAGGAGAAGTGAGCCAAACCAAGGTACTGTCACAAGCTGCAGGTCAGTCTTGCAGTGAAATTAGAGTCAAAACTTTGGTGTGAGGTTTTCACTTGTGAGAGGCATTAAAAATCTCCTGCTTAACCACTGAAAATACCCAGACTGGCCCATAAATAGCTAACTTTACTCAAAGAGGTAATTTTCAGCTTCCCTGGTGAAATGTTAGGCTTCCAAGTGCCACAGGTTATATGGTTTCCAAAAGCAGTTTCTCCAGGAATCGGGGCAGAGGCTCCATGGCCAGAAACACATTATGGGTTGGGGGGGGGTGGGTGCATTTGTGTAGGATGCAAAGCAGGGAGGTTATTTATTTTTGGGCTCTGTAATCACCTGCAGTGACCACAAAAGTGCCTCCTGCAGACAAAAGATGCCCTTACAGGACCATATTGTTCACTGGCACAACAAGCTCTTCAGACAGTGCCTGGTCTTCCTGCCTCCAGTTCCAATTCAGCTGTGCTGATACAACTGCACTGCGAACAGGATCACTGGAATCACGAGGGGCATTAAGAACCACCTCTTTGCTGTTGGCTGTGGGTTGTTTTTTGTTTGTTTAGGGGTTTTTGTTTGTTTTCTTTTTTAATGCAGCTCATTTCATAAACAATTAGCAAGATTCCCAGGACTAGAGACATCCCAAACCCCAGTGTCTTTGTTCTGCACATCAATCCAGGTAAGAATTCTGAACCCACGGTAATTCCAGTAGGGCTGAACCACCTCACCAAATTCCTGCAGACCTTGTAAGTACGTATTTTCAGCCACCAGCAGCCAAATCTGCTTCAGCTTTAGCGAGCAATAATAAAATCTTACAGATGACCTGAAAACAGATTTTTCTGGGTGGTGGGGGGAAGCAAAGCAGAAGGAAGAGAGGAGGAGACTGAATTCCTCCCCGGAGTTCCAGCCAGCCATCTGTGATTTCAAAGGACCCAAGCCTACTGCTAGAAGAAATCCTCCAACTGCAAGTTGTGATTAGGAATTTCAAAGCTGAGGCGGGGAGGGGGGTTGCAATGAATGTTAATTTTAGTACCCGGGGCTTTCTCTCAGTTTAACTCTTTCCTCACTCCCCAGCAGTGAAGCTGTCTGGAATTCTGTGCCAGGCAGCGGGAAATGCCTTAGAACCACATTTCTAAGAGGATAACGTTTCTGTGGTTTAGGTCGTAGAATCTCCCAGGAATGCCTCACTTTCTGCCTTTCCAGCTTGCCAAAGCCCAGCCTGGTGTGGCAGTGCTCAGCAGACGACCAGCGTGGGTTAAAATCCATAAATCTCGGTACAGCCCGGCCAGGGGAAATAGTGTTGTGAGACAACACAGGATTTTTCAAGCTAAATGTCTGGGAAAAAGATGTTTGGGATTATCTGCAGCAACAAACCAACTTCTGGCAAAAGTAAAATAAGAATTTTCCCCAGGAGAAATGTTACTATCAGACCTAAACATGCACCGGGTCCACAGGTGGGATCAAATGTTTAGCCTGCAGCCTGTTTGTGTCTAGGTCGAAATTCAAGAAGAGCTAATTTTTACGGAGGCTGGGAGAGGAAGAGGACCCTTGACACTTGTCTGCGTGACTCACCCCCAGCTCACTCCCACAACCTGCTACAAAGGCAAGTCTGTGAGATATTCTGGCAGCATCGCTCACGTACATCACGCACTCATCACTTCTTTTTCTCCAACCAGATTTTTCCTGGGAACACAAAATAAAGTTGACCTCATTTTAGCACTGGTTTTCCAAACGGATGAATTTTTCTAAACGTTTTGAAGGAATCTGGCAGCTAAAACCACAGGCCAGCAACAGCAAAACAAGAGGGCAATGTTTTGATGGGAGTGAAGGGAGGACTTATAAGTCTATTTTGAAACAGAAATCCCAGGCCCATTTAGCAGCTAGGAAGGAGGAGCAGAAGCCCTCTGCAAAGGGCTGCACCATAAACTGGACTAGTTCTAAGAAATCTCTGCTTTACTTCATTCCCTCAGCCTCATCACTGACACCAAGGGTTTGTCGTTTAAGGGAAACTTAAAACGGTATTTTCCAAAGTAGGGACTTTCAAAAAACAAGGCAGAAGATGAACTCCTGACTGAACTTTCAGACAATGTCACCATTCTTCCCTCCTGGTGAGATGGGCATGATTCCAGACCCATGCTGGCTCTATTCCCTGTTCTAATGGGTCTGTCTGGAAATGCCAGAGGAGGAGGTTTGCATTTCCTTTTTGTCTGGCAACTGCCAAGATGAGTCCATTCAAGCAGCCTTTGCCCAGAAAGGCCTTTGGTCAGTAATGGCCTAAATATTCCGTGCCACAGCTTGCAAACAAGCTGTTTTCATCACAGCTCCTCTCCCATCTGGGGCAGCATGTAGCAACATACCAAGCAAACCATGCACAAAAGGTAAACTCGGAATCCAGCCCTGGAGACCAGCTCCAGCTGCACAACCTGTGCGTTTGATGCAAAGAAAAGATGAAATTCAGTATTATTTTAATGAGTTCTGTATCGAGATTTTGGGTTATTTGAACTTAAAAAAATCAAAGGAAGATGTAAATTCCTCATGTTTATTAAAATCAGCCAAGGGACTGATTTTGGTGGGAACTGCTATTGTTGGGCAGCAGATCCCAAGGCTTGGGAAGAGCCGTGCAGCCAGGTCATGAACACGAGCCTCTACTGTGTGCACTGGGGTGGCATGTCAAGGGCAGCCAGCTCTCATCAGGGACAACTCATGCTCATAGGATGGTTCCACCTCCTTGTTCAGAACTGAAGCTCCAGACAGGGATAAAGCAAATACGAACAAGCATTTGCTGAAATGATGCCTGTTATTTTTATGCTTTCCATCCTAAAGAAACCAAAGACAGCAATGGCTGTGTCCTGTACCCAGTTCTCTGTACTCCACTGGGAAAGGAATGAGGCAGCTCCCACAGATAACCAACCAAAGCTTGCCCAGCAGCCTCTGGGTTCCGCTTTGGGAGTCTCTAAATCTTTTGGAGACAGCATCCAGGATTACTGGGGAACATCTGGGAACCCCCTGAGAACCTCATGGGTGCTGCTGTTTCACAGCCACCATGGGCCTGAGGGACCTCTAAAAGCTTCTAAGGAGCATCAGCAGCTGCTCCCAGTCAGGGAAGGTCAGGCACCCATCAGCAGCACCTGGGCAGGGTCTAGATAAGAGGCACCACCACTTTCAGAAGGTAACACAAAGGGGACTTAGGTAAGCCTGCTGCAGGATAACCAGTCTAGGGTTTGGTGTGGCACACTGTGGGGCAGGTCCCCCTGCCAGGGGTGATGCTTGGCCTCTCTCCTGGAGAAGGTTGTCCTGGCAGAGCTGTGGTGCCAGGTGAAGGAGTTTTAAGAGGAAGTGAGCAGGGCTGCACAACATGAGAGGAGTTTTATGGAAGATGGAGTCCCTTGTCTGGGACTTTGCCACCTGGAGAGCCTCAGCCCCTGCCTGCAATAGAGAAGCAGGTAGTGTCCACCTGCACCACCAACGTAAATGAAGCATCTGGAGAAAGGAAAGGATGGAAGCAGGTCACTTCTAGCACTAAACAGGAAGCTCCTGACCCACCTAAAGGCTTACAACTACAAAACAGGTTCACCGTGCTTGGTAAAGAGGAGCCAGCTGTGCCTTTAAGCAGAAGGTCTAGCCCCCTAAACCAGGCTTGACCTCCAGGAAGAAGGTGTGAGTGACTACAGACATCTATGGGGGGGCAGACAAAGCCATCTGTGGCCCTGGGGATGGTCTCCTCAGTGCAGCCACGAGTCAGCTGCAGAACTGGTCTTGGTAGCAGGGTTTGGGGCTCCCTGCTCCAGAGGCAAGTGATCCACCTTGCCAAGCCAGGCAAAGGTATTTCTGCCAGTGGGATGCCTGACCGTTTTAAGGAGGGCTCCAAAGTAGGTATGGCAGAGCAGAGAGCCTGCAAGAGTGACAGGGTTGATGGACAAAGGACTTGTGATGATATGTTTGCTCAAAGCAGCGCATCTGTTCTTTGGCAACAACTGCTGAAAGCAGAACAGAAAGGCTTTAAAAGATCAAAGAAGGGGCGAATCAAGCCTGGCATTATGTAATGTCTCACTGCTGGTCTTAGAGCAACAGACGCAGAGCATGATTCACTTCTCCCACTGCCAATTTAACTCGGTATAAATCAACAGTAACTTGAAGGAAGTCACTCCAAGGAAAAGCAAGCTCACAAAGTATGAGTGTTAGCACTAATTTCATAAAACAGGGCCAGAGGCTTTCAAGTTCGTAAAAGCTCGCTCTCTACAGGCAAGGGCCAACAGGCATTGGGAACTGAAAGCACCACCTTTTGAGCAATATAATCCCCTGAAACCAAATAAATACAATGCCTCTGTGGGCAAAAGCACAGAGACAGGACTCAGCAGCAGCTCTTTTTGTCTTTGGGCAGTAGTCAGTCATTAACACCAATGAACAGCAATAAAACCAAACAAGTTTATAGCCAGTTTAACACTCACTTCCAAAAAATGTCTGACTACAATGGCCTGATTCCTCCTGACAACAACAAAAGAGAATTTTGTCTTGGAGCCTAAGTGCTCACCAAGGCCAATATTTTGCTTTGCAGATTCTGATTGGCTTCAGGGTAAATTATCAGTGATTACAACTAATATCAGGATACAGTGCGAGGCAGTAAAAAGAGACAATTATGAGGAAATGAGGAATTATCCGCTGTTGAAACAATAGATCAATTATGAGGCACGGCACAGTAGCTGCAGAGCAGCATTCTTGGGCTCTGAGGGTACTGTCTTCTCTTTCTCATCAGCCAAAGAGAACCCACAGTTATAAAGCTTAATTATCCTCCATGAGCTTCAGCTTGCTGACTAATTACCCTCTTGTTGAGACAATACAGCAAAGGATGTAATTCCAATTGTCCCCAAAAATAGGATGGCGCAGGCACAGCTCTTCCCCGTGTACTTATCTCTCCCGCTTTACAAGTATGAATGTCACAGCACTTAAACTTAAGATATACATTCAAAATTGTTAAAAAGGTAAAAGTTGAGTTTTTAGGAGCTAAGTTCTTGTCTAACAGACAACTGCAGTCACGAGCTCCCCCAGCCAAGAAACAGAACTTTGATGTACCCAGCAAAACACTGCCAAAAAGGCCAAAAAGCCTCTGGCAGATGGCACCTCCATGAAGCACCTCCCACCACTCCAGTACAGAAGATGTTTGATGTCTGGGCTGATGAGCAATATGGAGTATCTACAGCAACACGTCATTCAGAAGTAAGCTTTAACATTCATTATGGTTAACAAATCAGGATAGTATTTGCTATTAGCAAACATGCAGGAAGGGAAAATGTCAGACCATGTCTGCTTCGTACCAAGACAGGAGACACCTGACACTTCCTTCCATCTCAATGGCTTCACTGCTTTTTTGGCCTTTGGAAACAGCTATTATTGTGTTGGATCCTCAAAGAAACTACTATTCTCAGTGAACCAGAATCCCCCTTGGAGTTTGATGGCCCGCCTGGATTTCCTGGTGCTTCATTGGTGTGTTCTGGTGACAAGTTCTTTGCTCAGTACCTCCTCTGACCCCACAAAATCACAGGAGCAAAGGAAAAATGGCACAGACTGGCAGGTTAGCTGTGGACACCCGTTCCACAAACTCCAGGGGAGGAATTCGCAACCCACAGCTGTGTTTCACTCCATCGCTCACAGCCTGCTCCCTGCATGGGCAGAGAAGTTCTGTGGGTTACAATGTGGTGGACAAAACACGGTGTCTAGTATTCTGAGGCCCTTGGTCCTGCCTACCCTTGTTAAAATCTGTGTGAAATCAAGTGCACGTTGTTTATTTATCTGTTCCATCACCTGCTTCAGATGGATCATTTTCAGCAGTGTGAACCTTATATCATGAAAACGTACATCAGACCTGTGAATTTAGGCACTCCCAAAAATCCAGTTCAGCCTGAGGTCAGGGTTAATTAGTGCTTTAGCCACTGAAGGGCTGCAAGTGTGATCAGGAAGCATGTTCCACCACAAGGACAGTCTCATCCCATCCCTGCAGAAGGTACTCCAAGCAGGTGAGCACAAAACTGCTGAGAATATGAAATATAAGAGACTCCTCTAACAGGGGATGTGCTTTAAAAAGCTCTAAACCCTTTGTCCACCGACAAGTTTGTCCTGGGGCAGTGGCATTGGAGAGGCTCGTGCTAGGGCTGACCTCCATTTAAATTGATAAGTGTACAAAGTGGGCTGCAGCCCCGTGACTCCCCGGCATGGAACAGTGGGAAAGCCTGGCCCCAGCAGACACCCACCCAAGGAGAACTTTTTATGCAGGGAGTCCCACCAGAGCAAGGCTCTTACCAGAGGCAACACCTCTTAAGTACGGTCTAAAGCATGGGATTTGGGAATACAAAATGGATACAGTAAAAGGAGCATCTAAGGCCCGTTGTGCCACATCAAACTCTACTCAAGCTCTCCATGACAGGGAAGGATACGTGACTGAAAGTATATGTATATATCCACCATATGAAAGTTCAGTTCCTGCTGGGGAGAAGCCGAAAGATCCGCTTCCCACACGCCACGCCAAGGTCTGTGCAGGCATGGATGAGAGCCAGCCAAGCTACTTGAAAACAAAACTGAATCATTTGCAGGGATCCAAAATCAAACCCTCAAGACAAGGAAAAGATGCCACGATTTGCCTTCTGGGAAGCAAACTCCTCCCCAGCCTCCCCTAACCAGGGCTCCAGACACACAGGGCAGCCTCAGAGCAAGGGGGGCACAGCCACAGCCACCACCCCTGCATGGAAAAGGGGAGATGCTCCTCTGTCTCCACAGTGTGTCATGGCCATGTGTTTTTTTCTCAATTTAAACGTTACAATTACTTTCAAAAAATCCCACTCTTCTGTCTTAAAAAAGGCCTGTGCCATATACAGGCTGTTGCAGTGCACCATGGAAGGACTGTTGGGGAGCAGACAAAGACTGATGCTGAAAAGCATTTTTAAATTCTGGCTTGCAGCAGCCTGCCTTCTAACACTTTTTTTTTTTTTTTCCGAGACCAGGAAAATGAGGGAATGCTCCTCTTTCCCTCCTCCACAGGGTCAAAAGGGGAGAATAAGGCAAGAGTTTTCTGTGTTCAGTTTTCAGGAGGGGTTTCCTTTTTTTGCCAGCCTGCTTTCTTTCTACCACAGGCTCGAAACAACCCTTGGCAACCTCGCTCCTTTCAGTTCACCCCTTTGGAGATGGATTTACCGAACAACGCTTTGGAGATAGTGTTACAGAAGCCAATGCCGCTCTTCCTTCAAGGAAACTTCATCTCTGCAAACAAAGCACATGAAGACAACGGAGCAAAACCAAAACCGGCGGCATACAGGGAAGCCGGAGAGAGGCTCTTCATCAGGCACTGTAGGCGATAGGAGAAGTGGGTACAGATTGAAAGAGGGGGAATTCGGGTTTGATACGCAGACGAAATGCTTCCCTGTGAAGCTGGTGAGACGCTGAACAGACTGCCCCGGGGCGGCTCCGGCTGCCCCAACCCTGAACTGCTCAAAGGCAGGTGGGACAGGGCTTGGAGTGACCTGGAAGTCGTCCTGCCCACGGGCACAGGTGGCTCCAAGTTCGAAGATATTTAAGGTCCATTCCAACTCCCTTAACATCCTATGACTGCATGACCAGAAAGTCGCATCCGGGGCACAAGGTCGGGGACACCAGCACCCGCGGGCACACAAAGCACCGCTCGCAGGATGCTCTGCGAGCGTTTGTTCTGCGCGTTTGTCATTCCAGCGTACCTAATGCCACCCCTCACACCCGCGTCCCCCCGCTCCCCCCGTCCCGGCTCTCACCTCCCCTGCGCGGCGCGGGGTGCCCGGCGGGGCCCGGCCATCAGCACCCCATGGCGGGGCGGCGGCGCC
>WEKX01016306.1:0-14901 GCA_013390025.1 Pitta sordida | reverse complement strand
AGAAGCAGCCCGCAGCCAGCCGCTTCCCGGGGGATCGGGGAGGGGGGGGAAGCGGGGAAGAAGCGCCGGCGAGGCGGCGCGAGCGCCCCTCAGCGCCGGCCCACATGACCGCCTTGCCTCAGCGCCGCCGGGAGGGGACAAAGCCCGCGCCAGTGATGGCGAAGCCCACAAGCCCCCTGCTCCCGATTCTCCCCTCCCGGTTCTCCCTCCCACCGCTGGCTGTGAGGGGGAGCTTGGCGAGTGGGGGATTTTTTCGCCTGCCCTGGCGGAAGGATCGCGCGGCTGCCCGGTCTGGAGAAGCGCTCCGCGGCGCGTGCGCGGCTCCGTGCGGGAGCTGAGGGGGAGCGGGGCAGGGCCCGAGGACGGTCCCCCGGAGTGACACTTAGAGCGCTGGGGAGGGGGGTGGGGTGTGTTTATTCGTCATTTCTTTGTAATCATCACTCTTCTTGTGCGGGCCCTCTGCAGAAGCGTCGAAGTTCCTGGCCGTCCCGTGTCTCTCAGGCTGTATGCGCTGGAACGGAAGTCCCTGTTCGTTCCATTGCGATCACTTCTTTACTGCCCTGCAAAATGTAAACAGGCATTTACCCTGAACTTTATGTACTTCCTTCGACTTTTTCTCCGCACAAATTGCACCTTCCCTTGCCTTTCCAGGCTGCATCTGACATTCCCACTGACGGCACAGATGCCGGGGAAGCTCAGGTGGTGTTTGGCAGCTCAATTTATTCTTTAAGAACAGGACACCTAAACTTGTGAATGTTCAAATTCTTTTGTAACGTAAGACATTTTTCTTTTTTTTTTTTTTTTGTTAATATGGATTTGGAGCGGTATTACAGTGCAGTTAGAGCAAAGACCAGGAACAGGATAAATCCTTGCCGTGCAGTGATGAGTGTCAGAAGCTTGCCACACCACCAGAGGTTGAAATGAACAGATAAAAGCAGGAAGTTCAGAGCAAAGGCAACTCGTTTTCTTTAAACTCCTTCCAGGTTCTGTAATAATTGGCTGTTCTGACAGAACACAAAGGAGGAGTTCCCCTGGAGATAATAAGCAAAGTGACATAAATCATAGAGAGCAAGTTAGATTTTTTTTTTATTACTTTCCTGACAAATTAAGGCTGAATCAGTTTGCTGAAAATTCATCTGTCACAAGCTTTTTGTTTTAAGCCCTTCCCTAGTAACTTATAAGAGGGAAAAGAAAGTCTTTCTTTGCTGAAGCAATTCCTCTATGCACAGAGGGAACTGCTCTTGGAATCCGAGCCTGCCACATGCCACTTCCTTCCATTTTTATTACATTTTGCCTTGAAACAGAATACGACTTTTAGAACTGAGAAGGTGCAGAGAAGGGCAAGTCCTGCTGGAATTTCATCTCACTTTCACAATTCCATTCTAACTCTTCTGGGGTCTCGTTGCTTAAGAGTTGGTGGTTAAGAGCTGTGGCAGTTTTCCAAAGTCCCACTGGTAGTTTGTGGCAGCAGCCAAACCCAAGGAATTTAGAGACACTGATGGGAAAGAGGTGGAGGCAGCAGGCAAGAAGTCCATATGTTTGGAGCTGTTTTCCAGGGAGAGCCAGAAAGGCAATATTAAAGCTGGAAGAAGAAATTAACTTGGTGAAGGCAATGAGGGACACCTGGAGCGTGGTCTGTGTCCAGCTACACACAGGGGTTTTGCATGAAGGGACTTAATGCTCTGGACAGAAACTGGGTGTCCTGGAGCAGTGGAGAGACCCCAAGTTCCATGACAGCCAAGGAAGAACAACACTTTGGTAGCAGGGAGAAAAGACACTGCGGGATTCACAGCCAAATCCAAGCATGTGGGAAAGGGATCTTGCCCTGACCAGAAGGACTTGGGGGAGCTGGTAGATGAGAGACTGGACATGAGTTTGGGATTGTTCAGCCTGGAGAAGAGAAGGCTGGAGGGTGACCTTAATTGTGGCTTTCCAGTGCCTGAAGGGAGCCTGCAAGAAAGCTGGAAAGAGACTATTTCCAAGGGCCTGCAGTAACAGGACAAGGGGGGATGGCTTCTCTCTGACAGAGGGCCAGGTTAGATCAGCTATCAGGAAGAAATTCCTCTCTGTGAGGATGGGGAGGCCCTGGCACAGGCTGCCCCATCTCTGGAAGTGTCCAAGGCCAGGTTAGACAGGGCCTGGAGCAACATAGGATAGTGGAAGGTGTCCCTGCCTGTGGCAGAGGGTTGGTGTGAGGTGATCTTTAAGGTCCCTTCCAACCCAAACCATTCTGATTCCATGTATCCTTGCAGCAGACATTTCTATCCGTGTTGGAAAACACCAGAGGGACTTGTGGTTTGGCTCTGAGTGATGGTTTGGAGACAGAGCTGCTGCTCCCTGCCTGACTTTTGGCCAGTCAGTTGAGCCCAGGGATGCAAAGGTTAATGCTGATTTTTGTACCCAACGGAGGTGCACTCAAAGTTCAGCACGGGCACGTGAAGCCAGAAGAGTTCAAATCTATGTAAGGCAGGAGCTTCAGAGCAAGGGTAAGGTTTACCCTCTTGTCAGGCACGTTGGGAGGCTACATTAAAATAGTTTGTAAAGAATTTGAATGTTCTAAGGGGCTGGAAACATGCAAACTTGTAAAAATAATTGCTGTTTGGATTTGACTGGTCAAGTTCACTCTGAGTTATCCAGCTATCCCTGTAGTTACCCTTGTGTTTGTGCTTTGGCTCCAATCATTACATAATTTATCTGTATTTATTACTAACCTGTGATCCTTAAAGATCAGGCCAGAAGAGGCAGTGTTGATGTTGGTTCAAAGGACATAACCTTAAAAAAAAATGGAAACGGATTTGCAGGATTTCTTGGTTTTTCAAATGCTGCAAAGAAAGTTAAACTGTTTTCTTTGTGAGAGGCATAGTTTAAAAATATGGAATGTTGGGAAAACCAAGAAGGAAACACGGACAAATCTAAAAACAGGTGAAATTACCTGGCAAGGCTTTGCTCAGCTTCCAGGGAGGAAGTGCTTGTCAAAGAAAAGTCACTGTCACAGAAACTCTCCCAGAGGAATAAAACGGGATTGAGCACTGAACTCTCCCATCTCTGTGGGAACTGAACTATACGAAATCACAAGTTATTGCTGAAAAATCTTATCCTTTTTGTGCAATGAATCAATCAATGGAATGCTGATTTTCCAAGTAAGTAGTATGGAAATGAGTATATACAAATTATTAGGCAGTTCTACCTTGTAAGTACATGGGCTGTGCTTGTTCTCACAGGCAAGATAATTAGCTGCCCTTTGAAAAAAAAACAACAAAAAACCCAGCCAGTATTCCTGAAGAATGTGGCAAAGGGGAAAAAGAAACTAGATGCAGGCTGCTTCATTTCTTTGACCTTAAATGTACGTTTCGACTGCAGCTGTTAAAGAAGCAGCCTTAGAAACCACCAGCAGCAGCGAAATTACAGGAGTGTCACCTCAGGTGGAACATCTCCACGGCCTCACAGGACTTTGTAGCTGCTCCCACCCTGCTCTTCCTACCAGCAGGGATCTAAATTATTTACTAGGAAAACAAACCATTCTGTCTGAGTCACACAAGATTCCCTTACTATCTGTTCCCAGCATGGAGCTTCTGGAAACACCGAGACACAGGTCTGCTTTCATCCAGAGTCATGCTCGCATTTAGCAAATGAAGCACCTCTTTCACCTCATTCAGTGATTAATTCAGAGAGGAGAACTGCAGGCACTAAATTAACCTTTTTACCTGATTTAGTTTTGCTTGTGAATGGCAGGCAGACACTTTTATGCAGCTTGAATACCAAAGGCAGTGATGCAGCCATGGATAACCACCCTACATCAGTCTCATTACTTCTCAGAGGGATTTTAACAGGCCTGGACTAACTTTTCACACTGTGTTTTGGGAGGAACCACTCCACTGTTAGATGTCTCAGTTCTCCCCTTTTATCTGTATGTGACTTGTACCAAACAGAATGTGAATGACATGTACTTTCCTAAATGCATCTCTAATGCTGCACTGGGCATCCTGCTAAATGATGTCGCTCAGTGAACATGATTTACTTTTGTGAAATCTGTCTCAGTTATATTAGAGAACTTCCCCCCAGCCCACATCCTCCCCCTGCCTCCAAAAAAAAGGCACTAAGAAAAAACCTGGAGGTCCAGAAGAAAGCCCAGAAAACTCTGAGGCTTCATTGGATGGGTACATGGTTGGAAAACATTGTCATACAGCCTGTTGTCTCTGGGAGGCATCCATTCAACACTTGGGCCTTTAAACATCTTTTTTTTTGTTACGGAAGCTCACATTGCTTTCATGTATTTCTGAGAGAAAACTGTCTCCAGCACTAGACTTTATCCACCTGATCTTTTATCTGAAAATGGTAACATACAGGTATCTCATCCCAGACGCTTGTACATGAAAGGGAGTAAAGTGAAGGACCGCAATGACCTTCAGAGTGGTTTTATTTGTTCTAGTGCCACAGATGATGCAGCAAGGTAATCGTTACCGTAGCTTTTCACTCTGCTTAAACAGCTGTCATGTTTATCAGAAATAAATCCACACCCTAAAAGCAGCATCTTAACACAATTGGCTGTATTTTCTTTACTGATGTACAAAGTTTTGCTTAAAAGGCTGTGTTTAATTGCATTGCATAATTATTTAAGCATACAACTACAATGACAAGTTTTATACCAGTGATATAAATAGCATACAACCCCCACAGCTTCTCTGAACAGTTTAATAACATGTAATGTTTTAATAACTTGTGCTTGAGTTGTGGTTGACTAAATCCTCTACAATCAATATAAAATGGAGAAATTTACAGCTTTAAAATTTTTCCCAGTTTTCACATCCGCTCTGAATCATTCCAGCTTTTTTAGACATTTTTTAGACTTTTTTCCTTTAAATTTAGAAGGCTGGAAGTCTTGATTTTTATTTTACGTGTCAAACGCCTCAATATGATTTGGCATACAGATGAGAAGTCTCAGTTCTGTAACTAGGCATCATGTTATATATTCCTAAACTCCAAAATTTTCCATCAATCTTTCTGGGTAGTAACTCCACCACCCCCCTACTTTTTTCCTATTTTTCCAAGGTTAGTGTATGAGTTAATTGTCAAACTGATGTTGTTCACCTCGTTCTGTTCTAAACAGCACTTTAAATCACGTGGTAGAAGAATTGCCGTAGGAGCTTAGCAAAAGCCAAGTGAGATACACAGCAGGTGCACTAAAAGACAAGGTAAGCTAGCTGCAGATGAATTAATTCAGTCTTTTTGTGAATTCCCTCTTCATGCAGATTCAGTTTTTAAAATGCTGAACAATCCACTACTGAAACAGAATGCTGAAACTGAATTCCTATGAGGTTTAATTTCACATCTCAGACTGAACACATAATTTTCATAAAAATACTAAAAGAAAGAGAAAACATACTATATCAGAAATAATTATTTTTTAAACTCAGTTATTTATGCACCATGCTTTGGAAGTAAAATTTACTTATCAGTTCAATGATGGCTTCAACATGCAGATTCGTGTAATTCTAACTAGCCAGCTGCTCACATTAGTTTACGTAGTGCTTTATTTTTAACCATTTTTGGCATTGCAAATATACTTCCAGCGCTTAGAAGTTAAAGTGGCAATTAGATGATAAACTTATATATGTGTTCATAAATAGTATGAGGGGTTTAGAGCGATGCCTTGGGGCTTTTTTCCTCGTATTTTAACTGTAAGCTGTAATAGTAAGCACAGAAGTGAGCAAGTTGTAGGGATGTTTGCATTCCTTCAGGAGATAGCAAGCCGAGCAACTGAAAACACAGTTACTAATTCTTCCTGTTCCACTTCTGTTTCTCACCTTTCTCCTTATTTTGTGGGGGGAAGGCTTTGAGGACTCTCAGTTCTGTACTTGACACTGTTCCCCGGGAGGAGAGAAAGGAATTCCCTCTGTCTGAGGAGATTTGCTCCCTCACATAAGTGGTTTTCCTTCTAGCTCCTATAGCTGAATGCCATCTTACCTGCAATAGGAATTAGTTATTTCCTCTGTAACTTGTGCCATTGTGTTGTTTCAGGAAAGACCTTGTAAAAAAACTCTACTGGACATTGGTGATAAGAAATCTTAAGTGGTTATTCTTATGAATGTCTCCAGCTTTATCTCATCTGCTTATTTATCATAGATGAATTATAACTTAAATCAGATGGCACTTTGAGAAAATATTAATAAATTTGTTAAATGCAGCAATGCATTAGTTGGAGACCAACAGAATAAACTGGTGCCAGCATTACTGCAGGGGGGAATAAACAAGATTGTAAACTGGGTTGGGTGATATTAAAACAAGAAAGGATGTGCATCACATCTGAGTTGTTCTTAACATGGAGATATTTATTATTTTTATGATGGTTCTTTTGAAAGTAAGATCAATGAAGATCTGATGAATGACATCACTCCTAAAATACTACAGTGTCTAAGCTTCTCCAATTTTAAGTTATTTTTAGGAATTTAATTTTTTTTAATAAGATTGTTTACTAATCTTGTGGAAAATAAAATCATTAGACTCAGAGTCTGATACCAAATATGGGGGTTTTTTCCAGAGTATATTCATTTCCATGCATGTCTGCGTTTGCTGACACAAAAGAGGTAATAGCCCTTAAAGCTCTGACACCTTCTCTGTGATGTTACCACTGATTAAATGTTGTTTTCTCTGGTAAATGTTTTCTCTTTTGTCTTTCCCATCCCTCTTTTTCATTGAAAAGCTCAATTTCTTGAAGTGTAGTGTGTAAACTTCTATACCAGTTGGAAAGTTTGCTGGTTTGTCGCTTAGCTCCCAACCTGCTGCTGCTGACCTGGCTTTTGTATCAGCCAAATGACAGAGGCAGCACATCTCTTCACGGTGATAGTAGAAGAGAGAGCTCTAAGAAGAAATGGGAGGACAGGACAATGCTGATTGCTCCAGCAGAGCTGTTCCCAGACTGCTGGAAAACAAGGTTAGCCTGATGCCCGTGTAGGAGAGGTCACAGATGCAGATCCTGCAGATGCCTTTACTGGCCATTAGTAAATGTACTGCAGTACCATTCCTAACAGTCTGAACAGAATCCAAACCATTTCAGTGGGAGCCAGTTCCACTGCTTCTGCTTATTTCAAGTGCTCAGAACCAGAGAGAACTTCTATAGCCTCTTTCCTCAAACAAACATGTTTGAAACAAACACAAACGTGTTGCCTTTCTTCTTCCCTTGGCTGATGCGGAGTCATGTCTGACGTGGATGTGGTGCAGTTTGCAGGTTGATCTGAACTCTTATTTCTGCAAGGTGTGCATGTACTATATGTGTACACAGATATGTAGGGCATCACTTCCCACTTTTGTTAAAGAAAATCAAGACTGATACATCAGTTGTGGGGCTTTTCTGGGAACAAGAGTACCATTATTCTTCCCCAGGTGAAGAATCCATTGGATGAGAAACTGGAGGAGTTCTGGGTTGGCTTCAACACTGGCAGCCAGCGTGTGACTTTCAGTGTGGACAGTAATGAGGTAACAGCAAGGCCAGGTGGCCTTGGGCCTAGCCTAAAGCAGTGGGCAGTCACATAGCCCTTCTGATGTGGGGGCTTTGGTTTTCAAAGGGAGCTCTTTGGGACCCTGTGAGGCTGTCAAAAGAAGCTGTCAGCAGTTCCACCCTGACAGGTAAGATTTTCCACCTGACACCATCCTCTGGCTGTAGGTCCACGAGATGCACAGAATCAGCCTAAAATCTCACAAGTATTACCAAGGAGTGTTCCTGTGTCTTCTCCTCCCTCCCTCCCTTGCCCTTCGGTAGTCATCTTTCACTAGCTATGTTTGTTGGACTGTGTGTGGACCCATTTAGCACAATAATTCACCATCCCTACCCAAGCAGGTTGAGATGTCATTTTATGGATGTCCTGGGCAACAGCATAATCATCAAGATCCAAGGGGCAAGAAATGAGTAAATAAAGTAATTGGAAATGCATGGGCAAGATGTAAAAGAGACTGTTCTAAAACCTCCAAACACTTATTCAGATATTTTGTGGTTGATAAAAGAATGTCTTGACCTAAAATGGATTTTGTTGCCTTTTTTTTTTTTACACAGAGGATGGTAGACAAAAGATTGTTAACATTTTTATGAAGATACCTGCTGCTCTTAACAAAACAGAAGCAACAGAAATCAAACTTTCAGTGATGAGTTTGAAATCTTAAGTATACTTTTAAAAGTTCTGGGAGATGAAAAAATCATGGTAAGATCTTAATATGAGATGGTGAGTGGTTTTTTCCTAAGATATATTTTACAATGGGCAAAACCATTCATGTTTGTGGTTTTTGTTTGTGTTATCTTTGCTTATTTTATCTATACTTCTTTATTATGTATCTGTCTTCCCAGTGTGGAGACCCGGGTTCGATTCCTGCCAGGGAGACAGTGTTAAGAGTTGGACTCGATGATCCTTGTGGGTCCCTTCCAACTCAGAATATTCTGTGATTCTGTGATTTATGGCACTCTACATACATTTTCTTAGCTTTGCCCTGAGAGAGAGATTAGGCATTTTAGGAAAGAAGTTTCAAGGGACTCAAATTTATGGTTTAGGAGCTGGAAGGTTAAACTGATTTGTTAATGGAATTTATGTGTTATTACTTTTGCTGACTTCCCAAAGGAGGGAATAAAACCTATGGCATCTACTTGCACAGCTTGAAATATAAATGTTCTCTTATACAGAGTTCCAAGTGTTACATTGCACAGGATGAGCAAACTGTTACTCAAGAAACTGGAGAAGGAAATAGGTCTGTTGTAAGATGCAAATTTGAGATTAACTTTGTAGTTCGTCTTCTAGATGAAGAGTAGAGTATTTTTTAAAACCCCAAGGTTTTATATAAGTTAATGTAAAAACATGAGGGATGTGTGTAACTTTTTTTTTCCCCCCCAAACGTTAATACAGTTAATTCTTTACTTGGAATTCATCCAGAGCCTATGGAGATGGCAGAAAACCTTTTGCGACTGTAAATAATCATAATATAGTGGCTGTCATTTGCCTTGCAGTCACCAAGACCCTTCCAAATGATTGACTCAATTAGCATCCAATGCTTTGTTGCTGGTAATTAGCAACTGAGTTTTGTTATGTAACACAATAATTGAAAAAGTCACTTGCTTAATTCTCCCTGTCTTGCTTCTGAGCATGGACAGGCTTCTCTTTAGTCCGGTTTTCCTGTTAACATGAATTAATTTCATGTAAAAGTGAACATAAAAAAGTAGGCTTAATCAAGTAAAGTCAGCTACTTAATATGTATTTCCTTGAAGTTAAATATCTCAATTTTCAACTTACTGTTTTACTTGTAGTCTGCAGCTTGCAGTCAATCTCATTTAAAAAAGAAAAAACCAAAATGTAGGGATAGATAAAATATTTTGGAAGATTTATTTTGAGGAGATGGGAACCTAGGTTCGCTCAGGGGAATTTTCCCCCATGAGAGGGAGCCATCTGTCCCAAGAATGCACGTGTCTCTCTCCTCCTGCATTCCACAGGGATCGACTCCTTGGCATGGGAAGAAGGTAGGTTTTGCAGACTTTTCAGGAGGCCCCTGCAGTGGAAGGGGCCAGGAGAAACAATAAAAGCCCTGAGAAGAACAGGGGAGTGTCTTTTCCCGAGACTCAGCCTTTTTAACACTGTTAATGTTCTTTAGTTTTGGTGTTCTCACATTTGGAAATAAATTTTCCTAAATCCTTCCACTCCTAGAATTTTTGAGGGTACGTGCATGTTATCTTTCTTCACACAAAAAACCAAGCTCAGTCTTCTGCTATTTTGTGGTAGGCAAAGAGTTAAAAGCTGCACCTGGTGTTACAAGCCATTGGAAGAGTGAAGCTAAACCACAAAGGAGTTTCAATAAACAAGAAGATGGCCATAGCAGGGAAGTAGCACCAGGGAGACTGTGGGAGTTGGATGGAAAGTACGAGCCCTATGGTGTAGTGAGCACTGCTTGTTATAAAAGACCCTGTGGGGCAATAAAGTGTCTCTTCTCCTTCTCGCCAGGTGGAGTCCATAACAACCACCACTGCAAATGGTGCCTCTGTGAGGTCTTTGTAGGAACACTGTCTAGGGCCGGCAGTGGTGGGTCCTTCCTGGACAGACAAACAGATACTGAAAGGAAGCGTGTACCGGTACAGAAATCACCTGCGCAGAAGGACAAGGTGAGCGGTGGGGCCATGGGAAATAAACTTACCACAGACAAGAAAGCTGTATTAAGTTTGGCTCAATGCCTCCTGGAGCAACATAAGGTTGCTATGGACTCTCACTCATTACAATGCCTCCTGCGGTGGGGTTCCACTGCTATTCTGGGGTGTCAATGCTGTAACAATTTTTAAAGTGAACCCTTGGGACAGTACCGGGGTTAACCTCTGGGATGCCACTACAACAGGGTGGCCGTGGGATTGCTAACTATACTCAACTGCTGAAACAGCGGGAGGCTTGCTGCGGTCCTGGCTACCCCAACTGTTGAATGTCTGCTGCTGGGGAACCCCTTCATTCATCATGCAACACCTACCCCGATGGCTCCCTCCATTTCTACAGGTTCTGGACCTCACTGGGTCCTGGCTCGCTGTATTCAGCCCTATCAGGAAAACCAGAGTCAAGATCCTGTGACAGGGATGGCCCTGATCAATCTAACCTTCAGCATCCCTGAAGGACTGGTGTACCTCTGCACAGAAGTGGTGATTATGGAAGAGTCATGGCCTCATGTTCCTGATTTTTGAGACGTCTCTGAAATATCAACATATCCTGACATAAAAGTTCAAGAATCAGAGTTATGGAGAGTTAGCAGCCATAAATGCTTGTGTTAAGTTTGTAATAAAGGTTTAAAACGCAGGGTTTAAATCCTAGTTTAGATATGTACAAGAATTAGTTGAAGATAGGTTGTCATATGTTAGTGTGTTTTTTGTAAACAGAAAAGGGGCAGATGTGGGGGTGGAAAATTAAAATACACATCACAGTGTTCCTACAAGGTCAGAGTTGCAGATGCTATCGCTTTGGTAACTGAAAAGTCCTGAGACAGACAGGAAGAATAGAACAGTGGTAGGTCCCCATGGCCAGGGCTTGGTTTCTTGGCAAGGTAATGACCCATCCTTCGTTGCCCTAGCAATGTATACCATTGTATTGTCTTTGGCTTACTAAGGTGAATTGGTGTACTTAGCATTGTGGAATGTTTGGCAAAAATGGGCATCCTGTTTTTCTTGTTGGGGCATCCTGGAAAGAAGGGCGCGGGGAGAAGTTTCAGATGATATAAAAATCTGTTACATGGTGTAATAAACGTCTTTGTTTCTGCACATGATATGGAGTCCATGAAATCACTTGCTACAGCTCACAGAAGATCTAGTGTGGGTAGATCAGTGGCTTCTATTTAAGGGTAAGCTGCATCACCTCAAATAACTAGTTTCTGAATAGCTGGCAGAAGGACACATTGTCCCATCTAATACAGTTGGGTCTCCTATATCGCGCACCTGTGGTCTTAATCCGGATCTGTGTAACCTACCTCCTGCGTTGAATGGATGCCGCCGCTGGCCCCTGCGCCTCCCCCGCTGCCTGTACTGCCCTCGTTGCCGCCCGAGCCACCACTGCCGCCTGTGCCGCCGCCACGGCTGCTGCTGCAGCGGCCAGTTGCACATGCGCAGTTGTGAAACAGGTCTCCTACATCGCTACAAAATCATGCCGCTAAGATCTGAAGCTGCAATATGGGGGGCGTGAAGTGCAAGAGGGCCGACTGTAGTACTTGGAATAGTCCTCTGTTTTTCATCCAGAAGAAGGGTGGAAAATGGAGACTTTTACAGGACTTGTGAAAATTCAATGCAGGATGTGGGACCTCTGCAACCAGCTCTCCCTTCCCCCACAACAATCCCTGCCAACTGGCATATGCTAGTTGTAGACTTGAAGGACTGTTTTTTTACAATCCTGGCTGATGCACTCAAATTTTCTTTCTCTGTCCTGGACCTGGGATGTTGTATTCTGGAACAATCAGTGGGACCTCAGCAGTTGAAATTAAAGACCTAGATTAAGACTTTACATGACCTACAGCAGCTGCTGGGAAGCATCAACTGGATGCGCTCTCTGCTTGGGATAGACAATTCACCATTGCACTGGCTATTTTGTTTATTAAAGGGTGACCCGGATCTGGCATCAGAATGCAAACTGGCTCCTGAAGCCACTCAGGCCATAGGGACTATAGAGTTGGCCCTTGAACAATGCCACACATCTTGTTGTCATCCTGAGCTAGGTTTTCACTTTATTATCCTAAATCCTGGTTATCAACCTTACGGGTTGATTTTTCAGTGGGACAGAACTGCATCAGATCCACTTTGTATAATCAAATGGGGTTTTCTGCCTCATCAATTTCCAAGTACTGTCACCACTATTGCAGAAATGTTGGCTATGTTGGTTATACGAGCCCAGCAGTGGTTGTCTGCCCTTTCCAGCTCCCAGTTTGCCTCTATTGTTTTACCTGTCACTTCACTTATGTTCTCACATCTCTTGCAGGTTTCTGTAGAATTGCAGATGTCCCTGGAGCATTTCATGGGGCAGCTGTCTATTCATCCGCCCGGCCACAGCTACAGTTCTGTCTGTATTCTGTGCCATGACTTTCGGCAATACCTCTGTTGGCTCTCACAGTACAGTTGACCCTCTTTTATCGCAGTACTGCAGGTTTGGTCCTCCCCCCGTCTGCAAAGCCCTCTGTCCGTGTTGATAGGCAGCTCATTAATATGCAGATTAGCACCACCCTCCTTGCAGTGCCCCCCTCAACCCAGGCACGCTCTGGCGCTGTTTCAGCACTGCGCTGCCGTGTATCGGTATTTCTGTTGGTTCTTCCCGGCACCGATGGCCACCTCGTGCTGGGAAGAAACGCTTTTCCGCTTGGCCGGGGATGCTGGTGTGGGCAGCTGCCCACACCGCTGCCCCAGCCTCTCTCCAGGTGGGTAGACCTGGTCTTGCCATACTCGGGGTAGATGACACCACGTCTACCCCGAGCGTGTGTAAATCTTACATGACTGTGTAACTCATCCCCAGGGAGGAGAGGGGAAGACCTGCATGCCTCCAGGACCCCGTGAGTGCATGTTTAAACAGGGCTTGCTCCGCACTCGGCCCCCCAGGCCCCTGCTGGCTGAGCCACCCCTACTCCCAGCGGCTGAGTGCGCCTGGCCAGCCCAGCAGCATGGGAACAGCACTGACACAGTCAGTGGCCAAGCAGGCACTCTGAGGGTCCCACTTAAAATATATAATGCCCAGATCAACAGCCAGCAGGGAATTCAAGCCTAACTTTCCAGTATGAAGCCAGCACTGCACTTGTGAACAGTCACCTTGCCTTGTTTCACTTGCGAGTGGGGAAGGGACAAGCTGTGGCAGTATCTGGGCAGCCCCTGGCAGCCACCCACCAGCTTGTTACCATGGAAACAATCCAACGCTGGGGCTGTCCCCAGGACACCAGCCCAACCAACCCGCTGCCAGGACTGGGGGGGGCAAGCCCCGCACTGTGGCCAGCATGAGCGGGAGGCCTCACCATATGTATATGTTTGAACAATAACAGAATATTAAAAGAAAAAAAAACCAAAACCCAAACCCAAACTGGAACAATGACAACTGTAAACAAGTGGCAAAATAAAGAAGCATAACAGGNGTCCAAATGAACCTCCCTCTGTGAGCCCAGGAGCTGTAGTTGTAGGGTCTCGGGCCCCTCTCATGTCACATGCCTTGTGGGCATATCTTCACATGCCATTGGCAGTCACTCAGTCTGCCCTGGCTGTGAGGCCCTTCCCCTAGTCACATGCCTTGCCGGGAGGGGAAGATAAGAAAGGAATCCTCCATTGTTTGTCTGGTAGAAAGGAGATAAAACCCCTCCCCTGCCATATGCCTTGCCAGGAAAGGGAGATAAGATACAGGATCCTCCATTGTTTGTCAAGTGAAAAGGAGAAAGCCCCTCCTGTAGCCACATTCATGACATTCCTTTCAGGGGAGGGAAGATAAGACACAGGGTCCTCCATGCCACATTCCTTTCAGGGGAGGGAAAGGGAGATAAGAAGAGATACCTATTGTCTGTTCCAGTAAAAAGGAGAAAAGTTTTACAATAGAACAAAAGGCCTCTCCCCATGGACACAGTGTTGGCTCAAATCTTAAAGACTTGTCTCAGGTCCTACGCAACCTTTTTTCTGCTCCACCAGCGTCCCTGACCCAGTGGTTCTCTGGATATTGATTTTTGTTTACATTTTTGTTTAAATTCACTGGGGGCGGGGACAGTGTGGACGAGTTCCCATTCCGGTGGCTGGGTCTGGGGCAGGGCAGAACTCCCTCCCAGTGGGAGAGGGGTACTGTCCCACTGACCCCCCTCTTTTACAGATGGCGCTGCCTGGGCAGCCTGTGTGCGCCACCGCCGATCACAGCGCAGACAGTGACACCAGCAACTCCCAATTGACACATGCCTGATATCAGAGCAGAGTTCCACCACTGGCCCAAGAACCCTGAACAAAAACAGCTTTTCCAGCGCCGGTGCGGTGTGGGCAGGGGCAGATGTGCCCGGGCGCTCTGAGCCACAAGTCTAGTGCGGGACGAGCCGGCAGAGCAGTGTGCTGGCAGTCCATGTGCTGGTGTGGGAGGGGGAACAGGAAGGAGGGGGGGGAGGGGCCAGCAAATTTGCATATTCATGATGGTCTCCTTTGAATATTCATAAGCGTCAGTTCGTGCAGTCATGAATGCCCCGTGAAATGGACCTCCTCAATCGTGAAAAAATCAGCCTATGAAGAAGTGAAGAAGTGAATCCGCAAATGGGGAACCATGAAGTACTGAGGGTGGACTGTATTTACAGACAGATCAGGGGGAAAGTCCGTCATTGACTGGCAGGAGCCCAGCTCACAGCACTCGGTCCTCAGATATAGCCATTCAAGAGGAGTCCTCCCAACTTGCTTTAAGGAAAATCAGTCAGGAC